>ML675646.1:29116105-29271327 GCA_007922155.1 Mesoclemmys tuberculata
GTTTCTTCTAATGGTGCGAAAGGGCAAAAGTCACTAGAGAACCTGCCCCCACCCCTTTGCCTAGCTTTCTATTCTGCCTGCGCCTGTGTATTTAGTTGGCTTGCATGATATAGCAGTGTATAATTGGCTGGGTAACATCATGCACCTAGCAACACAGATGTCAGATGCTGGCTGTTGCCCAAAGGGAAGGGGGAAGAAGGACAGTAAACAAAGACCTTGGTGTCCTCCATGTTGGAATGTCTGCTGTAAGTTTTACTCTGTTCTCTTTGAATTATAGTGGCAGTGCTCTGAGCAATTAAAGAAACTGGAGTGCTCCAGCAGCATCACGCTCTTGTTCCACCACCACTCTGATGACCACCAGTGTAATTCAAAGAGAAAGAGTAAAAACTCACCTCTAGGTATAGAAAACAGAGGAAATTTTCTAGAAGAGAATACTGCTGGAACTATGGCAGTTTCCTTCCCTAGATGTAAGCCTAATGCGTTCCATTATCTAGTTTTGTACACTGGCTCTTAGTAGCTTAGCTCTTCAAGAAAAGAAAACCGCAGTTAACACTTTAAATATTGTCTTTACATTTTGCATAAGAAGAGACTGATTTATTATGTCTGAAAATAGTATGAAGAAGAAAGAGAGAGAAAAAAATGTCTCTGGCTGCCTATGGAAGAGAAGGGAGGAAATAGACCAGACTGTCGGAGAATCTTTTATATTAACATTTATAATTTGTGTAAAGCACACAGATATTATGGTGATGAGCATTGTACAACAATGCAGATAGATAGCTGGACAAATAATATGCTTCATTCTACTGTATCTTTTGTCAAGTTGATATTCCATCAAGTTTGTTTAACAGTGACACCATAAATAACATGGTAAAAATTCTTCATGGAGGGTGTGGGGGTGGCTGCGGGGTATGATATATTTGTGATGGAAAGTGCAACTCAGAAGCAGTACTTGCTTTTCAATGACAGCCTGGTGTTTCTATCCCCCCTACACATTTACCAGCTGGGCTTACTGAGGAAAAGGAATTTAAGAGACTTGTCCAAGGTCACACTAAGGAACATGCAAGTCAAGTCACTTACTCTAGGGCACTCACTGATTCAGTGGCTCAACCTAGCCCCTTCTAGCTTCCAGTCCTTTGCTCCAACCTCTAGACCTCCCATCCCCCCAGCTTTCTTTACATCAGCAGCAAAGTATAAAGTTCACAGAAATGCCAAAGAAGTTCCTTATATCACACACATCTAGTGCATGAGATAAGAATAGTACTTTAAACTCTTGTTCTCTGCTGATGTTTTCCTGGTCAGATTTAATTTTTAGAATGTCATTCTCTAACCACAAATTGTTTCTTGATGTGCATCTCAGAGTTTGGATTTAGGTAAAAATCTTTACAAAAAGAACTCAGCTTGGGAAAATGGCTCCCAAATTTGAAGGGGTGATTTAAGAGGATGGAATGGCACAGGATATGACACAACTCTAAAATAAAATAGGTCTCAGCTGGAAGAGGGCCTTTCATTAACAGAATGTTATAAATGTTGAAAAATTCTAAACTGATATTGGGCTTGATTCCTTAGGCACTGAGGAGCAATCTAAGGCTGTTGACAGAGGAAGCAGTCATAACCTCTTTGAGAGCTCTGCATGACTTCCCCCGCATCTGCCCCCATCTCCACCTTGTACTAGAAGCTTCCAGGAAGATGCACTCAGTCATCACTACATTTTCTGGGTGTCATGCATCTTCCAGGCCCACACACTTTCTGGGTGCACCAGCAGAGCAGGGGCTTGCATTGTTGTGTCCTCTTTGAGATCAACTTTTAGGCTCTCAGCCTCAGTTCCCAGAGCATTAACTGGGCAGACAGCTCAGGCCAAGGGGAATGCTGTCCCTCTAGAATACAGGCACACAAGATTCTTGAAATAATACTCAATGTATACTGTACTCCTGAGAACTCTTCCATAAAAGAGTTGCCTTTTATCAGACAACCAACACATCAACTGCAGGGTGAAGTTGGATATTTCTTCTTGAGTCTCTGCCTCAGTGTGACAAATGCACATGCACAACTGGCCTTCATGCACCAATGCTTCATTTTAAGAAATGAGCCTGAAAAAAAGTCTGGAGAAATTCAGATCCAGGTGTAAACTCTGCCTCTCACACGCATCCTGAGTCAGTCAAGTTCCCCCACATAGCACCGCAACTGAAGGGCTAGAATGGCCACATTTTGGGAAGGTGCTAGGAAGTTCTGAATCTGGGTGGTTGGATTTCGGCCCACACACTGCGATGTAGATGCTGGAACTCCAGGTTGCGACCCAGGGTTCAACAATTCCAAACCTGGGGTTATGAATGAGCATAGGTACTCAAGTCCTAGCTTAACAAGCTCTGGATCTGCTAACTCGAGTTCTTCTAATGCTGGTTTTACTTTACTGTGTAGACATGCCCAGAAGGTCCCATGCAGAAACTAATCTAAACCAGGTATGAATCGATCCCGCATGCCCTTCATTGGTTTTACTTGTTTGTTTTATACTGGAATACACTCAAGTAACATAGCAACTCTCTTGATCACATCACATTGTTATGAAATAATCTTTGTCAGGATCATACACAAAAATTTAAAGCTATCATCCTCATAAGCAGCACCGTTTTTCCCAACAACAATCTCTTACATTGCATCCTATTACAATCGACAGGTCTTTTTTCACAGTGCGTAAAACAATATAACATTAGCTAAAACAGATTCCAAACATATTTAATACCATAACTTCATTCTTCAGTTTTAGCAAGGTCTCTAGACCCACCAGCATTACCTAGAAGCTACTGTTTAGTTTATACTTACCCACATCCATGACTTGAACTCTTACTTCAGAAGCACCCTGTGTAACACTAAACACCAACAGCTGCAACAGCAGCACTACCCCAAGTAACTCTATATGTACTCAACAATTTTAACAATACATAAATTGAATCAGATGTATTAAGAATATCCATAATGCCATTGGTCAAATATGCAAATACATTTCAAGATTCGTCTGGTATGGCTTTATACCAGGGGTGTCAAAGTCCCTGCCCATAGGCCAGATCCAGAATTGGGCAATATTTTTTTAATTTCTAGAAATAAGTTGTGATGCTAACCTTCCCCATGCAAACCAATGCAATGCTAGCTCTGTTGAAACAATAGCTCTAGGAGACAGAAGAACTGCCTCTGACCATCTCACTGCCTAAGAGTGGTCATTTATGAGGTAAAATTTCAAATACCTTCATTGTTCAATTGTTTGCACAAAATAAAATCCCCTCTGTGCAATTCACTGCAATTCCCTCTGTGTGGGCCACTGTATAGTGGAATCACATGAGGCCTGCTGCTTATCAGTCCTTTCACACCAGCAAAGGCTATTGGTTTGCAGGGAGATGGAGAGCATCTAAATCGGCTTTGAGGAGCTAAATAACTTGCCCAGCCTCACACAGGAAGCTATAACAGAGCAAGGACCTGAATGTAGGTGTCTCAAGTCCCAGACTAGTGCCCTAACCACTGGCTCCCCTTCCTTTCTAAATACCTCTCTCCAACATTGTCAATAGGGCTCACTTTTTCCTTTCTGTTATAAATCTCTTGCAGAACAGTAGATGAGGAAAAAGACCAATGAACCACACAGGCTTAGCTAAGTCCTCCAGTTGCAAATTACCTGTATTCACTAATTCCAGTGGTGAAAATACCAGCCATTTTCTGCTACTAATCAATTAAAGCAACTAATGTGTATTTAAACTTTAGCACCTTTCCCTGGTTTAAAACATAAATGGCTTATATTAAATAAGTGGCAACACATGCACTCGCCTTTTTTAACTTCCTCACTAAATGTTTCCTGGCATAGTGACAGCTAACGCATAATACAGTGTGGCAATTTGGCTTTTACATGGCGAAATGACTTCTCAGTGGCATGCTAGAGTACATATTAGTATGACAAGGGACTCTATTCTGAATTATCTGCACATATGCAGTAACAGCGGGAAATTGGAGAAGAGTATAGTGAAAACGGCATAGCCTTTTGTCATTCTTGTGTGGAACATTTTGGGTTGAAATCATATACTGTAGGGGCTGGCTTTAATCGCAACTCTTCCGGGCTTCTGCATTGTAGAAACTACCTTATGATGGTGGTTGTAGGGGAATAGTTAGGATGCCTTGAATATTCTTCTATGGCACAGAATTCTTCAGAAGACTTAGTGAAGTCAGTAATCCGCTTTTTCATCTTAAGGTGCTCAAACACCCTGGTGATGAACATAATATAACCACCTGGCTAGCGTGATTACATAAAAGAACAGACAGACAGGACATATTTTGCACAGGCTTTGTGTATGTCGAAAGCTGTGCAGATGCCTTAACCTAGAGATAATCAGACCATGGCATTTATTCCTTAATTAAATATTTTTGTAAATCTTCAGACAGTGGAAATCAGATGTGCTGAAAACAGACCGTAGCTCAACTATGTCCAAGTGCAAATGGGAAAAAAGTGCTTTTTGCCGCTACTCCTTCATAAGCATCCAGAAAAAACAGGGATCCAACCAAAGCCCCAATGGGCATACCTATGTCCTAAACAATGGGAAAACTCACCCAATGAAGGAAGATGAAATAACCTCTGTCTTTTATTTCAGTTGCTTCCCTTAGCTACATATCTTACCATGGTCTTTTCTTGGTTGGATCTCAGCCAAGAAGCCCTCACCCATTCCTCCTGGATGACTGGACAAGGGAAGGACCAGTCCATACCCATTGAAGATGGGCTTGGCAGAACGACAGTGTTTTTATAAAAACAACGAGAGTTCTGTGGCGTCTTAAAGACTAACAAATTTATTTGGGCAGAAGCTTTCGTGGGCAAAAGCCCACTTTGTCAGATGCAATATTTTTTATAAATATTTTTTAAATACCTTGTTACCAGTAGAAGTTATATTTCCCAGATACTTGTTTAATAATGTTAGCATATTGGGTTGAATGGGATAGGTGTTCATATCATTGCTGCTGCTGTTCTTCGGCTGAGGTCAGATGTTTTCAAAGTTAGATTAACCAGAGCACACTGACATACAAGAACTATCATTGCAAGGAAATGGATTGGAAATTTCATTTTTAAACTGAGGGCTAGGAGTCTGTGGAAAACAGCTACAGCTTCATAATAATGATGCCTGGTAAAAAATGAGGGGAGAATCCCTCTTTATTCAGGGAAGTCAAATTAGATTTTAATTATTGCAGAACGAGGTGTTTGCTTGTGCCAGTGTCACTGCTTGGGAGTTGAGAAAGTACTCTAGATATTTATATGAAGATGTCTTAATAGTCCCTGCCCTGGAGGTAAAATGTAGATACTGTTGAGAAAGAGCAATAAATACTATCAACTGCTTACTGTTTTGAATACTAGAGAGAAGCCCCTTCCTCAAATGTTAATTGAAGGATGGCTTACTTTTTCCTTGACAAGGCCATAGTAAACAGAAGGTAAAATAAGTGGAAGGCTGAGATCTCATATTTGATATTGAAGAAAAGTCTCTCTTTTAACACACTGAAGAAATTGTTCAGCAGCAAATCATCCGTGTCTAAACATGACCCCTGTAATGCTGCCAAGTTCAGGGTGATTTGCTGAGATAATGCCAGTTGAGTTAGTTAAGGCTGCCTTGCTTACTAAGGATATGCTTTGCATTCAGGTCTAAATATGGATCCACCTGCAAATGCCTTCTTCTGGAACTTGTGAAATACCAAATACGAAACATGATTTTGATTCATTCTTTAATGAAGAAGCAAATTCTGATTATCCAAAATGTTACACAAGACTCATGCCAGCAGCCCTTTTAAGACAATTACATCTGTCACCTCCTTCCATTCCAACTTTTGAAATGCTTTCCATGGGGAAGCCGTGTATCTCCTGCAGTACTTAGATTATGCTGGATTCAGAAATGCCTCCACTTTGAAGATCCCATATGCATAAGTGTTTGCAGTATCAGGACCTCTGCCTGCACTTGGTTACAATGATGTGTGCATTAATTTTTTAAGAGTTAAAGTGGTAAAGTTGAGATCGGGTGGGCAGAAGAAAGTGCTTAAGGTGATAGTAAATAGTCCTTTCTGGCACGTGGCAGCATGGAATTGGTATAGATATTGGCATATGAGCTATACATTTTCAGATTTTTGTAACAGTTGGGGGGTTTTTAATGTGTGTGTAAAATGGTGGCATCACAACCTTTCTTCAGCAAAAGTCTACATCTAAGATCAGAGCTTATTTCATTCACAGAGTTTGGCTTTATTACCAAACCAACTCAAAGTGAAGATAACACCAGTCTTGATTACCCTATGGCTTAATGTGCAGAGTAGCATGTAATGAGCCATGCCTCCATCAGTAAGGGCTTGTCTTCACTCCAGTGTTAGCTCGAGCTATAACTTGAGTTTTACCCCTAGTCTGACTCCTCTTGACGGGCAATTGATGTGGGCACAGGGGCAAAACGAGGACGGACACATGCATGGAATTTAGTGGCAGGCTGCAACTTTTATTAATCTTAATACAGGGAAACCAGCATTACTACATCCCACACTCTCTTCTACCAGGCATTTAATTGGATCCAATGCAGGGGTTACAGAGCTCCTTACCATATAATCCTTAACTTGGGGTAGGCTCTTTTCAGTCTACCACCAGGACTCAGTTCTTTCTGAGTCCTAGCACTCTCCCCTCAGCAAGGGGGACAGAGGTTGCAGCAGGTTGGGGACCTCAGCCTATCACATGAGTCCAAGGCCAAACACCAAAATGCCAGGTCTTTTACCTCTGGAACCATTCATTTTATTCTCTTAACCACACTGGAAACCGTCCACAGGTTGCAACGAATAACCAACTTAATCGCAGTACCTCATTTAGGTATTAAGCCTTAATCCACTGTGGCTTGCAGGTGCTGTGAGGAAGGCAGAAAAACCCTCCCGGGTCTTCTGCCAATTCTCTTATGCGAAAAAAATTTTCTTTCCTGACTCCCTATACAGGCACTCGGCTAGATCACAGTATCTGTCAGGCTGGGTTCCCATTCCTAGTTCCAGTGGGTCACGTGTGCTGCTGGAACGGAGCCACAAGAGGCTCCACATGCATGGTCTCTGCCCTGAGCTAAGTCCTGGGAGCTGAGGAATGCTGGCCAATCAGCACCCCTCTGCTCCAGCTGGCCAATGGGTGCTAGAGAGCTACCTATTCTGGCTTGGCAAGTGTCTCCCTCCTTTGCTACTGCGACTGTCCCCTTTCACCGCTGGCCCCATCAAGTCCCCCCAGATGTTGATGTGGGAAAGTGGCATTTCTAGCTCAAGTTAAGTGGTGCTTTAGACGCAAGCAAGTTGGCGCTTCAGAGGATGTGGGCTGAAGCTCAAGTGCTGCTGAAATTGGGACTAGTGATGCAATGGGGTCACAGCAGCTGGAGTTACACCTCCTCTATGTGCTAATCTGATTACCATGCTAATCTTCTCACTCTGTGCATCCTGAGTGTTGTTTCACAGTGTGGCTGTTCTCACACAGGCTAGATGAGCCCGAGTGGAGAAATAAGAGCACTAACTCGATCTAAATGTTGCAATGGAGGCAAGTCCTCAGTCAGCAGAAGCCAATGATGTGTTTGGCAACAGGGTAGGGCAACAGGAGAATCCTGCCAGGCAGTTACATGGTGTAGAAGACAGGTTTAAAAATATTTAATTGGGTATTAATTGTGGTAAGAATTAACATTTAATCCAGGTGATTTATGTGGGAGATACATCTATCTAATATACCTATATAGTACTGTCCAATGGTTTGTGAAAATGTAAAGCCGAATTCTTCTCTTAGTTGCACACCAAGTTGCATTGCATTGCATCTGTCAGATCTTTGAATTTTTGTAAAGTGCTCAAATGAGATGTGTTTGGTAAATGGAAAATGTAGCTAATATAGTTATGGCTTAGTTACAATAAATAAGGTAGAATTTCATGACTGGCACCATTCACTAGGATGTACCACAGTGCTTAGCTTTAAGTGTGAAATTTGAAAAAAGGAACTTAATTTCTCCAAAGATTTAGATTTAAACAGGTAGAGTTACAAAGCAGAAAAACTGAGTATTTCAAAGGTGAGTGATTTCAATCATTAGATCTGCTTTTGTGTTTGATAAGTCTGACTCAATAATTATCTTCTAGAGACACGATATAACACAAACTAACAAAATGTGGTACATCAGTCTGTATCGTCTACCATTATTTATCTATCTTTGTGTAACAATTCCATCATTTGATCAAATAATAGCAGATTTCACAATATGTCATTCCGGTATCCCCAGTTTATCTATAATGATTTTCCTCTTGTCAGCTCATTTCATGAACCTTTGCTGAATCTGGTTTCAATGGTACTATAAACAATCATCATTGCATTGTAAAACTGGAAACTCTCTACTAAAATAGTGTTTTGATCTGGGTTGCCATAGTAATAAGTCTATGCTCCCCTCTTTGGAGGCCTTGTTATATGAAGTATCTGTGATTTGCTCAGAATGGCCCCAGTTCATCTGTCAAAATGGGTTTTTCCTTTTTTAAAATAATGATCTAGAAAATCCCACAGTGGCAACAAATATTTTACAACCATAATGAGAAACACTGTATCACTCAAGCTTTGTAAATCTATGCCATTATTGCATTAGAATAAATCACTTTCCTTAGGTATACTACTTAGAAATATGCAATTCTAATTTTAGAGCGTGAATTCAACAGGGCGTATTTATTTTTTATGTAAAGAGAATTATTAACTTTGACTTCAAAAATACATCACATGTCAGTTCATGTTTAGAGGCCCTGGAGCAAAAGGAAAAAAAATTGAAATTCTTTCTTATTTCTATCAAAATACTGCAAATATCTAGTTTCAGATTTAGTTGCTCTCTTCTAATCGTAAGTGCTGATTTTTATAATGAGATCAGATATTACAGTACATTTTAGAACTGCATGTTCAGATAAGCGATATTCACATTACTTACTTGTAAAATATTAGAAGTCCTGCAAATTGATCAGTGCCCTCATGACAAAATATCACTGAAGATTATTTTAAATAAAAATGTTCCAGTCAGTTACAGTAATTTGAGACATGAACTATGATATTTCCTCCTGCAGGAACAAGAGTAAACAAATACTATATCAACAAGCCTGTGACAGATTCCACAGAAAGAAGTGAGGAATAAGATCATATTTCATCTAAGACAAATGGATAAGTTGGTTACTTTATGTAAGTCACTACCAGCTACAGGGTTATTTTATGTAACTCACTGCCAGCTACAGCCTCATAATACCTGACATGGGAATATTAAAATCATCAGTGGGAGAAAGCATGGAAAGAATCCATCTGTATTCAATGAATTCTAATTAAAAAGTAATTACTGTACAATGAGGAATCTGCCAGCTCTATTCCCCTCCCTCTCTGCCCTCATACACACAGCATTACTTGTCTGCTTTTTGTATCTTGCTAAACAATCAAAAGGCAAGCAGCAAGCCATATGCACATTTCCTTACATTTTTCAGGTGGCTTAGTTCTAAGTAGCTCCAGATCGTGGGAAGTCTTCTTCGTAAATAGTTTTATATCATTTTGCCAACCGTAGCCCCAGTAGACGTTGTGGGGGCAGAGGTGCTACACATCTTCTGTTATAATTGACCTGAGCTTTGAGATTTCTCTGTCATGATGTATCCCAGAATGTTGCATGATGGGAAGAAACTTGTTATTCCTCCAGCAGTGCCAAATGGACAAGATGAAGTAGGCCTGGGACTAGAAAAAAGGAAGAAATATTGACAGATAAATAACCACTCCAGTAAATGACAGACAGGCACAAGAAGCTTGGTTTCTTGAGAGTTCAGATATAATCTATTAACCTTAAAACATTTTTGTGCAAGTTAAATGGATTTAAAAAATACAAAATTATAAGATGCTTAATTAAAAGACATTAGGCTGCACTGATTTTTCTACTTGCAAATTAACTTTATATCCAATCTAAAATGTTTATTCAGTGATTACCTGATATCTGTAATGTAGTTCAAGAACATTAAACCCATCCTCCAAACAGCTGTCATCTTTCATGCCATTGTGAGCGGCATAAAAACACTTCGCTTTTTGAGTCTTTGGATGGCAGCCTTATCAACAGCCAGGGATACACTGGGACAAATTGGGGTCAATGGGGTTGTGTTGGAGTAATTAAGAACAGAATTTCACATGCTCGCTCCAAAGTACATACAACAAGCTAAATAGCACAGTGGATTATTCAATAATGATAATCTATTTGTATTACAATAAAGCTCAGAGGCCCAGGATAGTGCTAGGCACTGTATAAAAACACACATAAAGACAGGGCCCCAGTCTGAAAAAGGCTAAGATGATAAGTGATATTGGAAGCACGATGGGAGAGGGAAATGATTAAATATATAAAATACTCTTTATAGAGGCAATTGGAAGTGACACCTATATTTAGGTTGCTTTATAAAGGAGTCTTGTGACTTTTATTTTGAGAAACTCTCTCATCTTTGTTGATGATAGGATGATACGAAGCTGGGGGGTATTGCTAACACGGAGAAGGACCGGGATGCTATTCAGGAAGATCTGGACTACCTTGTACATTGGAGCAATAGTAATCGGATGAAATATAATAGTGAAAAGTGCAAGGTCATGCACTTAGGGATTAATAATAAGAATTTTACATATACGTTGGGGATGCATCAGTTGGAAACGACGGAGGAGGAGAAGGACCTTGGGGTATTGGTTGATAACAGGATGACTATGAGCCGCCAATGTGATATGGCTGTTAAAAAAGCAAATGCGGTTTTAGGATGCATCAGGCGAGGTATTTCCAGCAAGGAGAAGGAGGTGTTAGTGCCGTTATATACGGCGCTGGTGAGACCCCACCTGGAATATTGTGTGCAGTTCTGGTGTCCCATGTTTAAGAAGGATGAATTCAAACTGGAACAGGTTCAGAGACGGGCTACTAGGATGATCCGAGGAATGGAAAATCTGCCTTATGAAAGGAGACTCAAAGAGCTTGGCTTGTTTAGCCTGGCCAAAAGAAGGCTCCGGGGGGATATGCTTGCTCTATATAAATATATCAGGGGGATTAACGTTAGGGAGGGAGAGGAATTGTTTAAGTTTAGTACTAATATAGGCACGAGGACGAATGGGTACAAATTGGATATTAGGAAATTTAGACTAGAAATTAGACGAAGGTTTCTAACCATTAGGGGAGTGAAGTTCTGGAATAGCCTTCCGAGGGAAGTAGTGGGGGCAAATGACTTATCTGGCTTTAAGACTAAGCTTGATAAGTATATGGAGGGGATGTTATGATGGGTTAGTTTAATTTGAGCAATTGATTTTGGATTATCGGCAGATAAGTCTGCTCAATGGTCTGTGGGAATGCTGGATGGGATGGGAACTGAGTTACTGCAGAGAAATCTTTTTTGGGTGCTGGCTGGTGAGTCTTGCCCACATGCTCAGGGTTTAGCTGATCGCCATATTTGGGGTCGGGAAGGAATTTTCCTCCGGGGCGGATTGGCAGGGGCCACGGAGGTTTTTCGCCTTCCTCTGCAGCATGGGGCATGAGTCGCTTGCTGGTGGATTCCCTGCAGCTTGAGGTCTTCAAATCTCACTTTTGAGGATTTCAATAACTCAGTCATGGGTTCGGGGTTGTTATAAATGTGTATGGGTAGGGTTTTGTGGCCTGCCTTGTGCGGGAGGTCAGACTAGATGATCATATTGGTCCCTTCTGACCTATGAGTCTATGAGTCTATGAGACTTCAGTAGGCCTTTTGATATTCAGCAGGGGAATCCCTCTGGACTATGGAATTGCCTTTCCTTTGGCCCATGAAATTCCACCCAGCTTTAGCTGAGATTTAAACAATTAAAAATCACTGTTTCCTTACTCACACTTGCATTCTGCAATAAAAGTTTGGCAGCCTGCGAAAAATCACTGAACATTCTGAGGCCAGGTTCATGGCCTCACCAAAGAAGTGTCACACACAATACTGGGCATGCTAGGGAGCTGCCAGAACAGATGTAGCGGCGAGACAGTGAGAGGAAGAGAGCTGAGCTAGGCTCCCACCGGTTTATAAAACCCTAGATGCAGCACATAGCTCCTGTGGCCCATTAACCCTTTCACAAAGGGGCACTACATGAGACAGGAGCTTCCCACACCACTATGCAAAGAGAGAGAGAAGGGCTGGGTTTTCCACAGACATCCCCAGACACAGCACATGGTACATGCCATCAGTCTTCACTTGGGGGCAACCAGCAGCAGCCCTAACTCTGGGGTGGGGGAAAAAAGAGTGCCAGATTGAGCTGTGTTGACCAGCAACCCATTCCCTTCTCTGGGAAAAGAGGTTTGTTCTGCTGCCAGATGACATGGTTAAGTCTCTAGCTCAAATAATATCAGTCTGTGTGCTGCTGCTAACAGTTCAGAATTCACACTCTCTGAAGGTTTATTATGGGGTGGGTAGTAAAGTTGCAGATAACAGAATAAGTTTTTGCTCTTTTAATTTTAAAAAAATAAATCACCTAGGAAATTACAGACAAAAACCAACTACATTAAAATAATGTTGTTCAGGTTATAAAGTCAAGCACTCAAAAGTTAGGAAATGCCAGATTTATGGTTGCCAATACAAATTTAATTTGGCCCCCTGTGCATATTCATTATGATATAGTCTTTAATTACATGATCACATGCTATTTTTTCCCACAGAATTCCTGCCTCATTCTGTGTACAGGATGTCAAAATTGAGGCTGTATGGACAATTATAAATTGGGCCCACCCAATTAAATTAATGTCAAGCACGTAAATCTGAGTTAGTACTATGCCATCAGAACAAGCATAGGGTTAAATCCTCAGTGCAATGGTATGTTCACTGAAAGGCAAGATTTGTTGTCCAACCAGGCTTGCAGACCCAAACAGGAAAGCTGTTACCATTAAGCACATAAGAGCTGTCATACTGGGTCAGACCATGGTCGGTCTTCTTCAGTATCCTGTCTCCAACTGTGGCCCTTGCGAAAGCACCAGGGAGGTGTACAGAACAGGGCAATTATGAAGTGATCCACCTGAGTCTTCCACTCCCAGTTTCTGGCAGTCAGAGGTTTAGGGTTACCCCAAATATGGGGCTGCATCCCTGCCCATCTTGGCTAATAACTATTGATGGACCTATCCTGCATGAACTTTTCCAGCTCTTTGTTGAACCTAGTTATACTTTTGGCTAGTGTAACATCCCATGCCAATGAGTTCCATGTCTGTTGTATGTTGAAAAAGTACTTCCTCTTATTTGTATTAAATCTCCTGCCTATTAATTTCTTCAGGTGACCCCTGGCTTTTGTAATGTGTGAAAAGGTGAATACAAATTTTCTATTAACTTTTTCCACACCTTGCATGATTTTATAGACCTGTATCATATGCCTTCTTAGTCGTCTCTTTTGTAGGCACAACAGCCTTAATCTGTTTGGGCCCTCATCATATGAAAGCCATTCCATACCCTTGGTCATCTTTGTTGCCCTTCTCTGAACCTCTTCCAGTTCCACTATATAATTTTTGAGGTGACAAGACCTGGTCAACAGTATTCAAGGTGTGGGCACACTATGGCTTTATATAATGCCATTATGATATTTGCTGCCTTATTTTTTATCCCTTTCCTAATAGTCCCTAACATACTGCTGTGCATGGAGTGGACGTTTTCAGAGAACTATCCATGGTGACTCCAATATCTCTGTTTTGCGTGGTAACAGTTAATTTAGAACCCATCATTGTATATGTATAGTTGGGATTATTTTTTCCAATGTATATTACTTTGCACTCACCAATGTTGAATTTATCCATATGCTCATTGAAGCCCACAAAGAATTCTAATAGACTGGTGAGGCATGAATTTGCTTTACAAAAGTCATGTTGACTCTTCTCAACAAATCATGTTTAGTTAGGTGTCTGATAATTTTGCTCTTTACTATAATTTCTACCAGTTTGCCCGGTACTGAAGTTAGACTCACCAGCCTGTAATTACCAGGATCTTCTCTGGACCCTTTTATTAAAAATCAGTGTTATATTAGCTACCATCCAGTCATCTAGTATAGAGGCTGATTTTAATGACAAGTTACATACTACAGTTAGTAGTTCTGTAATTTCACATCAGAGTTCCTGCAGAACTCTTGGTTGAATGTCATCTGGTCCTTGGGGTTTATTACTGTTTAATTTATCAATTTAGGACAATACCTCAGATTTGTTGCCCAAAAAGAATAGCTGTAATGTGGATATCTCTTCCCTTATCCTCTGCAGTGAAGACCAATGCAACAACTTCACTTAGCTTCTCTGCAATGGTCTTGTCTACTTGAGTGCTCCTCAACTGGAGTTTAGGATGACTTAACTATGTTGTTTGCTGGCATGGATTGTAACACCTATCTCATGTAGTGGCCCCACTTCCTGTTTGGCAGGCTTCCTGCTTCTGATGTACTTAAAAAAATGTACTGTTAGTTTTTGTGTCTTTAGCAAGTTGCTTCCCAAATTCTTTTTTGGCCTACCTTATCATACTTTTACATTTTACTTGCCAGAGTTGTACTCCTTCCTATTTTCCTTATTAGGACTTGACTTCCAAAATCAAAGGATGCCCTTTTGCCTCTAATAGCCTCCATTACTCTGATGTTTAGCCATGGTGGCATTCTTTTGGTTCGCCTATATTCTTTTTGGAATTGGGGTATACATTTAGTCTGATTCTCTATTATGGTGTTTTTTTAATAGCCTCCGTGCTGTTTGCAGGCATTTTACCCTTATGACTGCTCTATCTAATTTCTGTCTAACTAGTGTCCTCATTCTTGTATAGTTCCACTTTTTAAAATTAAATGGAACTGTGGTTACTTGTACTCCCCCTACAAGGATGCTAAATTTAATCACCTTGTGGTAATCACTATTACCAAGCAGTTCAGCTAGTTACTTCTTGGACCAAATCCTGTGCTCCCCTTAGGACTAAATCAAGAATTGCCTCTCCCCTTGTGAGTTCCAGCACTAGCTGCTCCAAGAAGCACTCATTTATGGCATCTAAAAATGTTATCTATGCATCATGCCCTGAGGTGGCATTTACCCAGCCAATAAGAGGATAGTTGAAATCACCCATTATTATTGTGTTTTCTGATTTCATAGCCTCTCTAACTTCTCTTAGCATTTCACAATCACTGTCACCATCCCATCAGGGGATCAGTAGTGTATTCCTGCTGCTACATTCTTCTTATTCAAGCATGGAATTTCTATCCACTGAGTCTATTGTACAGTTTAATTTGTTTAAGATTTTCACCTTATTTGACTTTGTCTCTTTTTATAACATACAGTGCCACTTCCCCACTAGTGTGACCTATTCTGTCATTCCAATATATTTTGTACCTTAGTATTACTGTATCCCTTTAATAATCCTCATTCCACCAAATTTCTGCAGTGCCTATTATATCAATATCCTCATTTAATGCCAGGCACTCTACTCCACTCATCAGAGGATGCAAGTCAGGGGAGAATTTGGCCTTTATGAAGCCCTTCACATTATTTACTTCTCTGAATTGCCTCTAGATGAAAACAGAACAAAATATCAGGATGTTGTCAGCATGTGTACTGCAACTGGAACAAAAGGGTAACTCTTTGTTTCATTCTGAAAATGAAAAATGGTAGCATTTCCACCATGAGGCCTTCCTAAAAAGTAATGCTAAGCTTTAAAAGTTGATATTTTGAAGTTTTCCACTCAATGCAAATTCTAAATAATTTTGACTGGGATATATTAAATGTTTTGTTTTTACATTTTTCATTGAAATGAAACATTTGAACGTTCCTGAAATAGAAATAATTTCCTTTGGTTTGCTGAGCCACATTTCGCCATTAAACTGAACTTCCCTTTTATATTTTGGGAGCTGTAGTCCTCCAAGGAGCCTAGCCCATAAAACAGAATTGAAGGGGATTGAAACTAAAACTCCCATAAGGCAAGGCACCATAGGGAGATGCAGTTTAATGGGGTTTTCATCTGAACCAAAGCAAAATATTAGGGCTGCATAAAATCAAAATATTCTGATTCAGGTTGAATTGACCTGAATTACATATTTCATTTAGATTTTCCTGACAGAAAATTGAATTTTTTTGGCAAAACTAAAATTTTTCATACTAAACATTTTGATTTTGCAGAAACTGAATTTTCTGCTGGAAAATCTTCTAATGGAAAATTCTTGACCATCCGTACTGTCATTATTAGTGCATAAGAAGTTGATTTTCACATTGCAGAAGGAAAAAGGATAGGTTATGTTTGTTTTTGCTATGGAATGAGCAGTGGGGTGGGACAGGAATCTAAGTACCAGGAATTTTACCCATCTTACATCTATTTTTCTGCCCATATAATAATGTCTCTTCCTAATCACAAAATGCAGAATATAGAGGAAGAGATGTATTGACTCACTTAATTCAAAACAGTCTATCTCAAGTATCTCTACAATATCTATTGGTTTCAATAATTTATAACTCTGATCCTTTACCCGACAAAATCATTCAGATAACTAGAGCACTGTGCACTTTAAGTTTAAAGTCAAGGTCTGCCTTCCTCATTTTAATGACTTCTCTTGTGCACAAGATATTAATATTCCTGAGAGCAAACACTGCACTGACTCATTAATCAATAAGAGCTGGCTCCTCTAACATAATAACAATAGCTGTACCGGATAATTAACTTTTGTTCCATTGACTTTAGTTTGTACCTAAGCTCCAGTGGCTGACATAGGATAATATAAAGCTTTGCAACTGACAAGTGCCTTTCTATTTATTTAGGAAAAAACTCAACACCTACTGTTACAACTGAACGATTGTGTCTGTCTGTCTGTCCGTGGCCAGTTCAAGATGATGATAATTGGCAATAAATAAAAGGTCTGATAAAAATTGTAACACTCCTGTCAATTTCAGAGGGGTAGCCGTGTTAGTCTGTATAAGGCAAAAACAACGAGAGTCCAGTTGCACCTTAAAGACTAACCCATTTCTGCGGGCATAAGCTTTTGTGGGCTGCAACCACTTCATCAAATGCAATCCCCTGTCAATGCATCCATTAAGTTGCAGTTCATTAGAGCACTGGCGTTATCTCGTAGATTAGCTATAAGCAGAATAGAGATAAGTATATACTATTATTTAAATGTGAATTCTATATATTTGTGACAGACTGTGCAGGATTAGGGAGGGATACACTCAGGTTATACTAACCTTTTTTCTCTAAAATTTCCCAATCTTTCTCACAATGGTGCAGCTCCAGTGATGGTGGGAGCTCTAGACATTAGGTTTCAGGATAGATCATATCAACAATCCACTAGGGCCTCTTCCTATGAAGGAGGGAAAATTAGGCAGTTCATGCACATTGCAATTTTTTAAAATCTGTTGTTTGGTAATATTTTAAAACAATTAGCTTGATGATTTTTAAAATACTGGGTTTTGTATCCTCAGCTACTGTAAATCAGTATAGTTCCACTGCGGTCAACTAAGCTCCCTGCTTTTACCGCAACTGAGGGTCACATCTTACATTTGATGTAAATAATCCAAACCAAACATAAATCTGAACATAAAACAATTTGAGAAATGTAATTGCTTTACTTTTTAAAGACAAAGATACTCATCTCTTTTATCCACATGAATTACTTCATATTGAGAATATCTTGATTAAATGCTAATTCAAAAGCTGAAGTATATGAAACCAAGAAGCATAGTGCAACCTGTTGGGAAAAGAAATCAGGCATTTTAGTCAGTAATTATTTGCATTACACAGTATTCTCCACTGCCAAAATAAAATAAACTTCAAGACAACGGCCCGTCAGCTTTTATATGGAAAGGAATACATTCTTGTGCTCAAAATTGTGGAAATGTCAATATTTCAAAAGGTAGTTTTACGGTTCATTCAAGCACTGATAAGAAATCATTACACTTTTTAAGAATATTGACAATTGCAGAGAGGCATTTAATGGAGGGAAAGCCTTTTTTGCAGTTCGTTAGCTTGTGCATGTCTAATTGACTCTTCAAGACTCTTTTGCATGAGTCACTAAGCACAGTTTTAACCAGGCTATTTTTATATCCATTATAAGCAAAATTGTTTATCTTTTAGAACTTTCCTTGCTGGGTCGCCCAAATGAGTGCCACTGAGTTGGATTGAGAAGAATTTGGAGATCCTGTCAAAAAATAAGGAATAAAGTTGTCCATTTTATTCTGTGTCACAACATGTTGCCACCTGAGATTACTTAGGTTAAGCATCAGGTTTGAAATACCTGGGCCCTCTGAAATCTGCAGTTCAAACCTTGGACAGGATAAACTCATCTCTTTGTCCTTATAAGTGATCTAGTCTGTTAGGGTATTTTAGATGAGATTCGAAAACCTGGGGTCCTATTTCCTTTGAGTGAGCAATAAAAATTACATAGCACTTCTTGCAGTAGTGGAGGCTTGGTCCAAAAATTGGCTAGCTGGTCACTGCCATCCCACCTCAAAAATGATTGATTGCATTTCAGTGATGATGTAATATACACTCTTTTAATCTAGTCTTTACTGAGGCAAAATTCCCTTTGAGATTGTTATATTTACAGAAAGGATTGCAATATTTGGCTCATACTAAAGCACTTGGTATTCTTGGGAGTAAAAGGCATTAAATACACAGCTGTAAAACAATATTGTTACACATTACTTCTGAAGCTTTTACCCTGCACATGCAACCAGCTACTAAAATAATATCAACTGCAAACTTCAAAGGAAAATAAAATACTAATCTCCTGGAATATTATTGATCAGTTTACTGATATTTATGGGATATTCTTTGGAGCATGTTCTTTCTGTAAGAATTAGGGACAGGTGAACAAGAACTAATATGAACCTCAGCCCAAAATTCAAATAATATATGAGCCAAATCAGTTAGCAGGTTCAAAGCAATGAATGAAATTCCATGCATCACTTAAATACAATAAGGGGGATTTTCTCCCTTTATAAATAAATGTTGCTTCCATCCAATATTTTTCATTTTCACCCCACATGTTGTTCCTGCTGCCTCTAGGGACTGGAAGAAGAATTCCTGGCAATTTCTTCAGAGATTTTATTTTCATGAAATTTTAGCCCCCGTTTTGTAGATCCAACCAATGTGAATCACGGGCATAAGAAAAATCCGATAAACATTGGAATGTTTAGCTGCTTGTTGGAATCTATAGCCTTTTGGGATTTAAACAGGTCTAGTAAGAATCCAATCTGAAAAATTATTCCAGTCTTACAAGTCACTGTGCAGTAACATTGAGTATGTAATGCTGATTTTTTTTTAAAGGCTCCTGAGGTGATCCTGGCAATTACAAGCCAGTAAGCCTAACTTCAGTGCCAGGTAAATTGGTTGACTCTATAGTAAAGAACAGACTTATCAGACACACAGATGAACATAATATGTTGGGAAAGAGTCAACATGGATTTCGTAAAGGGAAATCATGCCTCACCAATCCATTAGAATTCTTTGAGGGTGTCAACATGCATGGGGACAAGAGTGATCCAGTTGATATAGTGTGTACTCGGACTTTCAGAAAGCCTTTGACAAAAATCCCACACCAGAGGGAGTTGGACAGGCAGCAAGAGAGATTACTTTTTGCCATGGCCTCTGATAGAGTCAGTCCTTGAGGCAGAATTGTGCTCTGGGAACTGGGCACTGGTGTTGGACTGAAATCCTTGAAAGAAGGGATTGTCTGTGTGGTTGACTGCCACTTTTCCAGGATTGGTATATATGTGTAAATAAAACCAGTTACACTTAGAATATACCCAGAGTCTCTGATTTCTGCTCCACTCCAAGGACCCAGATACGTGTTATTTGTCTGCAGATAGGGGATGTGGGCGTCAGAATAGGAATAGCAAAAGAAGAAGCAATAATACTAAAATTGATTTCACTGGGACTACTTATGGAGTAAGGTATTACTCGAGGAGTACAAATGGCAGAATCTACTTCTAAATTAATCTTCTGGACAACAAAAGTCAGATGCACATGAACCAGCTATGATGGGTGTGCACTGGATTGATGATGACATTACCTTACATCAAAATTAACCATTATTTTATTTTAGATGATTTAAAGAATGCAGTTTTAGGTATGCTATTTTGAACGTGTGAAAGTCAGGCACATTTAAATTTTGTTCTGACTAGTTCAGTTAATCCCTGCAAAACAGAAGTACAGCAGGCATTAATTTTTCATCTAGCTAGCTCTTACTGAACATATCAGTAGTTACTTACAATTGAATTTATTTTTAATAGAAAATTTGATACTGGAATATGAAACATGGAGTAACACATTATTGTTCTGTAGATGACTAAGCTTTTAAAGAACAGTCGTCTAGTCTAGAAATGTAATGAAAAAATTTAAAGGGTATGGCCAACATTAAAAGTAATCAGGACACTCACCAAAGTCCAGCTCATCTCAAACAAATAATCATTCAGTGACTGTAGACTCCCTTATTTTACTGCTTATCATGTGTTTAGTATTCATTACAAGGGATTATGAGTCCTCAGTATTACTGAAGCATTTTCTTTTTGGAATCTTTCAATACAGTCTCAATTATTTTTTTAGGTAATCCAGATCTTACTTTTTCTTCCTCTTTGCAAAATCTGCTTTCAGCTGCCTCCATGCCTGACTAATTGCAAAACCTTTCCTTCCTTTCCTCATGACTTTCATTTTCTGCACTTTACCCAGGTAATACATAGAACTGATTTTTTTAAAAATAAAATGCATTTTTGAAACTCATATATGGCAGGGAAGGCTTTTCTCTTATACAACTGGGTAAACTGCCCACAATTAAAATGCTGTATGTTTAGGGACATTTCCTTGTTGTGACACAGAAAATGTGTTTGTTTATTTTATTTTGTTGTTATAAAATGTGTTGCTTATTTTACAGTGGTAAATATGCAAAATTTAAAGTGTGGTTGACCACGGCATACACGGAATAAGACACAGGGTTACAGTACATGGCTAAAATAAAGCCACAGCTTTATTAGCTTTAAACAGACAATTAGCATCAGAAAAGGTTAAACTATCCACATCAGCTTCTCATAGGGGCCCACGCAACAGCTGTGGGTGCCATGAGCCATCAAAAGCGAAGCAATCCAGCCTCATCCCTACTATACTAATGGATGTGGCCTTATATCCAAATTCCCCTGCCACTTTATCCCCTGCGAGGGGGGGAGGAGGGCATGGGGCCGAGAAAATAGGGGATCCTAGTATGCACAAGTCCTTGTATAACCACCTGCTTAATATACCAAGACCCCCCAAACAGCCCAAAAATGCAAAAAATAAAATATTTTTTCATTAATATATTTAGATTCATGCTTTATTCATTATGAGAAAATCATGCAGTTATAATTGCACATTTTAAAGGTATAATTTAAAATGTATAAACACTTCATTTTAGCAATCTGCTCGTAATATAATCATTACATGAGAAATATTAAACTGGACACTTGACTTTATTGATCTCTTTTATGGACTAACAGTACAGGGAGTAATTATCTGCCTAGACTAATTCATTGATAGACTAATTCATTGATTAGGTTCTCCATAGGACAGCTAGAACTGACAAATATTGGGTTTTTCTTCAACAGGTACATTAGTTTGCACTAATTAGTTTGACTGTTGTACTTAAGTGATTCTGATAACTGAAAAACTCTAGGCCAGATCCTCAGCTAGTGTAAATCAGCTTCTCTCTATTGAAGGCACAGGAGCTATGCTAGTTTACACTAGCTGAGGATCTGGCCCTCAGGATTTTAAAAACTGCTATTTAAAACCCAAAGTAACAGATGGTACAAAAATTTATAAAATTTTCAAGCTCTTCTGGTATGCAGTTGTACATGTAAAGATATATGTGTTCCTAATTGCATGTGCATTTCATATGGTTTTATTAGCAAATCAGGTACTTGCACATGCAAATGGACAGCTATTCTAACTGGCCATCTGCACATGCAGTTACCTGATTTGTTTCTATAGATGTAGTGACTATGCATGTAAATTAGGCACACAAATTTTCCACACATTATTTCATGCATAATTGAAAACCAAGCCCTCACAACACTGCTTTAACAGGGTTCATACCTCTAACTTTAAATCATCTAGAGAAAAAATGTGGAATGTGGCTGTCCCATTTCATTATATGTTAAATTAGTGTTCAGCTATCTGTATTTATGGATATATATGACAGGAAGTCCCTCCAGATAAGCATTGAAAGATACCCCACTCTGATTGCTTGATGCATTTTGCTAATATAAGCAGCATCTTTCAAAAGTGATATCAAACCAATGTCTTGAGTACAGGACTTTCTTTGAAAATGAGGGTGTGTCCTGTCCCAGTTCCAAGGCCTGATCATATGGACTGGTCCCACAGGTAAAGTCAGGTGAGAGGAGCACGCACGGGAAGAAGGTGTCATTAGGTTTCTGTGCACTGAATTTCCTCTAAATCCTTGGTGAAAAATGGGGTAGGAACCTAGGATTCAATCCTCAAACTTTGTGAATCAGTGTCCTCTAGCGATACAGGGCAATCTCCATACAGAATGTGACGGAAAGAGTCGCAGATCATTATAGTCACTTAAATGAATTTTCAAAATAAAATCCTATGGGCAAAATATAAGCTGAGTTCACAAGTTGAAGGGTGCTCTTGGTAAACGTTTTCTCTTAGTGATTATTCTTCGTTAACCCAAGAACTCATTATAGGACAAATACTACACAAGAATGAATCACTGAACCAGTTCGTCAACATAGGAAACAAAAGCAAGTTTTCTTGTAATATCAGGTCGTCTTGTTCCAGTTATTTAAGTCTTCAGTGGGACAAGGAAATGTAAATTTGTTTAAGTTCACTTATGTCCCTCTTAGAGCATTATGGGAAAAGTGAAGCTCTGTAGGAAGTTGCCTTGGTCTTCTGGATCTACCTTCTAGAGTCTGAACAACTCATTGAATGTAGGCACTAGCAGTTCCTTCTTTTGAAGACTACATTCAGTTTTTCTCATCTTTGCATGCAAAGATATAAAGAATACTCTCCAGAGACACCAGCAGCAACAATAGATGACGTCAAGAGCTTTTAGGACATGTGAAATGGCAATGCCAGGAATGCTAATAGAAGGAGATTTTGATGAGGCTGTTCCCCCATAACGTTCTCTAAAATTAGGTACTACATGTGGACTACCTGCTCATTGAGTCTTCCTCTTTGATGCAGAATATACAGTAAACAAAGTACACAGTCTTCATTAAAATGAGCGTTGCTCCCTGGCTTGATTAAAAAAGAGGAATTCCTGTGTTTGTATCAAGCCCGTCCAGTTGCCAATGCACAGGCATGTATTTGGGGTTTATTTTTGCTCAACACACTATAGTGGGTACAACATCCTTTTGCATATACATGCCACGGGGAGAAAAGGTGTGCTAAGGCAAGGGCATAAAGTAAGATCAGAGCCAGAAAAGGGCAATGTAAGTTCTTGGTAAAAGACTATTTAGGGTCCTTCTCACATGTATACAACATATAAACCTCTACTGACCAGAATTCACTGTCATGTAATTAAAGTCCATATAAAAGTAACATTGGAGAAAGAATGAGAGCATTAATTTGCCTCTCTAGTTCTCATTTGAATTTTTGGCATTTGAAAAAGAGACCTTTTGTCTTTCCCTGAAATGTTCTACTACAAAGTAGACTTAACTGCACTTCTGAAACCCTAAATAGAGTAAATCTTAAGTGTACTTCCCTAATGTAGCCTTTTATTACCTGTTTTATCCAAGAAATGATCTTCTGTCCCATCTACATTTTTGTGACATTATATAACTTGGACTGATTCTGCTTTCACTTCAATTTTACATTGACATAATTCTCTTCACATCATTGGAGTTATTCCTGATTTGAGCTGGGATAACTGAAGGCAGAATCAAGCCTTCTGGACTTAGCCTAGCACAGTGCAACTTTCACATTTTTAATTTTCTATTTTAAATTAAAAGATATAAAATATACAAAAATAAAACATCTATCTTTGATTTTCAACACATTCATGTCCCTGTAGACTTATTATTTATTTCTAGGTGAAAATCCATTATTTTAATGAATGTCCAATAGTCCTTGTTTTACTTAGCTACATCCATACTGGACTACCTCAATATACTGGGAGACTTCTAGAGAAAATCAAGGTTTTGTTGGAAGAGTTGTTATGATTCAGCAGGTGGCATCCTTCTCTCTTGAGTTCAATACTGATTCAATACTCCAGATTCTCAAATAACTGTTCCATTCCACTGCAAAAGTAATAAGCAAAATTATTCCAAGTCAGACAGACAGAACAATCTGTTTGCAAAGTTTGAGTATAGTCGGGTCTATCGAGACAAAATGCACCATGTAAATATGAGATCATTATCATTAACTGTGTTCACCTTTTGAGCTAATTTATTGTTTTATATTCAGTCCTTAGGAAAATGATCGAATTAAATCACAGTAATACTGATTAATTAGTACTGAATTCAGTACTAGCATTTTTAAGCTTCCAAAGAATAGGAAAAGATGCAAGCAACGCAATAAGTCTAATAAAACCCCCACTATCAAGCAGATTTCCCCACAGCAAAGATGTTTATAAATATAAAAAACAAGGATTAGAACCAATGCAGCTTCTAATACATTTCAAAGTTAATGATAAAAAGCAAAAGCTTGCTCACATCATTCACACATCTGAACTCATTAATGTCAGTGAGATTGCTCAAAAGTGAGCAGAATTTGGCTCAGTTAATATACTGACATTAAGAAGTGGAAGTATGGCTGAAAAGAAATGTATGTAATTTCTCATCTGGTGAACACTACAAATTCTGAATCAAAGATAAAATCATATTCTTTAAGTGAGGCTCCTGGTGGCCATGAACCTTGTCCAATACACTTGGATAAAATAGATTTTTTGGTTGTTGTGACGGGATGGATGTACCCTGCACTGGCCATGAAAGGCTTAACCACACACTATGGGTGGCGGAAATCTTGCCCCCAGACTGTGGTGGGCATCCTCCAACTGCTGTCTCAGTATAAAAGGGTGCAGCCTACCTCAGTCTAGGCTGTCTGCCAAGGAGGAATGATGCAGGCTCTGGCCCAGGAGCCGCTGCAGCCCTTATCTGATGCAGCCAGCAGCCCAGAGAACCAGACAGGATCCCCAGCATTTTCAGACCTCCCGATCAGAGTCTGGGGTATTATGCATGCTGAGGAGCCCAGAGGCCCTGACAGTCTTTGGCTCACCACAAGTTAGGAAGCTGCCCAGGAAGGGAGGAAGCAGCCATGACTCCTAGGAAGAGTCAGTGTTGTGCAGGTGGATTCCCCACTGACTCAGTGATAAGCAACCTTGCCACTGCCAGGACTCTGAGCTGGGACCCGGTGGAACAAGGAGGACCCAGTTTCCACTACCCTGGCCGTCACTCCCGTGATGACTCAGGCCATTGGGCTGCACAGTCCTGACCCACAGAGGAGCCATATTGACTCTGGCCATTGGTCCATACTGTCCTGAATCCAAGGATGGTCAAGCGAGCTCTAGCTCACCACCACACTCCACAACCTGCCCCACAGGAGGCCAGGGTGGATGCACCCTGTAACAGTTTTGTACAGCCTTTAGTTTTACACATACCAGTTTAATCTTGCATTAAAATTGCCATGCTTTCTAAGTTGTTTACACCATCATCTTGTTAACTATATTTTGTATCTGTTGGGAAAGCTGCAGGATGGTCAAAAAAGCAAACAATTTCAGGCTGTATAATGAACTCTATGCAAAATATTTTTGAAAGTATTTTAATCCCATCATATAATTCAATGGTGCATTCTGTGATCACGTCTGGTCAACTGCTCTTATAAAATTTATAGCAGAAATTGAAATGGTTGAGAGACAGGTGGCAAATATTACTAGTGGTGTGGCGTAGTTACAGTGAGGAGAACAGGAATGACTGGCTCTTATTAGTTTAGAGAAAAAATAAATAAGAGGGGTACTAAATAATGAATGGTACAGGTGAATTGAGAATTCCTCTCTACCTTCTCTCAGAACACAAGGACAAGGGGATGAAAGAAAATAATTTTAAAAAACCACACACACCCATTTTTTGCCTTTCTCTGTAGCATGGGGCACGGCTCACTTGCTGGTGGATTCTCTGTACTTCCAAGTCTTTAAGCCATGATTTGAGGACTTTAATAACTCAGTCATAGGTTACAGGTCTATTACAGGAGTATTATCCACACCCCATGCTACAGAGGAAGGCGAAAACCTCGCCGAGCTTTTGCCAATCTGCCCTGGGGGAAAATTCCTTCCCAACTCCAAACATGGCAATCACTTAAACCCTGAGCATGTGGGCAAGACTCACCAGCCAGACACCCAAGAAAGAATTCTCTTTAATAACTCAGAACCCACCCCATCTTACATCCCTTCACAGTCCATCGGTGTATCTACCATCAGTAGTCAAAGATCAGTCAGTTGCCAAATTAGGCTGTCCCATCATACCATCCTCTCCATAAACTTATCAAGCTCAGTTTTGGCGCCAACTACATTTTTTGCCCCCACTACTCCCTTTGGAAGGCTATTCCAGAATGTCATTCCTCTGATGAAGTTGTAGATGGCATGCACTTCCTATTCCTCCTGACCCTAGATTCTGCCTGGTGGAGGTAGTGGCATGGTTCAGTCAGGGAAGACATTCTCAGTATAAGGTTTCAGAAGGGAAACATGCAAAAATGGGTGTGTTTTGGTGGAAACCGTAGTTTAAAGGTTGATCTGCTGGCATATCTAGAAGGGTTCCAAGAACTGGTGGTCCAATTTCCAGGAAGGTCAACTGGTCTGGAGATACTCTGTAGTGAGTCACACCTTCTGGCCTACTGTAAACACCAAAGTTTCCCATTGCTGATGTTCCGCATTCCTCTTGTAAGCTTTCTTTGCCTCTTCTGGGGTGGTTCTTGAGCTCCACTGGGTCAGGTGAGCCAATCAGTGGTGACTGAGTTCAGGGAGGCTGCTGACAGTGCCAGCTGAAAATGGGAGAGAAATGCAGAATTCATGAAGGAGGGGCTTTGACCTGTAGACACCAGCGGCATTGTTGTATGAAACCACTGCATATTGGAGGAGCGTGGACCAGTTAGTCTGATGATAGCTCAACAAACATCTCAAGGACTGTTCCAAAACTTTGTTCTTCCTTTCAGTTTGTCCATCTGTTTGGGGGTGGTAACCAGTGGAGGTGGTTACATGGATGTCCACTACCCAGAGCACTTTGTGAGCGGTAAACTGTGGGCCTTGGTCTGAAATTATATGGCCTGTAAGTCCATGGAGACAAACCACATTTTATAACAAGAGTTGGGCAGTAATCTTGGCAGAGGACAGGTGTTTGCAGTGTGAAATGGACCATTTTAGTTAAGAGTATTGTCTGACCATCCGATACTGGCAATTCCACAATGAAGTCTAGGCTGATGATGAATCAAGGTCCAGCTGGAGTCTCCAGCGGCATTAAGGTGCTGAAGGGTCTGGTTGGGCCATCTTGGTACATGCACAGCACTCACAGGAGAACACATAAGCTTGAATATCGGCCTCCGTGCAGGGCCACCAGAGAAAAACAGCTATCCATGAGGAAAGTCTTAAGTGGTCAAAGTGACCCACCTATGGACTGTGACAGCCATAAGCACCTCCAAACAGGGGCATCCTGGCTGGACATACGTGCACTAGTCGAAGTATGTTACCCCATCTTACACCGAATGATGTATCTTAACTGCTAGTGTTATAGATTATGTTTCTTGGGCAAATGGGTCTTCTTTCAAAGAGGACTGGCTGAGGAAAACAGATCCGGATGAATCCTGACATTGACAAAGTTACTAAACTTTAGGCGGTAGAGGGACTTGGAAATTGGTTCTTCATTTTTCCCAGTAGTATTCTCCCTAATGTGACAGTTTGAGCTTTCCCATTTCAGTTTCATGGGCAGTAGGTCATACTCTCAAACTGTGAGACGAACAAGGCATCCCTTAACTAGTTGTGGTTGAAAGCTCAGGCTTTGCAGAGTAACTTGAGGTTCTTATGGTCAATAAAAACTTGTATTGGGTGCTGGCATGCCTCAAGATGATGATGACGTTCTTCCACTGTGGTTTTGATTGTGAGCAACTCCTTGTAGAGTATTTCAAGTTCATTCCCATGAGGTGAGTAAGAAAGTAGTATGTACAAAGACGCAGAACTTACTGGGGTTGGAGTTGCTTTGAGAGTTCAACCCCAAGGGTCACATCTGCTTCCACTATAAATGGGTGAGTTGGGTTGGGGTGTACCAAAATCAGGGCCATGATGAAGATCATCTTGAGCTGGTCAAACATGAGCTGGCCTGCAGATGACACAGTGAATTGAATGACTTTACAAAGGAGGTAAGTCAGTGGGGCTATTTGTTCAGAGAAGATGGTGATGAATTGCCTATACACATCATAAAGCCCAAAAAGTTCTGATGTTCTCAGATGGTCTGTGATGTTGTCCAGTTGCAAAGAGATTCCACTTTCTTTGGGTCTATCTGGATGCCCTCCAATGACATATGACCTAATAACTCAATGGTGGCCTGAGCAAAGGTAGACTTCTCTAGTTTGATGTGCAAATCATGCTTCCATAGTTTTTCTAGGGTGGACCAGACCTGATGGCAATGCTACTCAGGACTCTCAGAAAACACCAGTATATCATCAAAGCAGATGATCACAGGCTGGTCCAGGATGTCCCTGAACACATCATTTATGAAATATTGAAATGTTGTTGGGGGCGTTGCTTAAGCCAAAAGGCATTAAGTATTCAAAGTGCCCATATTGGGTATGAAAAGTGGTCTTCCATTCATCCCCAGTCCTTCTGTGCACTAGACTGCATATCCCCCAAACACCAAGTTTAGTGAAGCTCCTGTCAGATTTCACACAGTCCAACAATTCTAGGATGAAGGGCATGGGATACCGGTTATGAATAGTCAACTGATTCAGTGCATGATATTCTATGAAGAGGTGTATTGACCCATCCCTTTTTCACACAAAGAAGATTGGTACACCCTTTGGAAAGGTGAATCTCTGAATGAAGCCCTTTGCAGATTTTTCTGCATATACATATCTTGCACCTTCAGCTCTGGTTCCGATGTGGTGTATATCTATCCATAGGGCAGCTTTGTCCCAGGCTGTAGGTGGTCTATTGAACACTCCCTATGTGGGGGTACTAAATCCATGTTTTCCCTTTCAAATACATGCAGATAGTCTTGGTACTTGTTGGGGAGGCTAGGGTTCTGATCTAAATCTGCTGCTCCAACCAAGGAATGTCAGAAATTACCAGGAAGAATAAAAAGCAGATCACATCAAAATATAGTATGTCTCAATGCCCTTCCACTACAACTTCTAAGGGGACAGCCTCTGGGGTCACTAGTCCTGACTATAGAAGTGACCAATCCTGGCTGGTCCGACACCAAATAGCACCCTAGGTGAGGAACATCTTTGGAGCCTCTCCCTTCCATTTGTTTAATTTTGAATACCTTATTTTTTATTGCATTAATAGCTCATGTCACCACTTTGATGCACAATTTGAATACATGATTTATCCCTGTTATATAAAGCAATAAATTTGCACACTAGGATCAGTAAATCTAGGAGATTTGAGGAAAATGTAGTTCTTAGAAAGCCTGGAAGGTTCCAAAAGATTCTACAAAGGTTCAGAGTGTTGTAACATTGTTTCATTTTATAATTGGAGTGACCCAACTCCATTTTAAATTAATAGAATAAATAAAGTGACCCAACTCCATTTTAAATTAACAGGAATATAAACTCATTGAACCAAAATGTAAAATGCTAACTGCTTTGTATCAACCCCCGGCCAGCCACCTATTGTAACAAAATCTCTGTGAAACTTACCAGCGCCGGGAGGAGTCCGCAGGCGCTAAGTACTAAAGGCAATGTAATCAGAATGTAGCCTTTGGAAAACCTGTTACTTCAAACCCAGTAAACTTCATCTAAATAGTATCAATCTCTGAGAAACTTCCTTTGAACAGTATCCATTCATGTATTGTAGCAAAATCTCTGTGACTCGAAACTCAGTAAACTGCATTTGAATAGTGTTGAGACATGTATTGCAATGGGTGATTCTTTGTCAGCAGCAAACAACAGCTGGACAATTAAGAAGAATAGAATCGGGTTTCTCTGTCAGTTTCGCTGTTTTGGGGTGCAGTCCCCAATTACCTCATCGCTCTTGGAAACTCATAATTGGCTAAGTGGGCATATTGCTGTGTGGAAGAAAAATATAAAAGGTGGTCACAAACAGGAAGTAAACTGGAGATGTCCTGTACCTTTGGAAGAACAACAGAATAGTTCTACATGTAGGTGTGATCTACCTGCTGTCTCTCCCCAGCTTGCCACTCAAACCTAAGTATAGAGTGTGGGGCTGTGTAACCTGAGTGTGATAGTATTTTCCACTCAGATGTGTAACCTGAGTGTGACAGAATTTTCCACTCAGATGTAAACCCGGGAATTGTACTAGTAGAATTGGAGTGCTGCTTTGCTGCTGACAAATCTCACTGGTGCAGTGTAAGTATAATAGTATAAGTATAACCCTATAGTATAAGCTAGCTTTGTAAATATAATTGTACATTTGTAATTGTGATTGTGTTTTAAGTAGTTAGATTGTTGTATTAAATAAGAATCAATGGTGATTTTTAAATTGTAATTATTGATGTATAAATTGTTGTAAGTAAAACAAAGTTGTATACAAAGCAATCTTTGTCACTCCTTATTTGAGGGATCCATATAAATCGAACCTGACAGCAAGCTGGCCCTTGTTGTCACCTCACAGAGTATTATAGGAGGTTAGTGAAAAATGAATCCACATACAGAATACCTGAAACATTTTACTTCAAACATTCTATTTTCCCTTTTGTCGCTCACAACAAAAACAGCACGCTGAGCCTGGCGCCCCAAAGCCTGGTACCACAAGCAGTCACCTGTCCCTAAATCTGGCCCTGCGAACCCATCACTCATTTCCACCAACTCTGGTGTGGGTTGTGGCCCAAAAGGGATCTGCAGGGTTTGAGCTGCCCTAGCATCTATAAAGTTGGCCGTGGACCCAAAGTCCATCATCACCAGTTGTGGATGGGATTGCTTCACCCCCCTCCCAAGATCTGCAATCACAACAGCAATTGGAAATGCAGGGAGAGACCATGGTTCTTGAGTTGGGTTGTACTTGAGGATTGGTTCCAAACTATGGACCTCTGGTGATGCCCAGGCTGCATCCCCCTATTGGTCCTCATCTGTTTCCAACGTGTTTTGAGTGGGACAGGAGATGAGGACGTGTCCTGGTGCCCCACAATGAAAACAGATGTTCAGCTGCTGTCAACGTTCTTTGTCTTTTGGTAACAGGCATTGGTGACCAAGGTCATCTTGTGTGGGTTCAGGACTACGTTCTACAGGTTTTGGCATAGTGGACAAAAATAGGGACATGGGGCAGTGGCCTTCTGCTTTATTCTTTCTGCTTGCACAGCTGAGAGTTGATGTGCAGAGCAAGATCACTAAAAGGCCCCTAGGTGGGTGGGGTTTCGGTGCAGGCTAGCTCATCTTTTACATACTCACTGAGTCCCCACCTGAACTGGTGCAATCAGGCTGCCTCATTCCAGTCGACATCAGCCACAAGTCATCAGAAGCAAGTGGCAGAGGAGATGGTTGGCCCTTGCCCCAGAAAAGCTTCCAGAGGGCAGACTCTGTGGGGTGACTGTGATGTGGGCACCACAGGAGCCTGTTCAGGTGCTGGGTGGTCAGTTCAGGCACATAGTATAGCCGTGTGATAGCTGCTTGTGTAGCAACAGCAAACTGCATCATCTGGGCCTGTAGCGTGAGTTTCTCAGCTTGCATGCAGATGACTTGGTCCTGCAGTTCCTGGGCCCTCGGGGAAACTACTGAGCAGAGGGCAACTTTCTCTTTCTGTGCAGGGGGGGCATGCTGGTGGGGAGGCCCAAGTGATCTAAGCAAACTGTCAGGGTCTGGCCTCAGGCAGCCTCTGTGCATTGGTCAATTATCAAGTTATGGTCAGGAGACAAGGGGGGATGGGTCAGAGTCGAATCAGGTCAAGATACAAGGAAATCAGGATCAGGCATCAAGTTACAGACTGGAGGCACGTAGCAGAATTGAGGACAAACTGGTGTCAGGAGCCGGAGAAAGTAAGGCGAGGTCTAGAGCAGAAGCAAGCAGGCAGTCTACATCATTGCTCAGATACTTCCCCCAATGCTTCCTGGTTTATAGACCAGCACAAGCCAGTCAGTCGGCTATGGGGGGGCTGTCACTCAGGCCCCACTGGGCAGTACTTCCTGCAGCTGCTAGCTTCACAGGGTCCTCTGGCAGAAACCTGGCCTGAGTTTCCAGTGATGATGCAGAAGAGTTGGTGACCCAGAAGCTCCATAGTTCTAGTCCCACAGCTTCTCGCAACATCTCCTGCCCCACACCTAAAGCCAGAATGATTAGGGTCATTTTCTTTGCTTTTTGGTAATGGCAGAGTGCCATCTCTCATACTCCTTACACAGAAACTGGAAATCGGCTTCACTGGAGGCTTGTTCCAGAATTCACTGCACATGCGGCACACCCTCTGATTTTAGTACGAAATACAGGCTCAACCCCTCACCGTGACCTTTCGTAGTTTAGAATTCTGGTCAGGTTTTATTGTAAGTGCCAGCTTAAACCTTTAGCAGCTGTCAAAAATCATCACAAACATCAACTATTTAAATCAATTTATGTTAATATTTAATAGTCCTTATGCTATCAGAAATGTATTTGCAAGCAGCCAGAACAGCAACATGATTTGACTGCATTAATTACTTATTACCATTATTACTAGTAATATTAATTATATCTTCAGAGTGACATTAAGAAATAATTACTGCAGGGGACGGCCATTTCTCTAAATTAGTTTTCAACAGCTGGAGAAGGAAAAGGACCAAGTGGGCCACACTGGGTCATGGAAAATTCATCTTGAAGAGCTGTTGCTCATCATTGAGAGGTGATATATGAAAAAAGAATGGTCCACCATACAATTTCTAGCCATGAAAAACTCACTTTCTTATTGTTGTTGAACACAGCAGAAACCCACCTGCTCAATCTGAGCAACTGTTTCTCAATCAATAATTAAGTAACTTTAAGGTACAGCTCTATACAAAGTTATTGATATTTTCACTGAAAATGAATCAATATGAACAGGGTAAAGCATCTGAGTAAGCCTTTTTAATGGCAGTGGTTTGGCTGTGAGAAGAAAATTAATTGATTAGATGAATGACAAATATTGGACAACCAAAGGAAGTCTTTTTCACACTTCCACAAACCTCCTAAGCCACCTATTTTAATTATATTCTTTGCATCCTTTGTCTTTCTTTTTCTCAATATATTGCTATAGAGAGTGCTGAATTTTCTTTCAGATATTAAATATAAGATTATCGGTCTTTTATTTAGAGTTAATAAACAGAGTTTCTATTGGTAGCATTTGTAGATGTTCCCTGTAAATTTGGCTCTAAGGGTGCAATCCAGGTAAAGACTGACTCCGTGGGTGTAAAGGATCCGCAAGGTTTGTAAACTATGGAGGCCCAGATTCTCCCCTAAACTCTGGCTTCTTCACAATGCAGAGCCACAGGGTCAGGAAGCAGCTAACTGGATCACCCACTCTGATGATTCAGTCAGCATGGAAAAGTCCCCAGCTAATGTAGAATCTAAATAGTCAGTTGCTTCACCATGGTGCCTGCAGACCCAGGCATTTTGTGAGCATGGCTGCAGAGCCAGTGAGCTCAAATGATTCCAGCAGTGGACACCCTGTTGGGGGAGGGTTCATAGCCACTCAATGTAGATTACCACAGTTTACAGGTTGCTCTAATCCATGCTGAAGCCAATGCCACTGTAGAATTGGCCCCAGAATCAGACAGCCACCATTGATTCCTTTTTACCACCCCCAACCCTTCTTCAGACCAGAAAATATTGGGTACAGCAGAAAATCTGGACAAAAAACTTCAGATCAAGAGGTTGTGATCTTAATTCGTAGGAGAAGGTGCAGTTAGCAGTACCATCCCAGTTAGAACCAGGAAACTGACCTTTAAGATACAGCATCTCGTTGTGTAATAGGTTTGTATTTACTGCACACGGAGGGAGACAGAAAATACAGATGTGTGAGAGGGAGAGAATGTATAGACTGCACTTATGTTTGTTCGGGCATCTTACTAAGAGAAGAAACATTTTGCTATCTCTCCATCCTTTTCTTCTCTTCTCTTGCCCTTTCCTCCTGGTTTTCAAGGTCACAGATATTTTATCATAATGCAGTACTTTGTTTTATTGTGAAGGAGCATGTCAGGTAAGTGTAAGAGTTGAATTGGCACTTTTAGTGCACTGTGCAGTTGAACAGGGGTGTAAATTCTTGGGCAATTACATTTGTCAGTGGTCACGGTATAATTCTCTACTGCGCCAGAGCTCCAGTGAGCCATTGTAGACACTTTCGGTTTTTTTGTAAATATTTTTTTCAATTTTTTTTAAATGTACACACATTCTCATCCTTAAAGGTTGAAGCTCCATTTTTTCATCTGTCTCTGCCCTTTTTGGAATTACATGTCTCCTGTGGTGCATAGCGCAGAAGTGTTCACTTATATACTGGTTAAAATAAAATAAAAGGATGACTGTGTGACAGAATGGAAAATCTTGAACTACAAAAGTCACCTCAAAATTGCACAAAGCAATGGCAACATAATGACAGATCCTGTTAATAAATAATTATTAATCTGCTCTGTGTGTACTTTCGATAATTGATGCCAGAAAAGGTGCAAAATATACATTTTAGGGTAAAAATAATTTTCCCTTTCTTTTTTAATTACCATTCATTGCTTTGAAATCTCATATCCTATTTTAAGGACTTATCATAAGACTGGTTTGGTTATTTTAAAAAACATATTTAATATTTATATAACAAAAGCTAACAATTCTTGATGTGTTTCAGTTTCAATCAAATCTTGTAATGTGTTCTAGTTATAAAGTGTTCTACAGCTGTTGTTCAACAATACAAAGAACCTTCAGAAGGGCTATAGCAAAAAGCCATTTGTTACATGACTATTGCCTTTAACCCCACTATATATACACAAGTAATGGTACAAATCACGTTCTGCCTGAACCTAACAAAAGTATGTTGTTTCAAAGTACAACCTATGTACTAATTATCCAACGTTTACTGCCCAGGATGTGATCAAATATGGTTTCACAGGTATCTGACTCTATGAAAGGAAAGAAAATGCAAACAAACATGAAAGAGCGAGAACGTCCCGATGAAAAATAGGTTTTTACAAATGTGTTGTGGATTTTCACCTTATATGAAATCTGCCCACAACCCCTATGAAAGGTTTACAAGGGGAGATGAGGAAAATGTAAGAATCCTTCATCCCAATCCCTAAAACAAACCCACCTCTTCAGCTCAGTGGGAATTCAAAGCTGATGTGTAACTTGTATAAGTTAGGCTCCCATACACCCCGACACTTAGACCTAGTTATATGGGTAAAAGGGTGTCTTCATTGCATGCTGCCAAACAGATTGTATGTGCTGCCCCTCACTCAGCCACTGGAGGGGGAGGAGTATACAGTAATCCTTTCCCCACCCTTTCGTGGCCACTTGCCACCAGTGCATAGAAGAAGTCTCTGTAGTCCCCACACTTTGGGGAACGCAAGGACTGCTTGGTCTTGTTCCCCATAGAGGGACAAAGTGGCTGAAATGGAAGAGGTGGCCCTGCTGCTCCTCCCCAGTTGCCTGTGGAGTAGGGCCAGTGTCCCAGTGAAGCAATCTGCACAACCCCTCCATTCAAGCAGCAGTGCCAGGAAAGACCGGGCCATCTTGAGGCACAATCTCTCTCCCCCTGACTTGAGGGAAAAAAGTACATTCTCCAAGCATGTTAATTCATTTGAGGTAGCCTAGCATGATAGAAGAGCCCCCTCAATGTGCTCACTCAGGTTAACATGGTTTGAATTGCTGGTGTGGCGACTTAGGGAGGAGCAGCTCTGGCTATTGTGCCACAGAGATAAACGGTGGCACAACTAAAGAAACAGTAAGAAGGTGTGAGTTGAAGCCGGGGGGGGGGGGAGCCATTTTGAATTTGTCTACACTTGAAATGCTATAGCAGCTGCGCCGCCATGATACTTCAGTGTAGAAGCTACCAGCACTGATGGACAGAATTCTCCCATAGGCGTTGATAATCCACCTCCCCAAGAGGTGGCAGCTAGGTTGACAGAAGAAGTCTTAACTACATTGTTCAGGCTTAACTACATTGTTCAGAGGTGTGGATTTTTCACATGCCTGAGGGATGTAGCTGGGTCAATCTAAGTTCTTATTGTACTCCAGGCTTTATATGTTAATGCATCATCTTGTCAAATGTTTTTCCTGCCCTACCCTTTCCTTATTTCTTCTGGCCCCTCAGTGTGTGTGTTACTTAGTCTGCTTTAGCTTCTCTTACACACCATTAATCCTGATCTATACACACATTTTATGCCAATATAACTGTGCGGGTTAGGGGTGCAATTTTTTACTGAGATAGTTTACCTGTACAACACCTACAGTGGATGCAGGTATATCACTGTAAAATTGCCTTACACTTGGATACTTTATTCCCTTCCCTGTGCTGGGATAAGCTGTACTGGGCTAGGCACCTTTATACAGACATAACTGTGTTCTCACTAGAGGGGTTGTTCAGTTTTAATGATACCAGTATAGTTAAAGTGATACAACTTTTGTGTGTAGACAAGCCTGTAGACTGAGATAGGCCAAACACAGAGACAATATGTAAAGGGTAGGAGTGTGAGTCACAGATGAGTAAGAGGAAGGAAGAGAGTTTAAGTTGGTGTAATATGCATGATGAAGAGGATGGAAGAAGATGTAACATACATTGTCTTAGTTTCTCTATATACTTTCTTGGATTTACCTTTATGATTGAATCTTGAGTGCAAGGTTTGCTAGAGATCAGCTGACAGCAATGCTAGCCTTACCAAAGTGTATGGAAGGAGATGGTCCAGGGCCATATCCTATACATTGATTCTCCAAACTGCCCTCTTGCTCCCATCCTTTGAGCATCTGTAAAGTTAGGGGGGTGGGGGAGTCAGTGGACTCCCTGTTTGTTTTGTCCAGATTAATTTTTTAGAGAGTGAAGAATTCCTCACTGTCTGCACTGAGCTCTCTTCTACCTCTGGTCAGTCAACAGCAGCAGCACAGAAGATGTATTCTGAAGAATGACGGGCACCTTATGTGGACAGCAGCTGCTTGCATGTGAGCTGGGCACCCCTTGCTTTGTGGTTTTCAGTCGATTAATTGGTCCTCCCTGTCTCCCGTAGAACCTCTCTGCATGTAAATATTCTTGCAGCCAGAGATCCAGGTTAAATATTCCTCTTTGCTGTTCCGTTTTGCCAGCTAAGTGATTAAATTACTAATTAGACACGGTTTAAATGCTTAACTAACAAATAGCGACAAGTGCACACTAGAAATTTTTAACTTATGCCAGTACTGTTGTTTTCTTAGTCATTCTTCCACACTGAGATGTACTAGGAGATGTGCATATTTTGTTTTACAGTGTTCTTGGCGTGCACCTTGGATCTGGGAAGAAGGATAGAGTGATGGCTTGCAGTTCTTTATGAGAACAAAGTTCCAGTGATGTATGTCTGCATAAGGTGTAAGAATGCTAAAAACTTCTAGTATGTTGCCAATCAGCCAGTTATCATTGCTAAGCAGTCTGCAAAAATGTCATTTATATTCATACCACTCTTTTTTGCATGAAATAACTTGGCACTTCTTTGTTTGATGTAATGGCTCTGAATAAAGAAATGAGTTTACAGTAAACTTCACATTTGCTACTTCAGTTATTAGACCACCCGCTTCCCAAACCTATAATGGTCAGTCATTCATGTTTTACAATGAGATCTGAACTGGAAGGTTGTCTCTTATGTAGTAACAGATATGTAACCAATTGTTTGACTATTATTCCATAACATGTATAGATTTTTGGAGATGGAAATATCATCTCCATAGACAGCGATCTTTCTATTTCCTCTTTATGAAGGCTTCCACTAAAATTAATGAGCTCTTTTATAAAAGGGCTCCTTACAAGTTTTAATTTCATTAACCTTAGACTCTTAATCATAATCAAATTCTTAATACTTTCTGACTACTGGATGGCAAAATTTTTTGGCTGGAATTGGACAGATGAAGGCTAGAAATGTTCTGTGGAAACTGAGTTTTTCTTCAGTAAATTCCATTCTAGTCTACATGTTTAAAAATTAGCTTATAGCAAATAGTTCAAGTGGATGACATCATGTGCACACACACATATTGTTTGCTGATACACACAGGCAAGGTGATCAAATCCAAATTCTATGCTACGAAGATACCTCAAGACTCAGAAGACAGGCTCTGATTCCAGTCTTCATAGTTCTTCATAGGTTTAAACCCCTTTTAAGGAAAAAGTATCTTGTGTGCTGAGCTGCATCAAAGCAGTCATTGTGTCTTTTTTTTGTAGACCCTGTACATCATGAAGAACAAAACATTTCTTGATCTAAATATGTCTAATAACACTGATTTGGCCCTCTCTTTAATTATTGTATAGCTGCAATAAAGATTACGACTTATTCCTGAAACGGCCTGATTCTTATCTAGTGAACACAAATCCATTCTCTTCCGAAAATTTTATGAATGGGAAAACACAAACACATTTCTATTATCTCCTTGTGTTTAAAGAAAACAAAAGCTAGTATACTAACAGAAAAAACTATTATAGTAGATGACATGGAATACATTAAAGCAATGCTACATCATTGTATACTGAACATGAATCTAATATAGTTTTAAACAGCTTTTCTTATTAGCCAAATGAAATACTGTACAGTAATCTTTTAACTCTCCTGTGTCAGATTATCAGCTATTTCAAGTAAGTGTTAAAATCTCCATCACTGGCAAAAGTGAATTATGTTTTCTTTGCCAAACTTGCATCGACATGCCCATCAATCTGAGCTGGAATAAGACTCTAACAGTACAGTGAAAGGGTCTGCTGTTTATGATTGTGAAGGAGCCTGGTATTTAAGTTTTGCAGCAATATTGATTTCAATGGAAAAAATTGTGTCCTCATCAAGATTTATAGAACAATATGTCCATTAGAATCTACTGATAATTAATCTTCTTTGATTAATACTGCACCCAGTTAAATATGAAATGTTTTTCTGTAAAATACTCCTATTCCATTTGCAAATTATATTTCCCCTCTCAATTTTAAAAAATATCAAATACAAAGTACACACTGTACTCAAATATTTAAACATTAAATTCCTATTGGAATTCAATCTATTACACCAAAATTTGTTTTCAGTTAGTTTCCCCCAAAATACCACTAGAGTTGCATAGATGTGAGTAAGGGCAGCATTTTCTCCACTATTTGGAAAGATGTGCTAGGGCAGAGAGTGTAAGGCCATGGCTGCACTGATGGTGGTAAATTTGCTGCCGTCAGATTGATTTCTCTGGGTCAACTGAGCAGTCATAAAGACCTGCTCAGTTGATCCAGAAATCGACATATTAAGACCACCTTCTCAAGTGGTGTAGTGCTGCGTCGACGGGAACGCGTTTCCCGTCGACGCAGCGCAGTGAAGGTGGCGCACAGAATAGAAGCAGGGAAGTTTTTTGCATAGCTTGTGTAACTCCCGTTGACTGCCGCGGAATCTCAGAGGTAAGTGTAGACAGGGCCTAAGAGACTGCAATCCATATTCACAGAATTCCAGCAGTTATGCAAAAAATACAAATGAGGGTTTCAATTTTCTAAATAACAAAGGTTACTTCCTGCACAGCTTGTGGAAGTTCTTACAGTCATTCAGAGTATTTCAGACCCATTCTGCTATGTAACTATATGAAGTACCACCATACTTCATACGGTTACATATAGTAAGTAACTTCACTAAGCTATTCGCATTAATAAATGGTAAAAGACTGTAAGTATTTTTTGTCGTCTCTAATTGTGGAAATAAATATGTCATAAAGATGATTCATTGTATGCAGACTTACATGGACGCTGGCCCAGTTCATTTCTGTCTAACCTGAGGAGACGTGCACTCTAATGCATCATATAAATTTCACTGATGGGCATCAAAACTATGTTACAAAACAAATCTACAGAAAGAATTGTAAACATCAATCTTTCAAAAGATGAGGCTGAGACTCACTGAAACAAAGAATATTACCATAGTCCAAGGTTGGATGCAAACTCTGATGACTTTTCTTTGCTGAGATAGACAAACCATCCCAGTGTCGGTAAAGAATTGAAAAATCTACAAGGAGTGTTTTTTTCCTTCAGGCTTTCAACATGAAGTTTGGAGGGATCCATCATTTACACACCATATAATAAATTGACCAAGAAAGGCACCTTAGAGAGATCATGGTGTGCTGCTAATTTTGGAGAAGAGCCTGTTGGGGGAAATCCTGAGAGGTGCTGACCTGCAGCAGATGTCAGTGAGGGTTGAAGGTGGTCAGGATTTGGGCCAATGAATTCAGCCTCTTTTCATTTAAAATTAACTGCTATCAAAATGCCATGTAAATACTAAGTATGAAATCTCCCCCACCCTGCTTCCCTACACTTGAAGCCAATGGCAAAAATACAATTGTTCAGTGGGCCCAGGATTTCATCTTGAGGCTCTTATTTAAACAAATAAATAAAAAGACATTTCAAGACATCCAACATCTTAGTCTGACTAGATACTGCAGGGATATTAAACAAATGAGAAGTATCAGTTGGGAGCATTCCTGGAACTTTGTTCAGTTCCAGACACTTCCATGTCATAAAGTTACAGACAAAATGGATGAAATTTAAAAAGCAATAAAACTGATTAAGGGGGCTAGAAGGAAGGACTAAATTATGTGAAAAGATTCAAGGGTGTAAATACTGTGGGCTTTCTGCGCTGTGCTACACTAATACAAAGCAACTCACTTCAGTTTAATGCAGTATTTGAGAACCCCAGCAAATTACAGTGTTCACTGTTACAGGGTTGCACCGGTGTACCTGAGAGCAGACTTCATCTCTGTAAGCAGAACTTGTCTAAATGACAACTAAGGCCAATGTCAATGACTAAGATTGGTGTCAATTATTGTAGCTCCATTGATTTCAGTTGAGCCATGATAATGTATACAAGTAGAGGATCTGCCCTTAGATGTCTCTGTGTAATTAACAGAGGAAACACCGTAGACTGAGACAAACAGTTTAGAGTAACATAAGACGTATACACATGAGTACTAACATGAAATTATGGGAAGAAATGTTTTAGCTGACGAGTAGAAAAAGTTATGTAGGTGAACAGACTGTGGAACAATGTGTCTTTTCCATTAAACTATTAATTATTACCTATAATAATAGTTTGATGTATATGTTAATATCTTCTCTCCAGGCAAACAGAGGGCAGAATTCTGCTGCCTATCCCAACTCAACTCTTATTTCATGTGCTTATTGCAATTTCTTACATGCCTATCCAAAGCTCTAGAGCCTATTCTGCTCTCCCTACAAATATGCCAATGTATGTAAGGGGAGCTCCATTTGCAGACTGGACTGCAGAGTTTGCCCTCAGTTTCCATATATCATCTTGACATTTATTATTAATAATATTCTAATTGTCATATCTGTAAGACCTAATTCTCATTTACACCGAGGTCCCTTTATACTGCTCCAGTCTAACATTTACATCTACTTTAGGAACGGGGCGTAATTTGCAATGAAAACAAGTGCCAGGGCTCAAGCAATGATTGAATTTTTAAAATTTAGACTTGTTATGACTTTGGCTGTGCGATGGCATTAGCATCACCTGTGCTGCCTTCGGAGCTGGGTGGCTAAAGAATGGCGGCTGCTGGCTGGGCAGCCAGCTTTGAACACAGCACTGCTGCCAAGAGCAGCACAAAAGTAAGGGTGCGTGATATGGTAATGGGACTATCAGGATCCCAGTCCTATTTTTTCTCCCTCCCACCCCCAGCTTTGTGCCCCAGGTGTTGCCCCACTTATTGAGCCCTGGTCACAGCCCTGATGGATATAACTGTGTTGAGAATTTTAAGAAAAACACATTTCAGAGCAAAAACTAGAGATTTTCTTACTTTCATAACTGATGCGGCAACCAGAGGTGTCAGGGCTCTGGACTGCCAAGCCTAGAGATGTTGGGTCTCCGCTCCGGCACAAATTAAGCACTGCTTAAGGAGCCTTTACAGTACTATAATGGTGTAAAGGAGCTATAGTGTAAATAAGAATCCGGGCCATAGATCAAAGGCAGCATTCAGACATAATTTGAAGCTTTGTGTATTGAGTCTATTAATGCCTTTCAGATGTTCTCAGATACTTCTCTGTTTTGCAGTTTGTACAAACCCAATCCTGATCTGACTGAAGACAATGGCAACATTTCTATTAACTACCTGTGGAGCAGAATCAGAACTTACGTTTTCAGGAGAAGCGATTTGGGAAAAACCCTTTCCTGTTGCCAAACGAAATTTCCACTTTTCAAATTTATGAAATCTGGGGTTTGAACTGGTGGCACAGATTTGAGAACAACACGATGTTTGATTTCTCTGAACATGACTAAATCTCTGAAGCGTGTGTGTGTCTGTGTGTCCTCTCTTGTACCCATTTCTATTGCATTTTGCATTTCTGTCAATATAGTCTCCAATATTTGGACCCACTGATAGAACAGATGCAGTAATTGCAAACAGCTGTAAAGTATTACTCATCTTGCTAATCAAAATGACTTTCTGCTAAATAAACCATGAAAAAAGCTTTTCCACCATCAGTGAAGTGGAGTGGAAATGATATAGACTGTAAAGAGTCCACCATGGATGCAAAATCAACAGCTTGAATTTTCCTACAACAGTGATTCTATATGCTAACGCACACTTTCAAAATTGCTAAAGAAATTCCTCTATGTTTAGAAAGACAAATTTGTGTAACACCACAAATGTTCCTTCAGGTATTTTACATGATGCCTGCAGTTACAAAGATGTTTGGGAAATTGTTTTATGTTTTTTTCCTAGACTTATAATCTAGAGAAAGATAATTGTCACGTATGTTTTTAATCTGTGCGCGTTAAATGTTGTTATGTATTTTTTCAGACTATAGTATTTATCCATAATACATGTGAAAAGTTTCAATCCTTAAGGTTACAGGAAAGTATTGGGGAGATGGGCAAGTCTTTGAACAAATGATTCCTAAGAAAAACTCACAACAGAAAACTTTAGTATTTTATTAATCTGCTCCCTAATGAGAAAGCTCCTTTTCTAGCTCATTGTGTTTCAGTTATCCTGTTTTCTAAATCATATTCTTTAATTCTTAAAAATGCCATTAGAAAAGATATTATGCATAGTTATATATTCTTTCACTATTCCCTCATGCCATTTAAGCACTTATTGCTGTGGGCCACTGCCGTGCAAAACACTCCAGAGGAATAACTTAGCTCTGAGTTATTTCTACCAGCCCTTTGGGTCACACTGAACTAGGTAGGAATCAAACCTCTTCCACAGCTTTTGGCACCATAAATGATTTGTTGGGAGCCTTAGCTCTTTCGTTATTGAAATGTAACTGGAAATTACAAAGCGACGTAAACTAGGGAAGGGGCAGTTTTGTGGAGAAGAAGGATCGGTGAATCACTTGCTAATTATTTTTGGGGGTGGTTGTGACACATACATTAGCAAAGCAGGACTTTATATATTATAACAGTCCATTATGCCATGAAATTCTATAAGAGCTAATCAGCTTCTTCACTAAATCATTTTATATACATCAACATTTGCTATACAACAAGCAGGCCTTTCAATCCTGCACTAACAATCTCAGCAGGTTCTATAGACCAAGGCCTGGATCCTCATCTTTGAGGATCTGGACCCAAATGCCTGAAGAGTCAGCGGCTTTCCTAACCTAGTTATTCCTCTGTTTGTCTTACCCTTTCCCCCGTCCTTCTGTTACTGTGGCCAGCTACTCAAGTTCAGTGCTGTGTCTGCTGCAGTGCTGGTCTAGGGTTCCATGGCGCTTCTTCCAGGCATGAGACAAGCACAAACTGGAGCACCCAAAGTATGAGAAGCACCACAGAGCTCTGAGAGATAGTGAACATGGCATTATACTCATCTGTACTAAATGAACACTGTCAGGCCAGGATAAAGAAAAGGTCTTCTGCATATATTACACTGCGCTTCTTTAAGGCCAAAGGAGGTCCTAGCCAATTCCAACATGACTTAGTGAGTCACACTCTTCCCTCCATTCCCTCCCCATTTTCCATGCAGCTAATTAATTCCTGGGTACAGAAAGCAGAAAACAGAGAAACAGAGAAAGGGGCACCACCCTCTCTGTCTCAGAGCTGGCCAAAGCGAGCCTCTGTTCTGACAAATAAAGCTTCAAAGTCAAACAAAGTTATTGCACACCATGAGCAGCCGAGACTAAAAAGCAGTCTCGTTCATCCCAGCAATGAGCTGTATATAGAAAGACACAGATAGCTGAACACCTCAACCTTACCTCAAGGCTGACATCTACGCATTATCAGCGTTAATATTTATTTATTTATAGATGTCTCTATGGAGCTTATTGCAGTGACATCTGAGGGCTTCATAAACTAATGAATTTATCTGTGTGACATCCAGTGAGGCAGGGAATGAGTATTACCTCCATTTTACAAATGCGGTAACCAAGGCATAACAGCGTAAAATGACTTGGACCTGTTCTTGCTGGAAATCTGTAGCAGAGCCCAGAATAGATCTCAGTCCCCCTGAAGTTGTGCTTTGACCACAAGACCAGTAATGGTGGCTGTGCTGTGGCAATACTTGCCAGGTCCAATGTGCAACAGCAATAGACTATTGAACTTCTGGCAGATTTTAGGTCTTTTTATATTCTTCACTCAAGCAGGTTTTAAAGGCGCCATCACAATTCTAAAATGTCTGTGCACATTATTTATATTTCAGTGCATATCGCTGTGTCTGTGCATGTTTCCTTTTCCTCAACACTTAATTTCTTCTCGGCATTCACACCCACTCCCCAGAGAGAACAGAGAGTCTGCTCCCTCTCTGTGACCATTAAAATGGTCCATGTCTCATCCTATGTCCCCTAAAAGGGCTCTCCTCACCAGTGTCACTCAAAAAAAGAAAACCCTTTGTAAATGCTCTGACCGCACATCTTTTATGGTGATGTTCTGTCACATCATTGGGTGTCATCCAGTCCATCTCTTAAACCCAGCAGCTACTAGGAATTTCACAGGCTTGGGGACTTTTGCTAATAGAGCTATTCCAAGATGCAACATTTACCTTTATATTGGTGAAGGCCCAGAATGTGAGCCTGGCTCCATGATTCATTTAATGGGTTTTTTTAAGCAACAAAACTAAAACAAAGCATGCACTTCTCTGAACTCTCCTGGCTGCTTCGCGTTTGTCTTTGAGACATACGTGTTTGAGTAAATTTAGCAATGATCAAATCTGAGGACTACACTAGAGATGAAGCGCTAGAAACCGTTGCCTGATTTCTGGGTTATAGGCTCGCCAATTGAGCTGATCAGAACATAATGAGGGTCTAGTCCTGGAATCAGGCTCCAGAAAAGTTTTTACAGAGACGCCTGGGGTGTGTGACAGGAATGCTCACAGTGATAACCGAATCTGTATAATTTTATCAGCTTTTATTAACATAAAATGATAGACAAATGACTGATTAAAACTAAATGAATAATCAAATGGATAATTGGTAGGATTACAGTCTTGTTCTAAAGACACTTGTGATATATATATTTATACTGCATGCTTTGGATTAATATACTCACACCCTTCCCTGATAACCTGGTTGTCCTTGAGTGGAGGGGTGCAGAACTAGGCAATGTTCTAGAGCTAGAAGCTATAAGGCTAAGACTAAAACTACAAATAATACTAAGTATAAACTAAGAACAAAAGATCCTAACAAACACTAACTAAAATAAGCTTAAAGACAGAGTAGCTGATGATCACCCCAAGTGACACTGTTTGCCCCTTTTTGTACCCTGAACAATATGGGTCCTCCTTCGAAGTCCAAACCTGACTTCTTCACCCCAGATTATTAGGGGACATTTATTTCTGACAAGTTCGTGCACTTTAAGGACATATCCATATCCTTTCCAGATGGTTTGCTTATCTCAGCTTTGTTATTTCTGGCTCTTTCTGTGGGTTTTGTGGTGTACCTGTGTATTTTACTTGAGGAAAAACTGAGGCAGCCTCCCCCCCCCGCCTTGGTGCCTCCTGACTTATCTAGGATAAAGGTTACAACCATATATGTCTTATCCTTTAACTCATCATTACCTATCTGTGCCAGAGGTCCTGAACATATGTATGCTAACTGCCTTAGCTTTCATACAGGATGTGGCCTGTAAGGTGCCTTGCATTACAGCTATAATAGATTAATATGAATCTATGACTCTAGTATAATAAAACCACAATACTCAACTCTATAAGGAAAGGTATATATGTGCAAGCAAGCAGGCTAGTCCTATAGGCTACAGGGGGCAAGGTGCCCTGGAAAGATCAGAGTAGTGAGGTCTGTAGTCAATGAAAGCAGAGCCAGTCCTACACTCAGGGAAAGGAAAAATCAGCCCAGGTAGAAAATGGGAAGACCTTGCCAAGGGATTCATACCCAACAGACTGAAGCTGCAGCAAAAGTGTAAAATCAGGCTTGGGAAGGGAGCTGATCCATGAAAGAAGCTCAAGTTTAAGAAGTAGTCCAACTATGAGAATGTTGGAGGACCACTAGTGGAATGATTTTGGAATTAGTGATAGGGCTCCCCCTACTGCTTGATACGATAGGTCATGAGCTGTTCTTGTACAATGGACTTTCTGATTATTTGTTAATATAGTTCAAACCCATTTGTGTCTCTGTGTATTCCTGTGCCTCCTCCTCATAGAGTCAGAGACACACCAATGCATTTTTGTTGGCAAAAGTAAAAGCAGAAATACATTTATTTATACTGAACTGCCAAGACAGACTTCAGAACATACAAGCTGACATGGCTAAGGCTCTAGCCTTCAGTCCTTATTCAGGCAAAAGTCCCCCACTGGACATCTTTGGGATTTTTGCCTGAGCAAGGATTGGACCCTGATGCATTAATAAAGTAATACCTATACTCTAAGAAGAAAAAGAAGATTGAGAGATTTGCTCCATCCACGCTCTTAATAATTTTTGTGCTCATTATCGGTGAGATGTGTTTCTTGTAAAAGAGCCACTTGGGCGTGCAGTGACTTGAGATAATTAAGAATGCATTTACATTTTATGGAGCCATTAATGCCCTTACATTCAAGGATATTACATTAGCATTTGCTCATGGTACTTTTCCCTTCAGTGGATATTAAAATATTTAACCAGCAGTTGGGCTGTAAGATGCCTGCTACGTCCTCTTGTGCTGGTGTAAAGTGACACCAATAAAAGCAGCATGTAAAGGAGTTTGTCAGCTAAGAAACTGGGCCCTTCCAAGGTACCCCTCTTATTGTGACAGATTTCCCCTACCTCTGTTATAAATTACCTTGTCATTATAAAAAAGAAATCTCTTATATTAATCCGAATCCTAAGAGTTCTAAATAATCACGTTAAGGGATAAATAAAGCCCCTGTTTTAAATGGGCCCCTCACTAAGGAATCAGTTTGGCATGATCTTTCATCAATCCAATTCCAGAATATGTATTCTTTCCCTAATCACACCAAAACACAAAGGTGGGTACAATATTATCAGTCCATTCACTCAAATTGTGATTGAACTACTTCTATTTGCTGTCCCAGAATGGTGCTGCCAGTTATCACATGGAATAAACTCTGCCCTACCCTATCATCCCCAAAATGCACCTTAAGAAATGCAGAAGAGTATAACAAGAAAGTGCCAACAGAACATGCAGTCTTCCGTTGCTGCCCTTGTTATTTAGACAAGTGCAGCTAATATACATAATGTATCCATAAATAATTAAGTAAAATAAGTTACAGCCCAACAAAGTCCACATTAAACAAGACAGGCCCAGCTGAAAACCATATGGGACTTGCTATGTGAAGATAAGAGTAAAAAAAAAAAAGAAAGGGAACTAGTAGCATGATCCATCTTGTTGCTCTAAGTTTAAAGTAGGTATCTAATTCTGGTATCCCTGAGGAGAACCGGACTAGGCTTAGAAAGATGCCTGAACTAAGCCATAAAATATGAAAATATAAAAATGAAAAATGAAAAAGAAATGAGCATGTAAGGTCAGCATCATGCTCCTGTGGTACCTCAACTTGCCATGCCTCATGAAACCAAAAGAAAGAAGAAACTCCAACTAGTGCTGTAAATTCTGGTCAGCTCAATTATTTCACATGTTGCAGCCTGACTTAAGTTATTCAGAACAGAGGCTGGCAGATCCCTGATGCACCTTTCTATATTGCTGGACAGGGTGAAAATAATAAATTGGCTATTGTGAGACACTATACCTTTCACAGATATCGCACAACATATTTTATATTCTTCTCTTGTAGCTGCCTCTTGATGGCAGTAAATGGTTTGCCACTGCTGCCATACCACAGCAATGAAGTCCTGGGAGCAAAGAAGATTCTATTTCCATTCACTTTCATATTACCTGTCACCCATTATTCCATGACTCTAGCAGTCCATACCCGACTGGCAGGCAAATAGCTTCAAACGGCTGTATGACCTGTCAATTTTTCAAAGATCATTTCCACTTCCACTGAAGGCAAAATATATAGGGAGCCACTCACTGAAAAGCTCTGGGCCACTTTGACTTTGCCCTAACACTGGCAAACCAATAATTTGGAAATTATTCTTTTTCCCCTGGATAATTGCACTTTGCAACAGGAGTGGACACCTGGCATTTTCATTTCAGCAGAGTGACTTACAATGGAATCAAGTTGGCTTTTGATGTTGCTGATTCACCCTGCTTCTCTCCCAAGCATCTGACATTCTTCAATAAAATTGATTCGTCTCTCAATGCCTCATTCGCTAATTCTGCTTCAGCTTCTATTAAAAAAAAATTCCATAGATTTCTTCATCTCACCATCCAAAGTGGACTTTTTGACCAATAGGGTGTAATGACAGGTGACACATGTGTCTTCATTCCCCCTACTCAAATTCCCACAGGAAAAAACATTTTATGCATTTTCTCTTGAGAGTAGTTTATGGAATTTGTCCTTTAAGAGCCTGCAGCCTGATTTTCAGAGGTGCAACTCTCACTGAAAACATCACCTGTAATCAAACCACTCAGGTTTTGAATAATTTTTCAAAGGAACTGGACTTTGCATAGGTTAGTTTGAATTGTTACCAAACTATTAATAAAGAAAGTGTATATATTATATATAATAATATATATATAAGTGTATATATATATAATAAAGAAATAATATAGAAGTGGAATTGTCTCATCCAGTCAAACAATAACTGCACATTTGTCAGTTGAGAAAATCCCTACACAGATTGGAGGAGAGGGTCTGATTTGCATAATCACCATATAGAGTTATTTCTGAATAACTGTTCAGTGTGCAAATATGTGTGCAGTTCTCTGAGTGTCTGAGAGCTATTATTAGTCAAAGTGGAGGGGTTTGGAGGGAAAAAGTGGAGGGGAAAATATTCAAGGCCTTATTATAGCCATTAGGCATAACTCATAGTAAGAGGTATCATGGACCCACCCTACCCAAAGGAAAATATTGGCCATACATTTACTATAATCTTTTTTTTTTTTGGGGGGGGGGGGGTGAAGGGGGAAGGATGTGCAGCTGACTTCCCCAACCAAGACACCATTCCCCATGTGGCCAGCCTGTTCAGCAGACCAGTGACAGGGGACTAGAATCTTGGCCCTGTCCTGCCTTCTTTGAAGACTTGTGCATCACCACGGAAGTTAGGAAGAAACAGATCTTGTTATAGTCCCCAAGTATAGGGACTGAAATTTTGCTTAGGCCTTACTTGAACAATACAATTGTTGAGAGAAGCTCTTTGCGCTGTTCCCCTGTGCACCCCACGGTAATGGCCAAGCAGCGTTCCATCCTCAGAGACAGACGGACTACTTCCTTTAGAACTTCTGATCCATATACCCATAACAAATAAGGCTGTTTCAACACCTAATCTCCTGCCCACACTGTCAGTTGATCTAACAACAGATATTACATAAAATACAACTGAAGAAATTGCAATTATTGTGAACAATGGAGACTAAGTCTTCCTCAAAGGTCAAGGAGGAACTGGGGGTGAAGATACTAAGGTGACTGGGGTTAGACTGGGAGAAGGTAAACAGCTGAGACAGCCATATTTGTTGTGGGTATTTGGATAGGGAATAAAACAATGTCACTTATGAGAGCTTCTGTGACCGATTGTTACACCTCCCCATAAACCATATAATGCCATAGGTGCAGAGCCATATAGAACATCTTTTTGCTATGGGCAATAAAATTGCCAGAATATCCACCAGGGTTTATTTCTGATATATATCTAAGCCCAAGAAAAAACATACAACCACAGATAAAAGTCACAGTTCTGCCGAAAGGCACATATGCTACCCCTAAGCACTTCAATTACATGCGCCAGTCAGTACTGTAAATGGTAAAATATTCTAAGATAACATGTGGCAAGTAATGTGTACATCAGTAATATTAGCTTGCATATCAGAATCTTAAAAAGCAAACAATTAAGAGACTAGGCAAAGCAATAAACATCCCATGAACCTCACAAAAGGCCAACCAGATTGTGTTTATTTTAATATTGTTTAACAGTAACACTTAATAAAGAGAACATCATGATTGTGTGAACTAAATTTTCAGTCATAATGAATGCTACAAACTTAACCTCCCAAGTTTAAATAGGCTACAACGTCTTGGGAGAAATGCAAGAGAAATTATTTGATAAAGGTGACGTTTTTTCACACCTGAAAATAATGTTTTTCTTCCAGACTCTCTTGATCAACAGTCTGCAGCAACACATTACAGAAATAATCTCAAGACCTTATGGCATGTACTTGTCACTACATGCATAACTTACTATGGACAGAGGATCACAGAGATTTTGAACATAATTTCCCACACTACAGGAGATTAAATAGACTATATTTGAAGAAAGCAAGAGGCAGCTAGGGCTCTAGAGGAACAGAAAGTAAACTTCAGCCAGTTCCTGCATCATTTATTTAAGAAATATAGTTTCATCTCTTACAATATGTAGGCAAAGCATACCTATGCAGGAGGGAATTTTTTTTATTGATTTAAACAATTAATTGTGTGGGAGTGGATTTCTGGTATGGTTTTCCTGGAGCATAAACTAAAATCATTACATACAGCAGTCTGCAGAGTGGCAATTTTATCTATAAAAAGAGTGATTGAACATTCACAGCTAGAGTTTGCTGTGTTCCCCATATTCATCGATATAGGAACAGCTGTGATCTGAAAGCCATTCTGGGGTAAAAAACAAAGCTAGAGAGCATACTAGAAGAAAACACCACCTTATCAGAGTTACTCCCCAGAGCATCCTTCACTGCTACAATTCTCTCTTTCACCCTTCTTGCATTTTACCATGTCTATTCATCACAAAATTAATTTACTAAATTAGGGAATCAAGCAAGAATGTAGTAAAATACACTTAAAAATGCACCAACGATCTATTGATATGGCCTGATAGTATGATATAATACACCTACTAACATTTCCTGTCTTGTTGCCATGATAAGTATGTGTATCCAATGATTGATTTAAAATAAAACCCAGTGTAAATGTCCCCCAAACATAGCTAATTCATACCATCTATCTGAAATCTGTCATTTGTTTCTAACAGAACCTATTTTTTTTCCACTTAATCTGTTGCTTGTTCAGACTTTACTCATACTATTATTCTTGGATCAAAATCCTGCCTCCTTCTTTGCAAAAGGTGGGTGCAATAGCACTCATGCAGTTCTCGGTGGAAGGGGCAGAATTTGGACAGGTAGTGCAGACCCCTGAATGTCCTGGAACCTTGCCTCAAGGGGGTTTACTTGCCTCAGTGAGCAGAGGTTTGAGAGTCAGGGTGAAGTAGCGATGACACTGACTACTCTTTCTGAATAATGGGTTGGGGAGATGGGGGGAACTTACTGGCTAAGCATCCCTCAGGCTGCAGTAGAGGTCATGGAGGGGCTCTGCTGCCACATCACAAAATGGGACCCCCCATGCATAAGTCCAGAGAATAGTTTGGTCATTCAGGTGGCCACTGGCTTGAGGATTTAACACTTACTTTGAAAGATGTTGTCTTTGTCTTTCTTGCCACATCCTTATCATTGATGACTTTTATAGGCTTCTTCCAAAATCCATGATTGTACACCTCGTTATCATGCAAATTGGTCTCTCTATGGTCCACTGATATCTGGTCCATCTGCAGAGTCTCTGGCCTCCCTCTTGGTTGTCTTCCATCCACATTGCAAAGGCCATCCTTCCAGTATAACTCTTGGGTCTCCACTGATCACGTTCATACCAATGTAGCCTAGCCTGCCTCAGCTTGTCTTCAGTAGGCACAACCCTCAGTGGGCCACTTACAACCTCAATTTGTTTCCTGTCATGGAGTCCAACCGTTTGACCATCTCAGAATCTTCACGTATGGAGAACATACTGATTTCTTTTCTTGTGGCTGGCCATGTCTCTGTTCTGTATATTAGGATGGATCAAATTGCAGTTTTATACACTCTACCTTTTAACTTTATTGGCATATTTTAATCTCAGAGAACTGGACTCAGCTCCCAATATTTGCACCAAGCAACTCTGATATGCTGCCAGTCATCATGTAGGATAGCATCATTATCAGCAACCATTGATCCTTCGTAAGTGAATTCTTTCACTCGTCTAAGATTTCTTATTTACTTTCAAAGTGCTTTACAAAAATTAACATGATAATCCACAAAACTAGGGTGGGTGTTGTTAATCCCCATTTTATAAGTGGGGGGAACTCAAGGCAAAGATTATGGCTTAGATTGTGCCTATAAAGCACAATCCTTAATACTGAGAATCTGTGTCAGAGCCAGACACAATCTCGCCCAAGGTCACTTAGACTCGTAGACGTTAAGGCCAGATGGGACCATCATGAACACCTAGTCTGATCTCCTGCACACTGAAGGCCACAGAACCTCACATTGATTTAAATACTTCAAGTTACAGAGAATCCACCATTTGCTCTAATTTAAATCAGAAATGACTCAAGAAAATCCACATCATAACCAGTCAGGAGTTCCTGACTCTGTCCTATATTCAGACCACTAGCACATGCCTTTCCCACAACAAATGGTACTGTTTGTGTAATTTGCTAATCTTCTAATTGAATATAACAGAAAATTTTATGCCTAGTCCTGAAGGCTTTGACCAAAACTCCTATGGGCTTCAAAAAGAGTATTGGCCAAGTGAGACCTTGAGGATTGGCCTCACTGTACATAATATCACATAAAACAGGAATCCTAGGCTGGCTGACCACAAATACTGTCTCAGCATTGGTGGTTCCTATTTATATCAATCAGGAAGGAGAGCTGGCTTTTTATAATACACAAATATGCCTGTAATGCAGCCAAAAAGTATATATGGCTAAGATTTTCAAGTCTCTATAAATTCTAGGTACCTCAGTTGATGAGTGACTAACTTGAGGCATCCTAAAAGGGGATTTTTGGGAAGTGCTGAGCATGTGCCCTTTGAAAATCCAACCTATGTAAGGTGTCTCAAGTTAGATAGCCAGAAACTGAAGTACTCAAAATAACAAGCTACTTTTGAAAATATTGGAGAGAAATCCTACCCCTGCTGAAGTCTATGGGAGTTTTTGCCATTAAGTTCAAAAATGCCAATATTTCACTGTTTGTCTTTATGGTCACAAACTATTCTGAGTTGTTTGTTTGGATGGTTGGTTTTTGGTGGAGGAAAGAGGAAAAATTCTTTATCAAAGATTACCTGTTTGTCTTCTGATTTACAGCATGAATAACAAAAAGTTGCGAAACATCAGTGTTCTATAATACTTTGGTTTATACACTGGTTTAACTATTCTTAGTTAAGTATTTATAATGCACCCTGGGTGCTAAAAGAATTACATAATTCACAAACAAGCTGAACCAGATTTGCATTTTGTACCTTTTCCTATTATTAGGACTTTCGAATGTATGAAGAAAAGGAATCAGTATAATAAAAAAAATCCTAATTCTAGGGGATTGTCCATAGTATTCTGCAATAACAATTCTACCATATTTGAATAGAAATTATAAATGGGTTTAAATTCTTCTTTTGTCTTTATTTAAACATGGATCGTTTTAGTACATTATCAAATTGTGATCCTGTACATCTCATCATTATAATGCACTAACTGTAAAAACAAGTAAACTACTTTGTAGAAAAGGAAAAACCAGTCAAATCTTGAAATGCCAACAACAAGAGCCCTAGTGGCAGCCAACTGAACCATAAGCCTTTTTTTGACTGTGTCACACAAAATAATTGCTAAGAATTGTGCTTTCATGGTTGCCACAGGAAACAGTATGGGGAAAAAAAACCACAACAGGTATAGGGTCAGCAATAGCAACCTTGTAGAAATACTGTAACACAGCTGGTATTAATAATTAAACATACAAGAAATCTCAATAAATATTAAGTTATTTGCTAAAGAAATCTATGCCCAGTGGCTTTTTTGTTCAGGCAACCTGATTTAAATCATAGAAATGGAGAATCTGTTTTAGTCAATCATACATTTTTCTCTTCAGATGTGTAGAAATGTAAAGTGCTTAAGTTAGTCTTTTTATATTTATAAAGGGCTACACTTGATTTAGCAATACTATTTTTATGTATAATGACATAGAGGCATTTATTATACATTCTGTTAATCTTCAGATTTGCATTTTGACAGGATTAAGAATTTTGCCCAATATGTAGAATTTAGGGTGTATGTTATGATTGAGACACTTCAGTACATTGTTTCTCACAAGCTAAGATTTGATATTTGAAATAACAATTCTGTGTTTCTTGTTCGCTGAATACTGAATCTCAATAATCTTGCTGATGGTAATCACATTAGCTTCTCTTTAAGATTACATTATTTTTGTAGGTGTGTGGTGTCACTTTATAGCAGGTTTTCTTTTTAAATATCTTCTAGAAGGAACAGAAGTGAATATTTTACGAAATGACATAGAAAATGATTTTTCAAAAAGATAAGTACTTTCCTCTATGTATTTTATAAATATTTAAATGAAAGACTATCAGAAATGTACAAATAATTGCGTTAATGCTTTAAGAAATGTTACTATGTTATATGTCTCAGAAATAGATTTCTATTGTGAGAGGATTAAAGCATTTACATGTGGTGAATGCAGAATTTGTTTTTTTAAAACTTACAACCCCTCTTGATACACAGCCTGCTCAGCTATGGATTTCACATCTACAGTTAGCATATAGTAGAAATTCACAACATGGTTTCATTAAAGATATTCATGTAGTAATTCATAACATTAGAAATGTACGACACTTTCTTTCAATCAAAATAACAAGGAAGTTTTTATTCATTTGCATGAGAATAGCAATTTAGTGTGTCAATAGGAAGCTTCAGCTGCATCCCTGCAGTTTATTGCCTTAGGTTTGCAAACTGCTTTAACAGCCATCAGCCAAGAAATGTACATGTCATCTGCAAATCACAAATCACAGATCTTGACTCGAGTGATTGCACAGGGAGAAGTGCTGAAGGGTTCATAGTGGCCAGAACAAGACTTAAAAGTGATGTGAAATAGGGAGCAAAAAGGGCTGCAATTGCCTTGGAGCCTAAAATAGACTGAGCTTCAATGCCATGGAAAAAATCACCAGCTTCTCCATCATTTCTTTAAAGGTCAGAATTTTTGTAGGTGGATTGGGAGAGCAGTGGATTGCAGATGCGTTTAACAGCAGGGTATTTTCCGCTGCCATGACCAGTTAAGGAAGATTTTCAAAAACACATCTGCTGGTAAACAGTTTGGCCCTACTCTGGGTCATCTGCCTTATCTGTGCTCATTGCTGCATGAATTCTTACCTGGATAAAGTCCCAAACCTCACATCAGTCAAAGTTAGGCTTTCAGTACAGTCCATTACATTTTTAGAGAGGTACCTCAGTGGCTTTCAGTTAGCTTTTATGATGTGGGTCTGCTTCTTCACACATGTACGAAGCACACCCAAGCAATAGAGAGACAAAGCATGTTCTTTCGCCACTGCCTGCTCACATATTGCAAGTCACAAGGCAGAGCACAACATGAAAGAATAGATGAAGAGAAAACAGATGACAAAGAATTGCAGTAACTCTTGGTATTGGTTTTCCAGTGGTTTAAATGGGAACACTTTTCGGATACCATTGTATACTATTCATGACTAATAATTATAAACAGATAGTGAGTTGAGGAAATTTCATTTAAATGTATGTTGTGTGTAAACTGATTTAGAATGCACTAAGCCATCTTCTTTTCCTTTTTGTTGAATGAACTAAATGTTTCTGGGTTGAGATTATTTTTTTCCCCCTACACCTTTATAGTAGCTGAAATTCTGTCTGGAACTTAAAAGGTCTAAAAACAAAAACAGAAAAGAACCTTCATTAAATTGGAAAGTGGAAATGCAGTTCGGAGACAAAGACTTTTGTGGAGCGGGTTCTTTACTGGAGAATATTTATACACTCTGTACAAATTTGTCTGATACTTAAATAGCTCTAAGTAATTTTTCTTTTCTAAATGTTTATTAGTCAATAGTGAATGTACTGGACCCTCTGCTGGGATTAGAAAATGAATTTCTAAGATGTGTAAAGTATTTATCTAGTTTTCAAGCAGAACTGAAAGCACTCACCATCTGGGAACTGGTTTTTTACTTGGTTATTTTGTTGTTTACTTATGAAAAGTATTGCTGTAGTCTAGCCTACTGAAATGCTTGACACCGTTGATAGCTGATCCTGTGTGTTTGATGGTTTAATTATGAATTGGGTGTTTGTTTACTTAGGCTTATTTCCCTTCAAATTGTCCCCAAAGTTCTGGCATGTAGAAATGCATTTGTAATGGTTTGCAAATGTTAATGTGTGCCTAGTTTACCTGAGAAAAAGAAAAACTCCATGAATTGCAAAAGGCAGTGTGGAAAGACATTGAAATTGGTTCCTAACTCATACTACAGTGAATCAAGAAATTGGGTATTTCTTAAAATCAGTGCTGACATACAACAGGATAATAGTAATATTAAGGCAATACTCTGTTTTGTTATTGAAAAGATATGTAACCAGAGCAGTAAATATGCATGTGACTACTCCAATTCCTTCCCATTGATTGTGGTCAACCCTCCCAGGGTAGTCCTAGTTTCATAACTAAAAGAGCTGGATATACATATATGAATTTAATATTATGATCTACAATTTGATGTCAAATAAGCATAATTCACAAGATGCATCTCAGAAGAAAGAAACTCAACTTCCACTTATTTTTCATTCCACTCTATGCACTTTCTATGACCACTGCATCCTGTGGGTGGAAAAGGGGCAAACCTCAATCCTGAGGTACTTCAGCATTTAATGGGCAACTTTTATCCCAACAGACTGAAGGCATCACTTCTCGGATGCAATCACGTTTTGCAGCTCAGCCAGGGGTTTAAGGTTCCCTGCCAGTTTTAAGTGTCCTGCCTTTTGAACAGATACTGCTGCCACACTGAGGAAGAGCTGTGGTTGTACATGATTTTCCTTTTTGCTTTCATTTGCATTACTGAAGACAGACAGACAGATTGTTATTTTTCTTTTTCAATTGATCTCATAATTGCTTTTTTCTAAAGAAACCATTTCCAAAATATCATTTTTGTCTCCATTTTCACACCCAGGACAATAACTACCAATTACTATCATAATAACTGAGCCAAGACCTGAAATTCTTACTCATATTTCACTCATGAAAAGCTTCTATATTCCAGTTTCTCTGCACACTCCTTCTGCTCTTCTCCACTGATTTATTATCGGCTAAGAGAGGCGCATGCTGAGTGATCCTTCTCGTAGACTGAGACTTTGAGTTGCCTCAACAGATCTTTGCTGTGCAGGGGCTCCATTCCCAGCCCAGAAAGACCTCAGGTATTTTTTTTTGACAAAAACGTTTTCCCATAAAAAAATACTGATTCACTGAAACTAAAAATTTTCACAGGAAAGGTTTGTTTCAACACATTTTTCAACTCAATTTTTTTGAAGGAAAAAAGTTTCAAAATTGTCTTGATGTCCCATTTTCACAGTAAAAAAAAAAAGCATTTTGGTTTTCATGTTGGAAACAACTTTTTGTTTTGAAATGTTAGCTAATTAGAAAAATTAATTAGAAAAACTAAAATAGCTGACAAGGACAAAATGTAACCAAATCATTTCAAAATTATTGAAACAAAATATTTAGCTCGACTAGAACCGGGGGGAAATGGATTTTTCAGTTTGCAAAAATTTTTTTGAGATTTTGGCCTTTCATTCTGATTTGGGATGGGAAATTTTTTTAAATCTTGAAAATGTTCATTGGATAGAAGAACTATTTCCTGCCCTCCTTGACTTTGCACCTGCTTTGGTGCAGCAGAAGACACAATGAGGAAGGAAGAAAAAGAAGCAGGGGTAAGTGAAAAAAGGGGCACATTTTAGGAGAGAAAGCGGAAAGGGAATGAAGGAAGCAAGGACCTTTCACGCCACGTCAGCATCAGGTTGGAGAGAGACATAAAAGAGGGAGAGAAACCGGAAAAGACAATGTGCAAGAAACAGAAATGAGAGGATTCCAAGAGGAGACCAGAGAATATAGCCAGAAGGAAGGGGAGGAACAATAAATAAGGTGGGTCTTTTAGAAGGTAAATACTCTAAATAGCCAACTTAAGAGAGAAGAGGAATGGAAGAGGGAGGAGAGGCAGAGGAATAGATGGCAGCCACCTCTGGACTGAAGGTAAGCATTTTCTCTGCCTCTGATAGACACCACTGCTCAAAACTCACTTGTATCCCTGGACCCTAAGGATTCTTCTCAGGAGCACACCAAATTGCACCAAACATTAGATAGCAGCTACTTCAATGAGCATATTAGCCCAGGCTTAGATTAGACAAACACCGGCAAAGAAATTCATGAGGGGCCATACAAGGGCTTTATCCCCTCCCTGCAAATTACTTAGTTCAGACACTCTTAATGGGGGAAAAAAGAAGGTAAGTAGGAAAGGGAGGGCTGTGGAGAGAGGGGTGACATCATATCCCAAGAATTCAGCAGACTGATGAGCTCCTGGTGATGCTTAAAGGCTGGAATTTCTGTCCCAAACAATAGTTAGTGCATGTCACTGGCCTTAGAAGGTGGGGTAGATTTTCTAATGCTTTACTGTTTGTATGGATTATATTTTCCAGCTGGAAAGTACTCACTTGGTCAATGTAATGGAATTCTTAATTATAGGGCCAGTCAGACAGTGCTGGGTAAAATTAGAATTAACTCCAACCTAAGGTTGGCTAAGGTCTCAAACATTCATTTGCATTTTTGTTCATCATTTTCCATTTATCTCTGTACCTCGTGGCTGCAGCAGACATTAGAAGTGAAAGTATTGTTTTCTTGTTTAAATGGTAAACTCCTCAGGTCAGGGTCTGATGCAGAAAGTTACAGAATGATTTGTGTAATCCCATTGAAGACAAAGGGACTACCTACATCTTTATGGCTCAGGGCTTTTACTTTATGTCTCATGCAGCCCTGGACATATAGTTGGTGTTTAACAAGTAATAAATAGCAAGTGTTCAATGAACTGAAGAAATTATAGCAATATTCATGGCCCAAATGCAACTGGGGTATGCTGGAAACCTTTTAAGAGAGCCTGTTCTCCTGAGATTTCCAGAACAGAGAGGTTCAGGTAAAGTATGCAAATCATTAGTGTTGTGGTAAAAAAGAAGTGAGTAAATTAACTTAAACTAAACTCTGCATGCCTCAAATGAGAAGGAGTGCTACGCAACTGTTGAAAGCACATAGGAACTTAGGGATGCTTATTTGAACCAGACCTTATATATCTCAATGGAAGGTACCCTAGAGAAATCCAGAATAAATAAGTCTGTGAACCTTGAAAGTGGAACCATTTCTAATAGCATGAAAGAACAGTTCAAAATCCTGTCTAACATATTCATTTGCAAAAGGAGCTACAATTATATGATTTTCATTCGAGTTGCACTTGAAGCAAAACCCACCCAAATACCCCAGACTGAAAGAGTTGATATATGCATCTGCCTATGGCTACTTGAGACCATTGTTTATTTTGAGTCACTTCATCTACCCAATGGTTAATTTAATTTCACTATGTCTTTTGTCTTGTTTAATCTAAATATTTCTAAAGGAATAAAAATGTATTAGTGATTTGCAATTACTGTGTGCACATGCAAGGGCATATGCAGGAGGGGCTACCTGCTGGAAAAGATTGGAGCTGGTGGTGAAATGGATATCTAGAAGTGCTAAATGTGCCATTTCAATTTTTTTCTAAATATCCATGGCTGTTACTCATACCTTAATAATAAGGATCCATGCAAATATCCACTGTGCTCGTATGATCAATGATTTAATAGGCAAAGAGGGGCACTTTTTCCATGCTCATCTTTGATTTTTGCACAGAACTATGCTAAGCTCGTGTTTCTCAGATGAAAGCAAGTGATACAGTTTATGCTAAAATGACAAAACAATTTGAAAGCGAATGTGTATAATGGAGAGAAGAACTTAAGCATACGGTTGACATTATTGCATTTATTTCTCAGTGAGACCTGTCTTTTCATGACACTAATCAAAAAACTGGGTCACCTCACAATGGTAATTTCCTAGGAATCTTGAAATTCTTGAGTCAATTTGATCCCTTTTTAGCTGTACATTCACTAAGCACAGCAAGGCTGGTGGAGGCTCAGTTCACTCATCATACTTGTCATCGACGATATGTGAAGAGTTTATATCCTTAATGGGATCAAAGGTTTTATCAGTGATCTTTCATAGATGTAAACAGATGAAATATTTTTCTATCAGCATTGATTCCACACCTGACATTTCTTCTGTTGATCAGCTCACGGTTATTGTCCGCTATACAATCAGACACAAGGAAGCCTTATTACAGTCCTAACAATTGAGAGTCATGCCAAAGAATCCCCCTCTCTTTGAAACCGTCTTGCAACAACTGAATATTAATGACATCATTTGCCATTGCCAAGGACAGATTTAGGATAATGGTAGTCTGGACATTATGAGGAACTTTTCAAAGTGTTGAATGGTGTTTTAAAACATACAGCTCCCATTAAAGTCAAATAGAAGTCATGCGACTAAAACCTCAGCCACCATTTTAAATTTAAGACTACAGAGGTTTCCAGACAAAGATTCGTGAAATTAAGATACTGATAAGAGTGCCATGTTCTGTTAGTTTTTATTGTGACCATAAAGGGATGCCCTACTTTGGGCTCCTGCAGTCTCTCTGGATTTCAGTTCACTGTGGAGTCATGAGCAGTGACTCCACCATATTAAAAATATTAGCTAATAATATTTTGCACTTCTCTAGAAACTCAGAGAAACCATTAATGAATCAAACCTCATGATAATCCGGTGAAGTAGGGATTCTCCCCATTTTACAGAAGGGAAAACCGAGGAATAAAAGTGATTTGCACGTAGCCACACAGGAAATGTGTGTCAGAGCGGGGAAAAGAACCTACATCTCCTGTTGCTTTGTTCTGTGGCTTAAACACAAAAAATTCTCGTACTCTCATGCTCAAACTTACAAAGCTGTCAGCCAGCACTACCAAAATTTGAAATGTGTCCAAGGAAATTTGGTTAGAAAAAAAATACACTGCTAACTTGCTGATCTAGAAACTCATGACCCAATACTCCCTTGCAGCCTACAAGTACCTCATGTTGAATTCAGTGTGACTCAGTCGTATCCACAAAGGTGAAAGAAAACTGTGCCCTGGGATTTGATATATGGATCTCATCTCTCATTCTTCCAAAATCAGTCTCCTCACCGATAGGCTTTTCACTGTTTTCCTGTGGGAACTGCCATAGTTACTTCACATTTTAGATGAACGCTGGTTGCTCTATGTATCCTACAAAGAAACATTAAATTCTTAATAATATTTGAAGTCAGAACAATGGGTTTATTTTTGTGAGTTCTGTTCCTTAACTGTAAATGTTCTTTTATCTTTTATCTAAACTCAGAATCAGACTGAGAACAGCCCTGGCACAGCATAACGTAGATAGATCAGATTATCATGAGTGCTAATTTTGAATGTGGAAGAAATTATCACTCACCGTACAGCCTCACAGTACAAAAGCAAGCCCTCCGTTAATCCTCTCCCAATGCCCCCTTCACTGAGGGCCTGATCCCGCTAAACCTTCACTGGTGTAATGCACCATTGTATATAGTCTCACAGACCTCAATGGGCATTGCCCATTTGTATTAATAAACTTGGAAGGGAGCGTTGTGGCACTGGGCTCAGATCCTTATAGGTATTTAGGAGCATAACTCCCTTAGATAGTAAATTCTCTGGAGCAAGATCCTGTCTTTTTTTTAAAAGCACAATGCAGTTCTATTATGCTACATCTCAGTAAGTAATAAATTATCTTAAAAAGGCTGTTTTCTGGATGTCATCAGGCTGTTACTTTAACAGCCAAGGCCAAGGTTCTTTACTTAGTGAGTAGGGTGGCAGCAGTAGACATCATCTATCTGATTTTAGTAAGGCTTCTGACAGTCCCATGTGACTTTCTCATAGGCAAAGGAGGGAAATGTGGCCTAGATGAAATTACTATAAGGTGGGTGGTTGAAAACAACTGGTTGAAAAACTATACAGAAAGAGTAGCTATCAATGGTTCATTGTCAAACTGGGGGACATATTTAGTGGGGTCCCACAGGGGTCAATCCAGGGTCTGGTACTGTTCAATATTTTCATTAATGACTTGGATAAAAAAGTGGAGAATATGCTTATAAAATCTCACACCAAGCTGAGGAGAGGGGAGGCTGAAAGCACTGCTGGGGACAGGATTAGACTTCAGGATGGCATTGACAAATTAGAGACAAGTGCACTTAGGAAAGGAAATCAAATGCAGCACTCCAAAATGGGGAATAACTGGCTAGTCAGTAGTTCTCCTGAAAAGAATCTGGGGGTTATTGTGGATCACAAACTGAATATGAGCCAACAATGTGGTGTTGTTGTGTAACTGACTAATATCATTCTGGGGTGTTCTAGGCCTAAGAGCACCCCAATGCCAGAGAGCAAGAGGATCCCAGGTATGTAGCAGAGAATCTCAGCGGTTCTGACCAGCTCAGCGTACCCCAATGCACTGTTGCCACCCTTGGCATTTAAAGGTATCGTATGTGAACTGGTGAAAACACTGGTCATTAATGTTATTGCATGGCGCACCTGTGGGTGATTAATGAAAAATTATAAATATGTGCTGGAAATATGTTCTTGCAGGTAGATCTTAAGTCACCTTGCCCTAGACAAATGTACGTGGCCCTGACTGCTTGGATGTGTCTGCAATGTAACCTGAGCAAGGAACAATGGAAGTGTATTTACATAAAAGGTAAACAAAGCCATCAAACCAGCAAGATAGCCTTTTACCTATCATGATGTGGGAGAAGAAACTGCAAAAATTAACTTGGAGACAGCTCCGTGGTGGACACAGCAAGCTGATCCCCCAGGAGGGCTTCCTGACTTTGTAAATAAAGATAAACGTTGTGGCTATAAGCAGAAAGAGAAAGCCATTTTGGTTTCCTTCACTTGAAGAGATAAAGAAACCCAGCACTTTGAACTCTGTGGTGGATCTTGGCTAAGAACTAGCCACCCACACTTGAAGAACAACTGTGGTGAGAAAGTACTTTGAACGAAAGGCTTAAGTCTGTTAAGTTAGGTTTTCATCTTCTACTTAGGATCACTGAACTATCTGTTCTTTGTTAATAAACTTAATCTTGTTTTATTACACAACCATCTCAGTACAGTGTTTCAAACTGAAGAATAAAATTCTCAGCCAAACTAACAGGCGAGTGCTGTGTACTCTTTCTTTACAGGAGCAGTGAACTTGATAAGGTTTGTGAGTGCTACAGTGAGAGGGGTTGAACACTGCAGAGATGCTTTGGGGTAGATTCTGGATGGGAGAGGCTGTTGGAGTCACCCTGCTAGGAGCAACCAGGCTGGTGGAGGCCAGGGTGAGGTCATTGTGCTGTGAGCAGGTCACTTGTGCTAGGGCTGTAAAAGCCAAAGCTGCACAGCATAGAAGCACCCAGGGTTACAGGGCAGATGGTAATACAACCCCTGACTGGTCAAGGTAGACCCTCAAAGCACAGCTTTATTAACAAAAATGTCATATGCAAGACATGGGAGGTAATTGTCCGACTGTACTCAGCCCTGGATACTGTGCCCAGTTTTTGGCACCACGCTCTAGGAAAGTTGCGGATAAATTGGAGAGAATCCAGAGGAGAGCAACAGAAATGATAAGAGATTTAAAACCTTGAGCTATGAGGAAAGAATTGAAAAAATGGACATGTTAAGTCTTGAGAAAAGAAGACTGATGGGGACCTGATAACAGTCTACAAATATGCTAATGGCTGTTATAAAAAGGACAATGATCAATTGTTCTCCATGTCCACTGAAGGTAGGACAAGAAGTAATGAGCTTAGTCTGAAGCAAGGGAAATGCAGGTTAGATATTAGGAGAAACTTTCTAACTATAAGGTAGTTAGATTCCGAAATAGTCTTAGGTTGTGGAATTCCCATCATAGGATGATTTTAAGAACAGGCTGAACAAATACTTGTCAGGGATGGTCTAGGTTTACTTGGTCCTGCCTCAGCAGAGAGGGCTAGACTTGATGATCTCTCAAGGTCCTTTTCAGCTCTACATTTTTATGATTCTGTGTCAGTTGTCCATTTTCTCTCTTTTCATTCACCATCATCCCCCTCTTATCCCACATTTCTCTCCTTCATATACCACCTAGAAGGGATGTCTCTAAAGAGTCAGGCAGCAATAGCAAAAACAATTAGCACATTTCACTGGTTTGCTTACCACAGTTAAAAGTCAGCTTGCTCGCAATAAGACATCAGAGCAATGCTAATACCATACAAACTCTGGTAAATGATGGTCTCTACTAAAAAGACTTCTTATATTCTCTGCTGCTATATACTTTTTCAGAGACAATATAGGACAAATTTTCAAAGCAGTGTGTGGGGATTTAGCTGTGGGACTCCTGTTGATGTTAATGGGAGGCACATGGCTAAATTCCCAGGCCCTACTATGAAAACGAATCCCTGTATAAAAAATCCTTGAGATTCATGAAGGATTCATAAATAACTCAAGAACCCTTGAACATGAGAAAAGCAGCTCTCTTTCTGTGTGACAACTGGCTTTTTAAAAAAAACAACAACAACAACAACAACAAAAACCCTTAAAGCTGTTTAACTTTAAAGTGGGGGGGGGGAGTAAAGCTAAGATTAATTTGTGAAAACTCTATTTGTCTTCTCTTTCCAAATATCACATGTTGATACTTTTATGATATTGTGCATCAATGAAGGAGATTTGAAAAGGGGGACAGAGGTTATTTTAAAAACCTTTCCTGGCAAAATGTCATCCAGTTGTAATAAAACAAGCTTTTAATGCTTTTGTTTTTTAACCCCTAACTGCTCCCCATGAGAAGACATAATTCCAGTTTGGTGCCCAAGGTAAAGGCAGGATACCAATACGAGGAGGTAGTTGAGTGTTCTGCCATTATTAGCAGTGGAATTGCTGTTTCCTGGCACAGTGAGAGGCAGAGGAGAGAATCAAAACACAACATAGGATGGCACATGGGCCGCATGTGGACCACAGTTGTCAGAGTTCCTCTTAAGTCCATCCACCTGCAAGTGCAGGACATAGTCTCCCAAAAGAAGACATATCAAATATTACAATTAATCTTAGGCAAAATGCCAAAGAGAAGTAACAGAACTATTCAGATGGAATGGAATCCCATCTCAGTGGGAAAAGTGAGTTTGCAAGTATCAGGAGTCAATCTACCAAGTAATCATGTAATTAAAAAAGGAGATTTATTAATCTGAAACATTCAGGATCTTTCATGGTGTTTGACTTGATTATTTATGGAAATAAAAGGGTGAAATCTTCGCTCTAATAAAGTCAGTGGAAGTTTTGCCATTGACTTCAGTAAGGTCAGGATTTTACCCAAGGTTTCAGAACATCTTGGTTCATCATATGAAGGACCTAAGTGATATATTTTCTTATACATCTTTTGTTTTAGATTATCTACTTTGGATCATGTTTGGAATCTCTTTTGCCACTGTTCCAGAAGGATTTTGATAATTATATGCTAATTTGGGGTGCTCTTTTTTGTACAAATAGGCAGCCAATTGCCATACAGCTAATGCAGCATAATTTTTAATACCCTGGAGCAGCAATTAACATAGTACATTCAGGCAGGTTTCTTGTTTCTTCATTCTGGAGCTTGTATTAGCACACTTGCATGTCAGGTTGGAACTGAGAACCTGCAAACCCTATGGCCATAAACAGTACAACCTGTGTTGGTCAACGAGTGATGGGCAGCAGTTAATTAACCCAGAATCCTCAGGAAGCGCCAACAGCATCAGGCAGATAAGCGCCTGTAGAAGTTATTGGAACCCTTGATGGAAGTAATGCCATCAAAAGGTGGATAAGCAAATTCACTTAGGGTATTTGCCAACAGCATCCACACAGGACAGACTGGTTACCAGCCACGGCTGAAAGGCCCAATCTAGGAGTGGAGCCCCAAAGGCAGGCAGACGGAAGGTCTCCTCTGCACTGGCCAGTCCTGCAGCATAGCTGGTTCCAAAAGTATTGATTTCTGTCCTTCCTTTGGTCTTAACAAGTGAAGCTGAGAGGGAGATGCTAATACAGTGGCAAAAGTAGAATCTCCATATTAATTACCCAGGCTATTGCAGCCATATTACATGTAGAGGACATTCCATCCTTGCTGGCAGCATGGACATAACACAGAAGGTGGCAGTTGGAAAAAATAAGAAACTAAGAACTTTCCAGCTTAGAAGCCGGAACAGTAGGACCACGTACCCGGGATTGACAGATGGTGACAACATACAATACACAAACAGTATACGGAGCTATATAAACCCTTCAGCACTTCAGGAAACAAGACCTGCAGATGCTGGTTCTGTCAAAGAAGCCAATTATACCTTCTTTTGGCAGGGTAAAAGCAGCGAAAAAAATCATCTGCATGGTATTGGTTTTGCTATGAGAAATAAATGTATAAAGCTCCTAGAAACACCCATTAGGAAGTCAGAGCACATTGTCTCACTTATATTTCAGATGATTATTGGCTTTGTGAACATCATCAGTGTTTATATACCAACACTTAAATCTAGCCCCGAGGAAGAGGATCCATTTTACAAATCTTTGTATCAAGTCATCAAAAGCATACCATCAACTGAGCAATTTTTCCTCCTTGGTGACTTCAATGCAAGAGTCGGTGCAGTTGACGAATCATGGCCAGATTGCCTAGGACATTTTGGCATTGACCTTATCATCATCAGGAGGAAAGACCTACCCTCAGTGCAGAACACACACATGTTTCACAGTGCTTATTGTGACACTGACTGCTCTGATCATTAGCAAAGTGATGATTACAGCTAACAAACTACATAGAGCAAAACTTGGGAGCAAACTCAATGCTACTAACATCAAAAACCAGAGGAAATGCTAGGAGTTGTGAAGGCTTTAGAACTGAGCATGCATGGGAAGTCACTACCAGAGAAGGTAGAGAAATTTTGGGAAGATTTAAGAACAATAATCCATGAAACAGCTTTAGCTACATTTGGAGGAAAAGAGCATCAAAAAAAGGATTGGTTTGAAGAAAATGATATGGAACTATTACCTTCTATTAACACTAAGAACACCGTCTATCCAGAACACAATAGGAAGCACCAAAATAAGACTTTGACATGCAAAAGCTGAGGTATAGCAAGCAAATAGATGCTTGCAATAGATGAAGCAAATCATTACTGGACCAAGCTCTGGGAAGAGTTACAGTTTCAGATACAGGAAATCGCAAAGTCATATATGCTGGCCTGAAGAAAGCTCTAGGCCTCACTGTTAATAAGATTGTCCCTCTTAAACAGCAAAGTGGTGAAATTATTATAAGTAAAAGTAGGCAACCGTCTCATTGGGTTGAACATTATTCAGAGCTATATGCACAAGAAAGGAACATCACCAGTGAATCACTGGATCAAATACCAACTCTACAGCCAGAGCTACATGTGGAATCCATTGTAGAAGAGCTAAGCAAGGCCATTGATTTGTTATCAAGTGGCAAGGCTCCTGGAAAAATGGCATTCCAGTGGAAATTCTTAAGTGTGGGAAAGAAGTCTACCACCATATCTCACTCATTTGCTACTTAAATGCTGCAAAGACGATGAGGTGCCACAAGGAATGTGCGACACAAACATCATCACTCTGTATAAAAACAAAGACGAAAAGGATGACGGTATCAACTACAGGGGTATCTCGCTAGTAAGTGTAGCAGGGAAAAACTTTCTCAAAAGTCATCTTAGGGCGCCTACAACAGCTGATGAACCCTGCCTACCCTGGGTTGGAAGATCAACTATAGACATGATATTTTCTTTGCGTCAACTTCAAGAAAAGTGCAGAGAGAAAAAACAACCATTGTACACTCCCTTTGTGGATGTAACCAAACCATTTGACAGTTAGCAGAGCACGACTATCTGCAGTACTAAAAGATAGGATGTGCATCAACATCCTAGTCTTATATGTTCATTTCATGACAACATGAGAGCAAATGTCCAGTTTGACAGGTCTACTTCAGACAGCTTTGTGATGAAAAGTGGAGTGAAGCAAGGATGTCTTCTTGCCCCTACACTCTTTGGAATCTGCTTCTTGGTACTCCTGAACTGTGCATTGAAGGACGTGAAAGATAGAATGCATCTCCACAAAAGATCAGATGGGAAACTCTTCAATCTCTCATGATTTAAGGCAAAGACCAAAGTAAAAAAGGTGCTAACAGGGAACTTCTATTCGCTGATGATGCTCCTCTCAGCTCCTATGATCTTCGCAACTGCAAGTGAGTTTTGGCCACTTTGTGCCACCACAGCCTCCTTTCACAGGCCCTGTGACATGCACTAACATATGCATCTGGCCTTTCAGTTGTAGCTTCTGTGGTCTTTCATGGGCTTCTGGGTTGTGAAGAGTCAAAAAAAATCAAGTCATCATTATACACTGCTGCCTAGGGGAGCCAGGGCAAATGACAGTAGCAATCACTTGGCAGAAGAAAATACACTAAGACTACAGTATCACACAGTATAAGGGACGAAGTCCTAGGAAATGCAATGCTTTCAGGAATTGATTACTGGTGATCCTTATCGGACCAAGAATATCTAGCATAATTTTTGACTATTTAGATACTATAGATTTCAACTGCTGGATATGGATAAAATTGTACCTGAAAAAGAACAAAAATAGTAGGGGTCTTTTCTTTGTTCCTGTGATAAGCCACACCTTCTTTTCTGTGGTGAAGTTGCCTTCTCCTCTCTTCAGTTATGTTAGTTGCTCTTGCAAACTGAGCTCAGATAGTCAAGCAATATCCAGAGACCCATCATGTCAATGAAGGCTATTAAACTTCTATAGCTCAGTTGTAAAAAATTTTAAAAGGGGTATGTTGCTTTCCTTATTTACAAAGACTTCAGTTTACTTAGCATTTGCTCATCATCATCGTATCAGAGCACCTTACAAAGTTTAATATTTAACATTCCAAAAGATCATATGTTTCAGCCCTCCCCCCCCCTATTGATCAGAAATTTGTGTTTGGATTTCCTGGTTTGCAAGAGGTAGATCAAAGAAGTGAGCTTTGCATTTTGTTCTTGAATGTTTTGGTCATTCTAATTTCTGCTGGAAGTGTGAGCCACCCTCATGGACTAGCTCTCAAGAGGCTGTTTCTTCTCCCAGGCTCATAAATTTCAGTCCTGAGGTTAATAGTTCTATTTGTTCTTGAAGAATTGAACTATTTTGGCAAGTCACGGTTATAGACTGAGGGGTTGTCTCTTAGGTAGTTCGGGCCAGTCCCATGGTCTCAGAATTGAGACTTTGAACTTGCCTCTGAATTCAGTGGAAGTCCAAATGGTGAGCAGAGTACCAGGGTGATATGTGTTGCTGAGTAGGTTGGATGCTGCATAATGAACCAATCAGAACTTTTCCAAGGTTGGTAGGATAATTTCCTGGAGCAAAGTATTACAGTAGTTGAGTATGGATGGTACAAATGCATAGATCACTGTAGCCAAGTCTGAGTGTGACAGGATGGGGCAAAGTTTTCTTTCTAGCCATAGATGGAAGAGGACATTTATAGCAACCGTAGATATCTGTGTATCCGGGTGATACTGCCATGTGCAGCTTTGCTCAGATGTACTCTCTAAAAAAAGGCTTGTTGTTTTAATTTGGAGTTGATGTACTTACAGCTAAATTACTTCATAGTCCAATCAAAATGCACTAGACTTCAAGCTTCTTGAGATAGATACTAGATTGCTCAAAAAAATGGGTCAAAATTTTGGCAAAGATTTTCAGGAACATTTCATCCTATTTTTTAAATTGAAATTTTAAATTTTTTCCCCAACCAATTCTAGTATTTTTGCATATCTGTAAAGTACCTAGCACATTGTGGCATACAACCAACATTAACTCTGTCCTGTAGTAACATAAGGATGAGAGAAAAAGAAAAACAAATCTAATGTGTTTTTAAAAACAATTTAATCTAATGAGGAACCACAATGCAGGACAGACTTAAGGTTATTTGGGTGACCTAAGTGTGTCATTCACACCTTAATAATTTTGGATTTAAGTTTAACCATAACTCTTTGCTTTCCTGGGTGTATAATGTTTGGTTTTGAGATAACTGCAATATCCCATAATACATTTTAGCCTCATTTACTAATATGTGCTCTCAACCTTAACTCCTTTTAACATAGTTTTTTGTCTGGGAATAGAGGACTCTACATTGAACTCTGCATGCAAATAATAACCTTTCCATTATGTCCTGCAATTATTGCCAAGAAGTAAAGGAAGAAAGTCTTTGAAAAGAGGAAGGCAGTTGTGTTTTGAATGACTTATTCTTTTAAAAAAACCTATCTGGGGTAGAGCTGATCTTCACTTTTGAATGAATATATGTTTCACCCAGTGGTTCATTGTATTTTGTTCTTCAGTAAACACAAGTTACAGTATGGGCTCTAGCATCTACACCCATATTTGACCTGTAGCATCAGGTGTTTTGAAGATTTATGCCATCTATTCTGCACATGCAGTAATACTTTGTGAATGCAAAGAACAAATATGTGCCTGAAAAACGCAGGCTCAGATTTAGAAGACATTTTGGAAAGTTTGGCCTATCATTTACACTCCCAGAAAACAGAGCAATGCTAGCGCTATTACCAGTCAATATAATCTGTAATAGAAAATATTTTGCAGAACGTATAGAGTATTCTGTACAAAACTCTGTGCTCAGGGAATGTTAAGGTTGCATGTTTCAAAACTCAAAAGTCAGGAAATACCAAAATTAAGGTTACTATGAAAACATGCTGCCTTCACTAAAGCAGAAGCATATTTTTCAGTGTTGGAGGGCGCGGGAAGAGTCCGCCTATCCAAAATGTACTCTGTGTGCTTAGTATATGATTTTCAAAGTGTAATACCTCAGTCAAATCAAAAGTAGTTTTTGCTGGAATATAAGGGTACTTATTAACGAGGGCTATTTCCTTTTCATATTTCAAACAACAATTCCAGTTGTTTTGGTTGCAGAGCTATTAGAGGAGTGGAGAAGCAGTATTACCTCTGTATTTGGCATTGGTGAGACAACTCCCAAACAGCATGTTCAGTTCTGGTGTCTATGCTGCAGAAAGAATGTTAACAAATTGGAGAGTTCAAAGAAGAACCACAAAAATGATTCAAAGACAAGAAAATATGCTTTACATTGACAGAGCATAGTCTATTTAGATTATTGAACAGACGATTAAGAGATGACTTAGTCATGGACTAAGTACCTACTTGGAGAGAAAATATCTGATAGCAGACGGTAGATAACATAACAAGATCCAATGGTTAGAAGTTGAAGCTAGACAAATTCAACTGGAAGTGAGCTGCAAATTTTTACCAGTGAAAGTAATTAATTTACCATGTGTTGTAGTGGATTCTTCATCACTTGAAGTCTTTCAGTCAAAACTGGATGTCTTTCTAAAACACATGGTTCAACCAGACATTATGAGCTTGTTGCAGGAATTACTGACTGAAATTCTGTAAGTGGGGAATTTCAGATTTAAGGTTTCCATCCTGTTGGAAAAAAGCCCTGCTGAATGATACTCAAAAAAGTGGGTGATCCAATATTCTTCTGTGAACTAAGGGAGAAGTGGGTGAAACAAAGGCAGAGTGACAGCTTGGTTTACACAATTCTTTAACTTCATCACTTTAACATAACAACATAGCATTATTTAAATGCAATTCCTGGTAGTTATTAGTCATTCCTTTTTAAAAGGGTGTGCAAAGTATAAAACAAAATAAAACAACAAAGTCCAAATGCATAATATAAAACACCTTACACTGTATAAACTGGAATTTACACTGATATTGAAATCATTTTTATTGCAAGTAACAGAGTTTCAATGCCAAATGTCTGAACATTTCTTTACTTACATCCCTATGGAGTCTGTAATTAGAGCAAATACGTTCTTAGAACAAGAAGGTTTTTCAAAAAAATAGCTTTTTTTTTGCAACTAACTGTTGATATAGTCAAAAAAATTGTGACAATGTGGTACTTTTTCAATTCTTTAATCTAAAATGTCAAAGATATTACTGCAATAGTTTATCACTATTTTTCATTTACAATAAACTGAATTTTCAGCGGTAAAATTAATGTTTTAATTTCATTACACAAACAAAACCTGACATTAAAAGGACATTGCTAATGTTGCAAAGTCAAGACTTAAAAGTTAGGAAATGCCAGAATTAAGCTTACCTCTCCAAGCTTAAACTGACCATCTTGTGAATGTGGATTATGATACAGTCTTTAATTACATGATCACATTCTATTTTTTCCATAGGACACCTATCTGTTGCAAAAGAATGTGTTGTGAATGAGGCAGGGGACTGGATGAAGATAAAGGACAGTCTAATGAGTAAGGCAATTGAATGCTACCCTGAAGAACTGGATTCTATCCCTGCCACAGCCACAAAGCTCCTATGTGGTGCTAGACAAGTCATTTAACCCAAACTTTTTTTTACCAGTGCTCATTAATTGTGTGCTTATTTTTTGAGTGCACAACTTGATATCTAGTCCTAGTCTATACTCCAGGGCGCCTCATCTGAGTCCCAGCCTCTCTCCCACTCCCATTTTCAGTTTCCTCTCTCAGCTTCTCATCCAATCTGTCTCCCCCCTCCCACCCACCTGGCCTCAAGTCACTCCCTCTCACTGGCTCCTAGGCTGCTCCTCCAGTCTTTGTCTTAGTTTAACTCCTTGACTGTGTAATAATAAATAGTCCTTCTGGTAATCACATTGGTGCCGGTTCTGAATTTACACCTTCGCACTAATTATCCACAAAGGAAATGGAGATAAAATTCTAACCTTATTATCACATTACCTTGCAGGAAAAGAAGGAAGGCAAATTAGTCAGGGATGACTATTCTTACTATGATATTTAATGAGAAACAGTTAGCAATTACAGAATTGGAGAAAGAGATCCAAGATCATGACCAGAGTAATAAAAGACTCTGATCTTAGTTTGCAAGAGATTTGACCATACAACAGGTGTACTTTCATCCAAACCCAACCCAAAATATATCATATCCCAGTGTATCCATCACTATGAAGTGTGTCAGCATCTACCTGGGATCGATCTATAATTGTCAGAGACAGTGAGATCCCAAGCCAAAGCTAACATCTTCTAGAACAAGCCCGACAAGATCTTATGACACTTCTGTGAGAATTCCAGTGAGTTGAGGAAGGCAGTGGTCATCACCAAAGATCCCAAATTCATTTGATTCCAGGACACTCAGACTGGAAGGAATCACCCAAATGATCTAATCCTTAGGATTGGGCATGTCTAACATTTGAGGCAAGGGAGTGTTGCAGATCGATGTCTGACTATGAACCCTAGAAACTCTAGAATGAGCTCAAGGAAAAACTCTTTGTTAGCCGAGAGGAGAACATAGCAAAATGGCTTGTATATGCATGCACCCTCTCCTCTATTGGATGGAAAGACAGTGCTACTCAAGTGTCAGTTCCCTCTAATGGCAAAGCTGCTCCTGCAGATTCCCAAGGAGAAGCTTATACTCTGGGGGGGAAAGGTATTAAAGTTATTTACATGCAGTTAGCTCACAAACATGGTGGGGCTAATTCTGATTCCCATACACCACTTTAGCAACTTACAGGGGAAATAACAAAGCCAGGGAAGAATTTGCTCAGCGCAGGTGCATCATAATGCCTATATAAGAAGCCCCACTTGCAGCCCCTGGAATAGGGGAATCGCAGATTGAGTGCCATAAGGGATTCTGGGCTGCCCAGGTAAGGATGCTGTCAATTTGAGTAGCCCCTGTGACTTTACACTACAGGTTGGTGCAGCCTTCAATGCAAAGCTGATGGTAAGCTACCTGTGTCTCTCAGGAGTCTTCTATGTTCAACCCACAAGACAATTCTGCCTCACATCAACAAATGTGTATGCTATTTGGAGGAGTTGGTGGGAGAACTTTTCTGCCCTTATGACCTTGTTTTTCCATAACTTTGTTGGTCTCCAACCAGATTTTACAAAGTTCTGTGAAATCAGGAGAGCTGTGCGTGCGGCAGTTAAGTTTTTGTTCTAAATCCCAAGCCTAATGAATTGCCCAGCTAAATAAAAGTGAACATGCTAGATGAAAGCAAAGGTGAGGCTAACAACATCCTGATGAAAGGAGAGGTAAGTAGCATGAGAAATGTTTGCTAAAGTGTGACACAAATCAGGAAAGCACACAAAGAAATATACTGAAGGAATCAGTAGACTATTCATCCCCTGTATCCAACAGCTTGTCAGCACCGACCTCAATAAATTATTGCAATTCTAGATGCCTGCTTCATTTGTGAACTACAGTCCTCATTTTCTGACCCTTTCTTGCATTTGAAATAGACAAAAAAGCACTAAAATGCGCTTTCAAATAGGGAGCTATAAACTTGTCACCAAATTGAGTGGCGGGGCATGATTTCTTCCTGAGCATATCCCTATTAAGGAATGTGCTTTTCCAGTAAGTCAAGAAGTTCAGAAATGAACTCACATGTACACACAAATGCACACACACGTGTGCGCATGCCAATGTATACACATGCAGAGAGATATATGGGAATAGCATTCAATTTCAGTGCCGATAAGCATACAAAAAGATTGAAAGCCAAACAGTCTTCTCCATATCTCTTTGGTTTGAAATTGAGACTGTAAATCTCATAAGAGTATGTGATTTTTCTCTCTTTCAAGAAATTTCCAGTATTTCTTTGTTTCAGATGGGGCAGAAATGCAGCAAGGGAAGTCATTCTTGAGATATATGGGTATTTTCTACTTTCCACCTCGGCTAAAACCAGGACGTGTAGACATATATGCCCCCCCTTAAAAAAAATAAAATAAAAGTAAAAAAATATTTTTCCTACCTCCAGCTAACATTCAGATTTGAATTTGGCTCATGTTTCAGACTTGTGCCAAAGTTTAATTCAGCTGACCCATCCATAGTGCACTCATAGTTCTTTAATACTCCTTCATGTAAAGCCAGCCTACTCTGAAAAGGACTGAATGAAATAAATAATTACTACACACACTTTAATTTATTGTGGCCTTAGCAACCCAAACACAGCCTAGGCCAGTTTTACCCCAGGAATTCCATTAGCACATCAATGGAGATTCTGGTGACAATGGCACCGGCACAAGTCGAAAGCATCAGGCCACCAACCTTTTGCACAAGCTGGGAAAATGAAAAGTCACCTCACCAAGGCACTATGGCCTGAATGCATAAAAGGGGGTAGGTGCCTAAATCCCAGCTGCAGCACCACTGCAGTGCACAATCCCCACTTCCCCCTAACTCTGTAGGAGCCTACGTTTTTGCTGATAAAGTTCTTAAGATGCCTCCCTCTAGCCATCCAGACTCCAATCTCCCGCTTAATCCTCAGAGTAACACACAAAGCCCCTGGGAAGAGGAGTCCAACACCTACCTTGCCTGTGGGGCCGGATCCCTAGCACAGGAGACAGAATGCAGAGACTCTCCTCGACCTGCTTTCCTGAGCCAGGGATCAGGGTGTGGGCTGTGCGGAAGGTGAAGGGAAATGTAATCTGGCTGTCTTGCAGCTGTGGCCCATGGCTGTTCAGCGGTGCATGTGCTTGTTAATTACCTAACCCAGCCATCTGGTGACTGTGAATGATCACCCATAAAGGGTACAGTCCTTCATGCCTTCCAGTGTCTTTGTGGATCTATCCCATTGCTCTTACTTAAGGCATGGCCAGCAATGCATCCATATGGCATCCAGATCCCCATCACATCCAGGGCTGAGATGGCAGCTCCCACTTGCAGATGTCCTAGGAGCAGTGAAATCCAGATCTCTCCCCCCATGTAGCCCCCTCCACCTCTTTGCAATCCCTGAAATCCTGCCTTCATCTGCTCTCTGATCAATCAGATCTGTGTCTCCACATGCTCTTGCTTACCTCCTCTTCCAGCTGTGTGTGGCTCTTGTGGAATGGTGTGGTCCTTTCTCTGGGCTGGCTGGAGGGGATGAGATATGCCTATTCCTAGGCACTGGGGCTGCTGCTGTGTCCACTTCTGAATCTCCTCTTCTCTTCCTTTTCCCTCTGTCTGTGGTAGTCATGAGTGTTCCAACCATTGCAAGTCCTTTTGTGTTGCCGTGGGGGGTGGGTGGGAGCATGCTGTCCTGTGGAGATCTTGAGGGGTGAGTGAAGAAATTCATTTTTTAAGACAATACTTTTTAGAAGTTTCAGAATTGTTTTACCAATTCATCCACTAGAAAACGTATGTGGCTAGCAGACAGCCATACTGTGTGCATATGCATATGACCAATGGTCATTTATATGAGGTTCAGTTTGAACGACTCAGTCCCTAGTGCCACAATGGGCCCTACACACGTTTATGATGCACAGATTAGGACTCAGAAAGCCAGCTCTATGGATTTTGTATAAAGACTGGTGGAGAAGCACCAAGTAATGCATCTGCAGTGTACAGAAACACACAAGAAACATTTACTGAAACTTCTGAATAGTGGAGATGTATGCAGCACTACTGTCAGATTTTGCATGTATGTAGGATGTCAGGGAAAACTAGGCTGGTGTCAGTCAAATTATCTTGTCCATCAGTCTTCTTAGAAGTACACTGCAAAGCTTAGAACAAGATGTTGAAAGAGATGGTGCTATTTCTGTTGTGAAATGAGTGGATGTTTTATCTAGGAAATCTGACAATGAGTTTCCGACATGAAAGAGTCCTCCTTACTCGATCTTAGCTGCTTTTACTTGATCCAATGTTTTAGAATAACCCAAGACTGTCAATCAAGAAGAAAACAATATAAAGAGGTCCTGATGAAACTCCAAAGTCTATCAAACAAAGTCAAAAGATAGGAGCCAGAAGAAACAACAAAAGAGCTTGTCTCTCTTTCTGCTCCTACCATCACTTCCAGCAGCTATTCACCTCAGTGGTTACTCACAGCTGACACAAATATAAAATCACTGTTTTCTCTAAATTCAGCTGCAAATATCCACTAGCCTTGCATTATCTGCTTCTTCTGTGGTAGAAACCCGATTAGCTAGCAAAATAGAGGGTCAGTATGAGGGGAATTGCTTTGTGGACTAATTTTTAACATGAAAATTATGTTGTAACATTTTTAATCTCTCCCTCTCCTAGTGTCAATTCAGATGATACTTTCAGTGCAGCTACAAATGCTCATAACAACCAATGAGTGAGCCTAAATACTGAAAATGTAAAATGATTGATAGCTTTGACAGGTAGAGATGGAGAACTTCACCAGTAGATGCTGTGATGACTGCAATACTGATATATCTTTTGACACTGACAATAATGAGTGGTGTGAAATGTCAGTCTTGGTAAGAGGCTAAAAAGTCTAAAGAAATTTGAACAGGAATCTCGTGGTACCTTAACATCATTTAAAAGCCCTATTTTTCCAGAGTGGCAGAAGACAATATAAAAGGCTGACGATGGCAAAAAGGTTGCCTAATTGTTCTTCTTGAGTTTCTTAACAAATACTAATGGTAGCTTCCTCTCTGCTTTGTATTGGGCAAAGCTCATTATAGTAACAGAAATGATGATTGTGGATGCAGCTGGAGGGAATTCAAACTACCTTATAGCACGAGTAGTACTTCAGGAGAGTTTAATAATCCCCAGGAGAAAGAAATCCTTCATGGAATAGGTCTATGTTCTGAATACCATCCTTTCCTTATCTTAAACACATTTCATCACACAAATAAGCAATAACTGGCATTAGACTTTTCTTCTTTCACCAGAAGTCTTCTGAACTAATTCAATCATTTGTGTTATTATGTCTTGTTACCTCATTTTTTGGTCTACACTCAAAATGTGAGGTCCATCCATATCAGTACAAAGAGGACTACCACAACAATTTACACAGCTTTTTTATGGTTCTGTTCTTCCTCTGCTGGAGAAGGAAGGAAACTGAATCTCTTGCTGAGTACTGACGTACACAGTTACAGAGCAGAAAATATTTAGGTTCGCAGAAGAGGATACAAATGCACTTACACACCTGGTGAAACTAGACAAACTTTCAATCCATATATCACAGCTTCTGCAATTCCGATATCAAGTCAGATGAAACAATAACAAATGCCAAGCAAAGAAAGCTAATCTGTGTCCAGATCAATAAATAAAAAGCTGTTGTCATTTATAATCAGTACAGCTCCCTTGACTCTTTTCAATTCTTGTTAAATTCTTTGCCTTTAGTTTCCCTCAAATGCCTCGCAAAACTTTGTTTACTATCAGCCTGGTTCCACCTACACTTGCTCACATTGAGAAGTACCTTGCAATCAATGGGTTGACAAGCAGAGTAAGTTACTATTTAACATGAACAACAGTGACAAAATTGTGCTCTATGAGAGTAGTAACTAGAAAACATGTATATCTTTACTTGCACACTTAAACAGCTAAGATTCACTGATATTGCTTTATAACCCTGGAAGTCCTTGTAACCACTGTTTCTCCAGTAAGAATACAGCTGAGGGATAACACGATATTTTAAAATAAATCACCCTATTCCAGAAACACTTAAACTTTGATTCATAGAATCATAGAATATTAGAGTTGGAAGGGACCTCAGGAGGTCATCTAGTCCAACCCCCTTCTCAAAGCAGGACTAACCTCAGTTAAATCATCCCGGCGAGATCTTTTCAAACCAAAGACCAAACTCACTTCAGATCTCCCCATTTTTATTAGTCTGCCTTTGGAAAGTAAAACAAAAGGTTGGTGCTTTCAAATAAGAGGACTTACTTCATCTACAGTTCAGCCAGGAGGCCTTAGTCAATCAGAGAAAAGCCTTAACTGTGTTAACAGAGAAATATGGCACTTGTCTCAGTGGCTTAGAAACCTGTTCCTGCTCTTGTATAGCATGTTTAATTTAAAATTTTCCCATAATCTACAGAATTATCTTCAATTGCCCAATAAGTAAGGTTAATGTTTAAACTATAAAAAATTATTGAGTTAAAAAGTCCACAAAAAATTCCTCCATCTTTCATTGGATAATAATTTTAATAAGCAATTAAAGCACCTTAATGCCACTAGTTATTCCATAAATCTCCCCCTGTATTATTCTTCCTACGCACATTTTTACACTGGGCTGGATGCAGTAGAGTATATCATTTTCCATATTTTGTTCATTTTATTCGAAGTTACTGTAACTTTCCAAATAAAGCATCATAATGAGAAACCATTTATTTTACTAAAATGAGCATTATCTTTTTTCCTATTTATATTTATAGTACCTTGCAGAAACATGAAATATAAAGTTCAGGAAGGTAGGTTTTCTGATAAAATCATATACAGTATATAAAACAAAACATATATACCTATGAATACATTAACCACACAGTCCACTTTCCTGCCTATTTAAGGTACATATAAAGGAAAAGGCAACCCTGCTTTTTTACTTCTACATAATCTTAGATTTTAGCCTTTAATCATTTTTGAGGAATGGCTTCCTGCAGACTTTTCACTAAAGTAGTTGTAACTACAACTGCAAAACACTGTTGACTGGTGGACACTAGAGACTTGTTCATTACCTGTCATTAAATGTTTTAAAGTGTGCATAATTGATCCAGCCAATAAGTCATCATTGATTTATAGGGGTCTGTGCTGAAGAGTTGCTCGTTAAAAATTCATAACACTGGTATGTGTCTTTACAATCCATTAGCTGTTTACGTACCCATAGTCCTGAGATTGATTGACCTTGGACTGAGATTCTCATGGACTTTGCTTTTATTTATTTATTTATTTATTTATTTCACACTACTTCTCAGTATAGAAAAACAATATTTCAGCTTGCTCCCTTGACAGCTATACTTTGATTCCCCCTCCACCCCCCGCACCATCAAAACTGAAACTTTACTTGAAATGATGAATAAATAAAGCATATTCCATAAACAGCTTTCCACTATTATTTAAGCTTGTGAGCTGTGCTCTGTTAGTCTCCTTTCCCCACCATCAGATTCAAGTGTGTAAATGTTCTAAAAGGCTTTGAATGTTTTATGATGATTTCAGGGAATGATGGAGTAATAGCTGAGGAGCGAAGCTATTAGTTTTAATATTTATATTGAGTGCTCTGAAACATTAATGTGACAGGATGTAAGATCAGAGCAGTGGGACATATTTACTTCACAACCACTGCCACGTGGCAAAAATATTTATTTTCTGAAGCTCTAAGGCCAATTTTTTTTCACAGGAATTTAAAGTTCAGATTGACATATGCATTAGCTTGTCCTGAACTTTGTCGTTATTTTAGGAGCTAAAGACTGGTTACTGTTCTGTATATGGCTTACTTAAGCCCATGTAGGCCCCAGTCCAAATTACAGTTATAGCACATCATGGATACAGCACAGAAGTTTACCAAACTTGTAATCAGTTTAGCTATTGGTATGTTCTTACATTTTTGCCTGAGCTCCAGCAGCACCTTGTAGAAAAGGAAAACGTTCATTTATTAATAAGGAAATGGGAGTGGCTCATAAGCAGGAGTGTCATTAAATGGTTTGTTTCAGACTGCATTCCCACTTCTCATACAGAAACATGAAAACAACCCTGTAAATGGGATGGTCCTAAGTCATCCTGCCTAGTTCTTCTGTTCAAAATTACAAACATTGGAGATGTGATCTTAATTACCAAGGGTCAAGTTCATCTCACTTCACACGCACAATTCTCATGGTCTTCCCTGAGTGAGTAAGAAAAGCATGATGAGATTCCCAAGGGAGACATCTGTGGATCTGCTATAAGTGGAACAAATGATGACTTGTGGCTGTTGCATTATGAAAATATGCCTTCTCCATATGCTTCCATGCCCCGTATAAAGATTTCCATAGGCTGAGACTACATCCACATTGGTCTCTAGACAACTGGCCAATAGACAAAACAATTGGCCAAAAGGGGGCATTTTTTGGTACTTTGCACCACACATAGATTCTGCTATCTCAAGCATGTTTGAAAGAAAGACTATGTCAGACTAAAAAGATATTCTACCTCCGCGATGGAGTGATGTAATAAACAGCCATCTTGAGTGCAGAGACGTTAGAAAGATGGAGGGACTTACATATCCATACATATAGATCGGTGAATAGAAATGATACAAACCAAAATTGGCAATAAATACACCCCTACCAGCAACAGCCCGATCAGAGCAGATCATTTAAAAAGTTCAGAAATTACATCCTCTAAAATATTTTGACCAAGTGTTGGGTTTTTTTAGATAGTTTGAGTTGCCCATTATTACTGCTTGACAAGATTTTGTTGCCTCTGATATCCCACAATATCTCATACTCAGTCAGAGACATAAACCAGTAATGTAACCTTTCTAACATACTTGCACTGTACCAACCCCCTCAGGTCAGATAGGCCTAACCCTGATCCTGGGTAAGCAGCGGTGCACGGAAATGTGGTAGTACTGGGATACTATGATATTATGTACTATGATACCTGCACCACAAACCCTCAAGACAAATGTTGTAGTCAAGCCAACTATTGCAGTCATGGGGGCATCTAACATATAGTGAGTTCACCAAAGAATGACACTGACAGGCACTGGTCACAAAATAAAAAAGATCTTTACTTCTCAGGGTGTCCATGAGACAAAAAAAAGGTACAGTTTGGTGTGACTCAGAGTAATTCAGGTAAGGAAGTCACAGTACACAATATTAAATAGTAAGCAACATAAGGGCATGACACTGTTAACCGCTCTATTATTAACTCAGTGATCACAAGTGAGCCTTTTTGGACTACCCCAGTCTAACACCTGTAGGCACACACATGCTATGAGTTACGAGAGACATTCCCGGCACCAGGATCCTAACGACTCTCAAGCTTATCTTTGCTGCAGATGTCTATGTCCTTTGGCCCCTAGCCCATGTTGTCTCCCAGAAACTCCCCTATAGTGGAACATTCAAATCAACACCAGCTGTAATCCCTGAGCTAAGACTTCCCCTCCTTGAGCCTTTTCTTACCTGGAACTTACTCTTCCAGGTGAAATGCTCTTTACACAGGCCTCTCCTTTTGCAGGTAAAATTTCTGAAGTTTTTTTTTCCTTCCCTCCAGGCTAGAGAGCTTTCTGTCCCACTCTCTGGCCTCCTTTTGCTTACTCAAAACACTCTCCCTTAGTTCCACCCCCTAAACAATGACTGATTAGGAGAAAACGACTCCGATGCCCATCAAAACATCCTTTAATCAATTCCAAAGCTGCACTAGCTCATTGCCCCCTCCCCACTAGAAAGACAGTAATATCTTTTTCAGGGTCCATTTCTGTAGGCTTCAGGTTTGTATGCAGACAGATTCTACCATATAGTGATCTCAGCTCAACTGTACAGATTTCATAGAATGCTTCAGGTGCAGTGCTACTCCTCCACCCCTAGGGCCTCATCTGTCCTTCCAGTATAGATTATATTCGGCTATTATGGGTATTCCACTGATTCTGTCATTCCACTGCACTTCACTAATACCTTTTCTGTAAAGGTCGTCTTCCTTTGCCAGCCATTTTACTTCACCTGTTTTTGCTTTTAATCTGCCCACATTGTTAAGAGACACGTACAGGATCACAACTTTCGGTATGGCTGAACTGCACATAGCAATTCAAGACGCTGAATTTCCACCATTGTCTAACTGGAAATGAAAATATTTCAAATAAAACTGTCATAGAGGCTGTAGGGCCTAGTGTTATGCCAGGCACTGCTGCTCACAGCTGCCTGCAAGGTTCTGGATACCAGGTGAGGAATAAAAACATGCCCACACCAGTTAGGTACACTTATCTTTAATCACGGCTCATGCTCCAAAACAGCAATGGGAGACAGCCATGAATCCACTCGGATTGTGTGGCAATTGTGTGGACCCGGCAGTCCGCTTCACAGCGCACCCTAGAGTCATCTAAAGTTTGCTTCCAGGATCTCCCAGCTCCTTGCATCATTGTACCAATAGATGCTATAACCACAGGTTTTCCCCAGCTTTTTCTTGTACTGTGTGTTTAGATGTTTCACAAGATCTTTCACATGTTTCATAGGAGCATTTTATCTTAAGGGACGACTGGAATGCCATTAAAAACGAGGTTGGCAAAATTGGGGAAATCCTTTTTTGTCATACCAAAAAATGCAAGTGTCAAAATGTTAAATTAAAAAAATAAGTGAAGTCTTAGTACACACCACCTTAAATAAAATGACATTTTCTATTAGAAAAATATTAGGAAGCTGCCATTAATGATTTAAAAATATATAGCAACACCAAAAACACCCAAATACACATAGAATGTATATAAAAGTCACAGTAAGAACACTAGCTTGTTTTCATAAAGCATGTTGTAAATTGCTAAATTACCCAGTTTAAAACAATTGAAAAGCCTACTCTCTCTCAGAGATGAATTTGTAAAAACTTATAGAGTCTTATTCAGCAGACAGTTGTATTCAGTTGTTGTAGCTATGAGGGACCCAGGATATTAGAGACACGATGTGGGTGAGGTAATGTCTTTTATTGGACCCACTTCTGTTGGTGAAAGAGCGCCCTGAAGAAGAGTTCTGTGTAAGCTCGAAAGCTTGTCTCTTTCACCAAAACAAGTGCGTCCAATAAAAGTTGCTACCTCATCTGCCTTGTCTCAGTAGAGGGTTAAGCAAGGTGTGATCAAAATCATGAGATTTTTTTTATAAAAACCTTACAGAAATATTTTGTGACAGAAGCCCGAGCAGGGACAAACATACAGCTTTAATGATCATCCAAACATTCATTCAGTAGATGACGACTGACCAAGGAGTTTTACAAAACCACCATGAAGATTTCCAAGGGAAACTTGTTCAAATCTGTCACATACCAGACAGTGAAAGGCAAGAGAACAAAATCAAATAAACCAAATCAAGGAAAATGTTTTAAAATTGGAAGTTCCACAATGAGTGGAATAACTCAGGAAGTTGCCCAGTTGCCCAGTCCAGCAAAGTAAGGCTCTAATTCAGCGAAGTTCTTAAACACCTACGTAACTTCAAGCACTTACATAGGCCCCGAAGTCAAGGAATCATGCTTAAAAATAGGTAATGCTTAACTACCTTGCTGAAAGTAAATAATTTAATTTTAAACTCTGTAGTGGGGGGGGAGGTTTGTGATTGTAGTTTATTCTTTTGAGTCTTTGTAGCTTGTTGTTGGATGAGACTTCAAATGTTTGGAAATTTATTTAATCCATTTTACTGACAATAAAAATAAATGTCCCTTCTTTTAATTTCCTGCTGCTTGTGAGAGCTATAACCCAGTTTGCTGAAGCCCAGCAGCCTGAAACTCAACTTGGTGAGAGGAATATTTCTGAAATATATATGAAAATAAACACTCCTAATTAAAACTGGCATTTCAGAACCTCTAGCCAGCCGTGGGCATCCTGCAGAAAGGTGACATCACTTTCCTAGACTGTGAGCATGGGAGCTCAGTGTAAGAGATTCAAAGCCAGTTTTCATCCTCCCTTAATAATGGTTTCATAAGTAGGGTTGAAATTCACTCTAGGCTCAGATCGCTTGCATGTGGTGAACGGAGTCACATGGAAAGTGAGGAGAACAGTGGAGCCTTGACAGCCCACATGCTTATGAGAGGCTCTCTCCACCAGCCACATACAGACCAGATAGTGGGCAGCATGGGGATCAGGCTACATAGTATCCATTACTACATGGGTCCCATTGGTGAATTCCTGCCCCACTGAAGTCAATAGCAGAACTCTCATTGACTTCAGTGGGCTCAGGAATTCACCCATGATGTCTCTAACGCATTGTACAAGTGGCATAAAAGAGCATCAGCACATTGATGGAAGTAATGGCTTGGGGAAAGACAGGCCAGGCTGTATTGTAGCCCTGTACCCTTTCCTCAGCTTGTGGGAATGGGTTTTACAAACTTAGTGCATGGCAGCGACAGATGTAAAGTCCAAAGAGTCAGGCTGTGTGTGGCTGAAGTGAATTTCATCCTAATAGAAGGTTACTGTGTAAACGTTCACCACTGTATTTAAATATGCCGGGAGTTTAAGTAGGACAGGGTCTGGCTTACAATCTCCTTTTCCACTGAGCTCCCAGACACTGCTGGTGTCACAAATGATACCATTTCTCAGCAAGATGGTCATTGCCAGCAGTTGACTCAGAAACACCAATTTTAATTACAAACTTTATTTTCAACAACATTTCACACTTGGTACATGGTGAAAAGTGCTTATCACCACGTGAAGTCTCAGACTGTTGTGCTGAGGGAAATGAGTGCAATTTAAGTTAAAAAGGGCCAGATTCATCCCTGCTATAACCCCACTGATTTCTGTGGCATTACATCACAGGTGAATTTGTCCCATTGCATTTAGCAAAGACGTTAAAAATTCAGCCTCAGACTGGCTTATGTCCCGTTTTTCACACAGACGGGCATCACACAGCCTCAAATCATAACTAATCTTTATATTTACAATAATGCATACAATGGAGGGACTGTCTGTCCCCAATCACCAAAAATTTGACTTGGCATATTACATTTGATATATAAATACTGATACATTTGTTTTCACCTTTTAAAAGCATTCATAAAAACCCACATAAAAAAGTGACTGACTAATAAAAGATGTAAGCTGCATTATGGTTACAATGGTATTCTTCTTTAGAGAGCAGGGAAAATATAATAAGTATGACTACTGTTATAGTTATATAGTATATTCCACTTAACAGCAAAATTGCAGAAGTCTGAAAGCATATCCTAAGGTATTTTCACTTCATGCTTTTGACATTGATATTAGTTATTGCATTTAAGATACATTGGACTGTTTATTGCTGCCTTTCTCCTCACTGAAAATGTTAACCACAGCAGAGGGATATTTGATATTACAAATTATTTAGCTTGCTAGTCTTCATTTTCCTTTTAGTATGCAATTATTTGTTTGGTTTCACTGAGCAAATGAAATTTCAAGGGCATTTCAAGGAAAATAAATAAAGTACAGCCCAAAAGGGTTTGGTTGGTGAGTTTTTTTTGTTTTGTTTTGTTTTGTGGTTTTGTTTTGTTTGTATTCAGGAACAGCACTGAATCATGCATATGTATGAATCAACAAAATCAGGTTAGCTAAGAAATTGGAAATTGCACTCCACACTAGAGCATTTTTCTTGCTCTAGAGATCTTTGCTATGGATTTGAAGGGCTAATAAAAAATCAGCAGCATGACTGGAACAGATGTTTTTTATGGAGTTGGCTTGTTAATAGTCTTTTTAGCTTCTCCTAAGGACTTAAAGCAAGTTCCTCACTTGTCCTGAATATTTGAAATGATGTTAACATTGTCCAAAATGTGCACTAACAAGCAGCAGTGGAAAGGCTAAGGTTTTACACACCGCTATGAATAAGAATTCCAAACATTGCTGCAAGTGTGATGAACCCTGAAAGTGGATGATGTTACAAAACAAAAAGTTACTTACTGTATCTAACACATTTGGTGTCATCCTGATAGAAGGTTGATGGATAAAATATTTCCATGCTCCATGCTACTTGGATTATAAAAACAGAGGCTTATTGCAGGCAACAAAATTGCTCTTACATTTATTATAATGATTTGCTTGTATTTAAATGAGAATTTAATGGACCAGATCCTCAGCAAGTGTAAACTGGCCATACACCCTTGATATAAGCTGGGGAGCTGACCCCATGTATCCTTTTTCTAAGCCCATGAAACTTACTGCAGAAAAAAGGTTGGAATGAGACTATTTTGGAAAGACAAAACTCTAAATGGATACCTCTGTCCATGATGTTTCACTGGACTGTGAATGTTTCAGTTATTCTATTTCTGTTATCTTCTCTAGTTTTTTTGTAATTTCCCGTCTTCCTCCAGAAATTCTTGGGTGGCTGATAGAAGTTATATATGCATTGTGCCAGGCTTTGATAGGGCTAGTATCTCCTCACTACTTACAATATTTTTATTATTAATTATTATTATTGTTACTATTAGCTAAGGGTTCAGAAGCCTGCTCCTGCTGACTGGAATCCAGACATGGCATTGGTCACTCTAATTTTCTTTTACAGGGGGAGAAACAAGTAGAAGTTTCACTTCTTACTCAAGCTAAGGGGGGGATGGAGTTATAATTCATTTAAATGTTTTTAAATTATTTTGCCAAAAAATATTTATTTCAATCACTTGAAAGATTTGGAAGCATCTTCCAACCCAATATTTACTTATAATTCGACTACAGCAGCATCACGCAGTTGTGATCATTGAATATTATATTGCCACTGAATATTATGTGTCCCCAGACCTGCTCTGTCAGGTAAACAAATGTATGTTCCTTTCAGCTATGGATGCTAAAGCTCACATGTATGCCACTTTAGTCAATGAGTATGGATTTCGTCTTTTGGAATGAAAAACATCCTTCAGGTACTTAAGAGAAAAAAGAGGATACACTCACTTCCTCTGGTAAATCATTTCACCTCAGGTGTAAAACGTGTATGATGGTGCTCACCCTTGTAAAGTACTTTGTGACTAACACCTTTGACACACTTGTCTGGGGCGTGCCGTTGACTGTGAACCACAGCAGGGAGAATGGGGCTGGCTTTGTTCCTTCCTTGCTGTGTGTTCACAGAGATTGCGTTATGCAAGTGCTCCTCATCCCTGAGGGTGCTCTGATGTACGGTTTTTCAGGGCCTATTTTCTTGTTTAGTGAGCACATGAGGGTGGTCATTGGTAGGGTTCGGGAGAAAGCATGGACTGCAGTATCTTCAGCATCTCCATCTCCACACTGCATTGCTTGACAGCGCACTTCTTTGTTACCTCTCCTCCCCCTCACTACCACTACCACCAGTCACGTACACACTGAGTGCAGAACTGTGATTCTTAAACTATATAATGGAGTCTTAATTTTGGAACAAATATGGGAGACCAATTTCCAAAACTACAAGCAGTCATGTGCAAAATGTGCACAAATTACTGCAATTGTGTGCTCAAATATTTGTATCTGCAAGTGAATAGTCCTACTTATTAGCATATGTAATAGCCTGTCAAGTAGGCACAAGGTGGAACATTCATTTTTTCATGCACATTTTTGAAATTTGTAAAAAAATGCTAATTGCCTTTTCTTCGTTCAAGAGGTATATGTTTATTTTAGTCACTTTTAGAAACCAGGATGTTAAAGAGCCATCATAGGCTAGAATTTCAGTCCTTGGATGTACTGGAATGGCTCGGAAGACTATATTTACATTAAGTCAATGTGAAAATATCTGTGAACAACATATGCTTTTGCAAAAAGGCTCAAAACAAACAAAACAACAAACCTCCTGCTTCTAAGTAAAAGGTCCCTCCTGCCTTCTTCATTTGTACTTTCCCAAAAATACAAAATGACTCTGAGCCAAATTCTGCTCTCAGTTGCACTCTGTAAACTCAGAGTAACCTCATTGGTTGTACTGAAATTTCTCTAGATTTACACACTGGAACCGAGGAGAATATATCCCTAATTTTACATTATCAACTAATTCCATACAATAAACTGTGCTAGTAGGAAACTGAGCACTGAAAAGGCAGGGAATGGTTGAGTTAAGGTTGTACATGCACCATTAACTTGATATAGTGTTTAATTACATACCTTCTACTTCTATCATCTACTGACTTTTGACTGCTCCACAATACAACATGAAAGTTCTCTTTTCTGGAGGTGTTGCATGTGATTTCCTAAGGGTACTTTTCAAATAAAAAAAAAGATGGATAAAGCAAAAGAAAATGAGCATTGCATGGAAAAATTCCATCAGCTGCATAGACAGGTGCTACCGCATCAAAATGTACTTACATTAGTTCAGGCCTCATTGAAAATTCAGATCGTACAGGCCAATGAAAAAATAGCAAAAAACGTTAAGTCAAATCTTCACAAAAATCATAAATAATTGAGAAACACTAACTTAAAAGATTGATAAGTTATTTTAAATTAAAAGGCTTTTAGAGAAAATCTTTATCTTGAATTCTCTTTTCACTAGTCTTCTGTCTTTCACTAACCTGCCCTGGTGATAAATTCTGTCATCTCTTGATTCCAGACATGCAGGTTTATAGACTAGATGATCTAGTATCAATAAAGTTTTGATCATTCATTGAAAGCAAACTTTGAAACCTTGACTCAACAATCTCACAAGACAGTAGAGGAATATTTACCTTTAAATAGAATTTTAATAAAGTTTAATTTATATGAAAAAATAAATATTTTATTGATAACAGATTATGCTTTTCTTGGCCACATAATTTGTCTCATCTAACAGTTCACATACTATTTCATCCATCTCACACGCCAATTGTGAAAGAAATCTTTCACTTATTTCCAGCACAAACAGGTTTTTCTTTCTGATGTCATCTGCATTGAACCTGAGCCGTGATATTATTGTGCAACACATTTCTAGTTAATGTTGAGCTTTGAAAAATACCAAGGACTTGAGGTAGTATAAGCACTTGACTAGATTTTATATCTAAATAATGATCAAAACTAAATTTGGTTCCCTTGTACTTCAATGGGAGAGATCCCAGTATATTTTCTTCTCTTATTATGTTGAAATTAAGTGTTAGTGAGAACCGGCTGCTTATCTGATAAGAACTCAATTAATTTGTGTCCAGATTCATTAATCTTTCTTAATTCATGTCAGCCCCTTACATTTGATCCATGACCTCTGTCCCCACTTTTGCATGAAAATCTCACAGGACCAGAATCACATCATGATTTGGCATGTGTCCATGAGCTCCTGCAGTTTGCTGCAGAACTCTTCAATGTCATCAGCAATAGCAGCTGCTGAATTTATATGCACATGACTCAACGATAAGTTCACAGCTCCTTTAAGGCAGGTTGAAAGAATTTTGTTATTGGGAGGAACAAATCCCATTAGAAATACAGCTGTGTCCCTATTTGGATCAAATAATTCCCCATTATCTCTCTCTTTTCCATTCCCAACACACACACACACACACACACACAAGCATCATGCCGGGGTGTTGAAATATCCTATGTAAATACACAAAACTTCCCAATGGCTTTTGAAAACAATATTTGACTTAGTATTCATAAATGTGTGGGAGGGGTTTATCCTTTATTGTCCTTTTACACATGGACATTAATGGATGTGGGAACACAGAACATAGTTGAAATGTATCATTCTTGTCTACTATACATGAGGCTTTCATGGACTCTCTCTTCAGCATCACACCAGCTACCTTGAGACATGGAGGTTAAATTTTTTTGCAGCTCATACATTTGAATTGATCACAATACATGGCTTTCTTGTGAAAATAAATAGCTGACAGCAGAATTGTGTGGGAAATAATGCATTGCAGGGCTTGGCTTACTACTTTTGAGAATAACAGATTCTAATATTCAAAGAAAAAATTAATTAAAACATTTTCCAATCATATTTTAACTAAAGTGTGTTTCAGTTGATTAATGATGTACTTACAATAACCAACTATAGGATAATATCCATAATTTCATCATTCAAAAGTTATGGTACAGGTATATCTTTCTTTTGGTTAATCAATTAAGAAATATCGTTTTGTTTTCTTTAGGTCTAACATATGAAATCAATATGGTTTACCATACTTGGTAATAAGTTACCTATTATAAAGTTATGCCATTTTCTCCCCCAGGTTTTCTTGTCTCTGGTTTTAAATTTTTTTATATGCTTTGCAAAAATAAACAAGGACCGTTACCCAAAATATAAAGTCCAAAGCATCGTACTTAAAACAAAAGGATGTCTGCAATGTAAATAGTACCTGCAGGTTTGTTTGGCATTTTTGTTCATACTTCACAATATGACCATATTATATAGCATCTCATTTCATAAGAAGGCATGATTCAGCAGACAAAAATACAGTAACAAGGCAAAGAAGTGAAATAGAACCCAAAGATATATGAGACACGGAGAGAGATGCAATAAATATTTTTGCAAACCAGTATATGTTACTGACTGCAAAGTAATTTAAATTCAGGGATCTGTTTGTCAAAGTTTGATATTTCTGATTAAGTGCAACTTAGTACCCACTTGTACTTGTCTGCATAAATTATATGCAGCAACGCATATACTGTATTTGTATCACTCCTAATGGTTTCCTCTTTTGTGTCCACAGGTAAGTGGATGTGCATTATAATCTACATTGAGTAAGCAATATGGATGCTCACCCAACATGTAGCTTGCCTTGTAACAGGGCGATCTGCCCCTTTAACAGCCTCAGATAAGAGAGCAGCCAATTCTGCCTCAGAAAGAAGCCCAGCAAACAGGTGCTGGGAATAAGCTGACACAGCTGATCAGCACCTTATGTTTGGTCCACTCTCTCAGCTGGACAAGATAAAGAAGAACTCATCTCTGTGAAGGGAGGGGGAAACCAAGGGAGAGGATACTCTCTGGTAACCAGAGCCAGAGGCTGCAGGTAAACTGACTGATCCTGTGGAACCCTCGGGGATCAGAAAGAGCACTACACCTCATAGCTATCAGAAGCCCTAACCAGACTGTGTTACTTTTTGCACGCTTTTCTTTCTTTCTTTGTGAAGACAATAAACAGGGCTGAAGAAAGGAACCAAAACCTAATCTGGACACGGCAGACTGTCTATCCTCAGTGGGTGACTAGGACCACCAACATACACTCCCCAACTCCAAACACTTACTTGCACTCAACCACAGGAACAGTATCACTGCATATCACCTGCAGTCTGAAGCTTTTGTGACTTAGACTGGAGTTTTCCCACACACCTTGGGTTTATATGTAGATGGTTATCTTCTGTTGACCTCTTTCAATCTCTGGAGGATCATAAAACATCAAAAGATAAATGCCATATATTGTTCACAAACATACAGCATCTGGTATTTAAAGTACAAAAAACTCACAATCGCATTTTATAAAGTAATTGGATAACTCATACTGTGTATTGGTTTATCCGTGACCACAGCGTTTCCAGATCGTGTCCTATCAACCAAATGCTTGTTTTATTCTTATTAAAATGTCAAACAGCATCTTAATCTTATCAAAGTGATTACACTGCAGCTTTGAATTACTCTGCAAAAACCTATGCATTCATTAACCATTCATTCATGCAATGAAGAAGAAGGCAAGAGTGTCAGATACTTACCATGTCTGATGAGCTAATTGTGATGGGACACAGATCAGCTGTCTTTCAACTACCCAGGACGGTAACTCTCAGGGAAGAATGGGACTTCAGCCTCAGCGTCTGCTCTTTTCACAAGGGAAGGTGCTTTTCAAAACAATATAATTTGTTTATGAAGAGGACATTTAATTCTGATACTTTACTGTCTCTCCAGTGCGAGTACGAATGCAACCATGCCTCCCCTCTTCCCTCTCTCTCTACAACTATCAGATTACAGTCCATCATCTTACAAGGCATATTTCTAGGAAAAAATAAAACCACAAGTCAATAAATGTGGTTCCCTTTAACAAATGCAACACATGTACTGTAGTGAGATTTCCCACTGCTGTGGTGAGGGCACTTTATGACTTTAAACAAATCTTCTCCGATCATATTTCCAGAGAAGATAAGGATCGTGAGCAAATCTAGTTTTAAAGGAGCTCAGAAATGTGTGCAATGATTGTCATAGATATAGAAAAGTGAGCAAGTTCTTGACTCAACAGTCAACTCAATTGCCAGATTGCCAGAGATCTGAATTAGGAACACAATTAATCTCGAACCTAGACTTTGCAAATGCAAGTCCTTGTGACTTCCTGTATTACTTGGAGGCAGCATTATCTAGTAGTCAAGAGTAGAGAGAGATGAAAACCATGAACATTTTTTGCACACATTTTCACTAAAAATGTGTCCCCTTTTTTGGCAGACATTTTGGAATCAGAAGTTTTTTGACCAGTTCTAGTCAAGATGATGTCGGGGCACCAAGAGTCAGGAGACTTAGGTTCTAACCTGTGAATAAAACTAATTCTCGAGCTCACCTTTAGCAAGTCACTTTACCTCACCTCTCTGTGTCTCAGTTTACCAAAATGAGCATACCTGTCTCAGTATGGGGGCTCTGAGGTGTTTGTGGAGCACTTTGATATCTTTGCATGGAAGGTGCTATAAATGTTATTATTTTTAAATGAAATATTCTACATGAAGAGCAGACACACCACTGTTTACTACAGTGTCACTACTATTACTGAGAAATACTCTAGTATTTTTAATAAGGATTGTATTAAAAGTGTGTAAAGGGCTGAAAATGCTAAATTTAAAGACAAACACTTGTATGTAGTGACCAGATCTTTTCAACACACATCACTATAATCTGCTGTTCATGACTTCAGTGGGAATTTTGCCTGAATGTGACTCAGGACATTTGCAGGATATGACCAATATTGAGAAAGCCATGAGAGCTGAACTGACTGAGAAATACAAATTGAGAGCTGTCATTCTGAAACTCATTTTCCCCACCTATGATGATGAGCTCTTATTACCTGTGAATGTGGAATTCAAATACTATTTTCAAGTTTTAAATGTAGGTAACACTTTACATTATGTGACAGCAGGGTACCAATTACAGCATAACTGTTATATTGTAAATCTAACACAGGGAGCTGAGCTGAGAAATTTGGATACTGGTCCAAACTTTTCCTAAAGTTCAAGGGGGTCTGGCTCCTGTGTTCATCTCAGGCACATCTCTGGTATCTAAGAAATAAGCACATCATGTTTTAGAGTAATTAACTCACCCAAAGTAGCATGTTATTTTCTCTTTCTGTCCACTCACTGGTTATTGTCCAATGAGACCTCATCCACCTACTTTCATGTCTTAGTAGCAATTGTACAGTTTTCTTTCTGACCTATAAGGAAGGTTTGTATTCCTTGTTGTGATGGCTAGTAACTATCATGGTTAGGTCAAAGGAAACTTTTAAATATGATTCTAATTTCCAAGATTTATTTTCCTCTTCTGCTTTGTTTACAGCATAAAAAGACCACATCTTCAGTCAATCTAAAATCAGCCTAGCTCCATTGACTTCAATATAGCTATGTTGCCTTAGATTAGCTGAGGAGCTGATCCAAAGTGTGAGGAAGAGTGAAATGTGATGGTAACAAAAGCTCTGATAAGAAGAAAGGAAAGAATAGCTGGAAGAAAGGGTTGTAGTTTAATCCTTATAGGAAAATTTTATGAAATTTGGTAGAAATTATAAACTTTGTTACAAGTTTTTCAACTGGTCTATAGTATGTGAATTTTATCTCAGATATAGAATTCTATAGGATCATCAAAAGAGTATAGTAAGAACAGCATTCTCTATTAAATGCTGTAGGTTTCTTGAAAGTAATTTCTACATAAGGGATTGGGACAGATTCAGGTCCAAAGCCCAGTGAAGTCACTGAAAAGGCTCCCATGGATTTCAGTGGACTTTGTATCTGGCTATTTGTGTATTTTAAGCAAACAGCTCCTTCACAGTTATTCAAGTCCCATTGTGTTCCTTCCACAGTATTATGGATCCAAGGCCGGATTTAGAGGCAGGCAAGCCAGAAAACCACCAGGGGTGCCGAGCTTAGGAGGGGTGCTGGGTCTGGGGTGCTGTTTTGATTGCTAGCAAAAAAAAGGGAAAATAGAATGTTTGAAGTAAAATGTTTCAGGTATTTCGTATGTGGATTCATTTTTCACTAACCTGCTAGAATGCTCTGGACCTTTGTAGAATCTCATGGAACATTCCAGACTTTCTGAGAACTACATTTTCCTCAAACCGCCTAAAATGTCAGCCATGGCTATATAAGGGGTGGGGTGTCGACAAAGTGAAATAGAGAAATGGGCTAACAAATGCAATAAAAAATAAGATATTCAAAAGTTTAACAAATAGAAGGGGGGTGCCAAAGATTCTCCTCACCTGTGGTGCCATTTGGTCAAGGGCTGGTTCTGTTTGGAGCCTTCCCTTTAGAGAAATGAGGTGCTCAATCAGAACTGTCTGCCTTGCTGCACAAAGCTACCAGACAGAAAGGACAAAGCCACAGTGGAGAAACTGAGACTATGCAAGTTATGCCATCCTTGAAGTAAAGGGAAATCAACTCTATATAAATCTTTTAATTTTTTTCTCTGTAATAAACCATCTACATTTGCAAACTTTGAGTTTATTCACTGATCTCTGCTTTTAACCAGAGCACCAAACCCTAGTGTACAGTAAATATTATATACACACGTCATTTAGTTTTGTTTAATTAGGTGCACTCAACTATTTTCCTCTTAGTGAATGGGGCATTTATATGTATATCTGCCATTAACACTAATGGGGTTTACACATGTAAAATCCCCCATGCATCAAGAGGAAAACGGACTATTCTAATTCATACATAATGGATCTGTAGCAAAACTAGCATGTGGAACTCTACAAATGCATCTTTTAGGCAAAAAATCTGGCAATAAGTAAAAGGAAAATGTGGTACACCCTGTACCTTTTCCGTATCTCAGTTAACCAAAACGCTCTGTGATCCAAATGAGGGTAATATCTTTTACATCTATTACACAATCATATTGAAAAATCCCTTGATTATCTGAAAACTCAATTATCCAACATATCCGAAGTCCCCCATCACATTAAGATAATACGGAGAGTCCTATTTTGAAGGATAACTCCTGGGATATGTTACTTTCTGTGTGTCTGTGTATCTTGCCAGCTTAGCTCGTGCATACACACACATCTTTGCAAATACCAGTATAGAACATTTGACCCTCCACATGAATTATCTATGCTAACATATAAAACAAAAATGTTTAGTTGTGTGGTTGAGTGTACATATTTTAGGGCTAATTCAGTGCATTATTTAAATGTGCTGTGTTTGGTAGCCTAGCCATTTTCAAATCCCCAGCTTAACTGGACAGTTTTGCTTTGCAGGGTTTTTTAAAAGTTATCAAATATGCAGACTCCAGCACAAGCTGCTGTACTTCATGAAATCCTGTCCTGTTTAAGTTAATGGGAGTCTTGCTATTGACTCAATAGGGCCAGGATTTCACCCTACTTCTTTTGTAGGAAAAGGCTGGAGGGACCTATAGAGCCTGCACTTTCCCCATGCTTTTACATAAAATGTTAATTAAATTTGTGTGTACTGAAAAAAAATCATCCTTCTAATAGTCATTAAACTCTTCAGGCTAGCCCTGAACATAGTGGTGGGATCATGGTGGATAAAAATCACCTACTCGTGAAAAGAGTGGGAAAACTAGCTTCACAGGCCTACCCAAAAATGGTAAGGATCTCTCTTCCCCCTTTTTTTTAAATAGGATTTGATTCCTCAGTCCTGTGGCTTTAAAGTGTGAAGCAAAACTTACTTAACATGTGCTTTGATATAATCCCAATGGAGCCAAGTTATAAGTCCAGTGGGAAACCGAACTCTGAGTTTCATGGTTTTCATATATTTATACTCTCAGCAAAAACATTGCACTACCATAGCTTTTCTTCTTCAGTGACTGAATTCACATTGATAGCAATTAGATGCAGTTTAATTCTGCAGCCAAGCATACTTACAAAACAATACTTTTGGTGAGGAGAAAAAACACACAGCAATAACCTTTTAATTTATAAGCACCAAGTCAGCCAGCAAGTGGAAAATGCAATGCACAAAGCTAGATGTCACAGCAAACCATTCTTAGATTTGACAACTCTTAGTGAGTTTTACTCAGCTGTCTCCTCTCAGGATACATTTAAGGAAATTTTTATTCCAACTTTTTTTTTTTGGCGTCATAAGAAACACCAATGTAAACTAAAGTATCAGATTACAGATAACAATAGTATTTTTCTTACTTTATATCAGCACTAGAGTATGTATAATGTTCTTAAAGTGCTGCAATGATTTTCACATTCCCAATGGATTTAACCAAAATCAGCTGTAAATTCAAAGGGAAAAAAATTACATCTTCCCTTAGGTTAATCAACATAGCTCACATTTCCAGCTTCCAGGTTCCTGCCTCTGGGAGCAACTGTCAAGGCTGAGTCAGCACCTTCCTCTACAAAACTAGTAAACATGTTAGAAGACATTTCATTTTGTCATCTACCTAGGCACCAGGATTAGCATGCAAATCAGAGAGCACAAGAACAGACCACAGCAGCGGTGCTAATGCTCTAAGTGATCTTTCAGTGTAATTAGAATTTGTTTCATCACACTAATTTGACATGGCAAATTAGTGTAGCTAAGAGAAGGAGGTTTTGCAGAGCCAAAGCTCTGGTACGTACACAGAAACTTGCCAGTGAGTCCACTTGCACATGGGAGTTGTGTAATGTTGTAGAGAAGTGACAATTAGCAAAAGCTCTAGAAAATATCAGTTTGGTTTATTTTTGATCTGGTAATTTGACAGGTTATATTTCTTCCTGCTACGATATTATATGCAACTGGTTAGAGATCTGAGCCTGCACGCTAACAAGAAATCCTTCCTGGCTCAGGATAAACTATGTTATACCACAATTATACAAGTTTAATCACGTCTGGCCCAGTGGTATGGCAGCAACATGCTATGCTGCCACATGAGAGTGAAGGAGCATCTTCGAGACCGCTGCTCCACAGGAAGCTGTAGATGAAAGCCTCTCCACACCAATCCAGGGAGCAACACTGATAGCAGCCTTGGCACAAGTCCTGTGATCTAGTGAAATAGTGGGCATCGGCCCTGGTTGGCTGCTTTTTCCAAATCTTGCTTGGTTTCAAGCTATGTTGAGGCAGAAGTGGTATGTGCCACCTTTCTACCAGCACCAGAGCAGTCTGGAAATTCACAGGCTTTAGAAAGAATGGCCAGCACAGCAGACAGCTTGAGACAGACTACATCATCCAAACTATTTTGAAACTAAAATGGAGATTTGGGACCGTTCTTAGTTTTTCCAAACTGTTTATCCCTAATTTGTAGGTAAACAAGTCACAGCTGTCCTGAGAGAGCATGTTAAGTATTTGAGCCTCCAGAGATCATCAGCCAAGAGGGAGTGTCTGGCTACATGTGATATTACGCATCTTTTAGATGAATCACAGATCTACACAGTACCCCCAAGTGCTTCTTCCTTTTGCATCCGACATTGCCTGAAGGAGAAGGGCTTTATAAACTAATGACTGGATTGCACTGATCCATAAATAAAGCTGGTACATCTGGCTGGGACTCCATTCTTATTCTGTACTTTTCATGTTCTATATCGGAATCAGAACACAGGGTATCTATAACACAATGGAAATTGTTTATCGGGTTTCTCATCAGCTGTGTTGTACAGTTGGAGTATATTTGCTCTGAGATTTTAAAGGTAGGAAGGGAGGTCAGCTAGACAGATAGCATTGTAGTTTCAATTATGTATTTGTCATTGCTCCTGTAATGCTTGACACTGTTAAAAAGATAATCTTTGATACATTGGTTAAAAATGTCAAAGAAGCCAATTCTGAATTGGACAGCTGGCGTGTAGAACATGGTACACAAGGAGAGACCCATGTATAGAAAAATATCTGAGTGTATACATGTATATGCACACACATACATATATATACACACACACCATCATATATAACACAGTCAGTGTGCATATATTTATACATACACACACACGAATAAATACTGATCATGTGCAGCCTGAAAACCCAAAGCAGAGAGGCAGAAAGTTTGGCTGCAGGTCCATGAGAACGTTCACAAAAGAAAGAGCAAAATAGCCAGGAACTCAAGCTGCCCTGGGTACTTGGAGACCTCCATTAATTTCTTCTGTTTCTGCACACCTCAAAGGGGTAGAACTGGACTCTCTGCTATTTAATAGACTGTGAACCAACACTTATCCTGTGCAACCCCATTGACTTCAAAAACAGGCTTCTTAACAAACTTGTTTAATAGACTATTCCCCAAATTTCTATCTTTGGGAGGAATCCCTGAGGCAGGACATCTGACTCCTACTAATCTCAAGGGTTTTCTGCGTGGAGCTAGGAAGTTGCCTCAACACACAGTCACAGGGCAGCAAATAAAGGAAAACATTCCCTCTCCCAGTGCGAATGCTTTTCCTTGCTAAGGATGAAGCTCCATAAACTCTAGAAAGGTGGGACTGGGAACCTACACAAATCCTACACAAGCAGAGCAGAAGCTCAAATAGAAAAGGTTCACTTCTATCCTAAATCACATCCATACAACTTCCCTGATTTTGTATTCATGCTTCCCATTATTTTCATAGGGATTTTACCACATTTTTATTTTAGTTCTTCTTTTCTACTTGTATCTACTTATGATGTTTCCTGCGCTAGTTCAGTCTGAGAGAAAAGAGTAGGATCAGGTGCTCCTGTTTCCTCGTCCCACGGATGGCTGGTCAGAAACGTCTGTCTATCTACACAAACACACATGCGAACAGATTCTCTCTTTACGTTTCTGATGATAAAATTTCTCAGTCACCACCGGCATCTCGATAACCAAGTCATCTTCGTACTTTTAAGGATAAAAAGTTAGTGTCAGTTGTCGAGTGGAGAAAAGATACTTTTTAAAAAGTAAATGTAACTAAAAGCTGGTCAAGCTTGATGTAGGAAGTTAATGCAGTGGGGGATATATTATTCCTAATAATGTGCGCCATAAAATGCCTTTTTAAAGGCAGAGAAAAAGGCCATACTTTAGGGAATGTTTCATGGTGAGTAAGAGGGTTAAATAAACAAATGATGATAACACCAATCAAACCTCTTTGCTTAAAGCCTGCAGAGTCAATCTGCCTCTGACTGTGGAGCTACCAACCAGCACAGGCAAAGTAATTAGACACAGTCAAACACTTAGGCAATCACACCTTGTGAATGTAAGCGTCTTCCTGTCATTTGGCAAGTCTCTCAGCTGCCTCTGAGCGTGAGACAACAAATCCCCTGAAAACAAGTTCCTCGCTCTCCCTGTTAGTGAGATCTAACAGAGCACAATGGCTGGAGGTGAAAGGTGACAGTCTAGTCAGGTAATGACATAGTCTTGAACAGCCCACATTAAAATAGTGGCACTTGTTTAGACTAGCCTATTTGCACCTACCTGCAGAGGGCCTTTTTAATGTAATTATTAGCCTCTGCGGCCTTGCTTAGGATTTGAAAATATCATTCATTTTCATCTTGCTTCAGCTACCACTGCTATCTCCTATTCTGTCTCAGTCACCTCATCTCCCCACAACTAAGTGTAGAAACGGAGGTGGATGAGAAGAGCTGAATTAACAAGAACAAGTTGGCAGGTGAGCTATGTGACAATAACAACAACAAAAAACCCTAAAAGATTTGACAATGTATTCTAATCACTACCTGACTGTCGCAATACTGAAGACGTTGAAATGGCTTTCTTAGTAAAACAGAAAAGATACCACGATAATGGTCTAGCTCCGTTAGTCAGAAAGCAAAGAGATCAGAAACTGATCCTCATGAACTGTAGAACAAACATTTAACTATTCCTTTGGAATGTACTTATTTTTTCTTGTTTTAAACTATTCTCTATTGATAGGGTGTGATAGTAGGTATGGTTTTAAATAGCTAGAAGGGATATCTTCACTCAAATACAGCCATGCAGACATATGCAAACAGTACACTGTCTAAAATCTAGAGTCTAGTCAGTACATTATAGTCATATCAGCCAAAGATCATACAACATCCATCCCATTTCCATGTGTCCTCTTAAGCAACCATTCTGCTGGAGTAGTGCAATGAGTTATGTTATCTTATCTAGCTCTGCTTGTGGTGTCAGATGCTCCGCAGAGAAGGTCCTTGTTCTGTAGAAATTGAAGTGGGGTGCCTCCCAGCATGGAATAGGTGTTCTGCCAGAGAGGGGTGATGAAGTGTGTGGAGAAATAATGTAAGTGCACATGCTCAGTGGCAATAAGGAGAGATTGAGGAGTCTGGTGCACCTAGGGATGTGAAGAGACAGGGCCACTATAATGGATATGTTTGCCAGGGGCGTCCTGACCTTCACAGTATTAGCCAAATATCTAGGGGGCATCCTTTGATACAAACAGCTGCTCTACAAAGGATTAATGGAGGAGAGACAAGAACAGTTCCTGCTTCTTGCTGCAAATAGAGATCATTTATTCAGAGGCCAAACAAGGAACCAGCAACAGTTTAGCTTTCCACCTGTCTAGAATCAGTCTGAAGGCTCAATAAATTGTTGTATTTATCAGGTTTTTAGTATTATGCCCTGTTACAGTGGGATTCCAGGTGACTTGAGTGGAGGATTTGTTCACTATGAAGTTTTGTCTTTTGGGTCTATTGCTGTATTAACACTCCCACTCCGTCTGTATGCCTTCTTTCATGTTGTCCTGGATGTCGGAATGCTTCTCTAAACCTAGTGTGCTAGGCCCTCACCCTCTCCTGGGTCTAACCCTTCCAACTACCTATTTCTGCTGTGAGACCAACCAATAGCAATAAACAACAGACTACAGAGCAAAGACAGCCCTAATGTTTGGGTCTGCACAGTGCTGAGCTTCACAAATAACATCCAATGGATAATCATCACAACAAGAAGTTGTTTCCATAAAGGCATTTCTCCGGCCTGGTCTAAACTTACCTGATGATTTGGTGGCAGTCGACGGGAATTATGCAAGCTACTCTGCATAGCTTGCTTAACTCCCGTCATCTGCCGTGCTTCCCTTCCGCACCGTGTCTTCACTGCACTGCACTGATGGGAACCCCGTTCCCGTGGACGCAGCGCTACGCCACTTCGGGGTGGTTTTACTGCATCGACTTCTGGATCAATTGAGTGGGTCTTCACTGACCGCGCAATCGATCCAGAAAGGTCGATCTGACGTCAGTGACTTTGTCGCCGTCGGCATAGACATACTCTCAGTATCTGTAGTTACATGGCCTGCGTACTTGTTCCTCCCATCTCTAAGTAGCATGACAGCTGCACATAATTTTAATGTTGAGCATTATCAGTGCCACTTATTTGCCAACTGATCACAAAGTCAAGGCACCAGGAAATCAGTAAGTAATAACTACTGCAACTATTCACTTTGTTTGTACTCCTTCTTCCATAGGACTCTGATAAACGAGGGTCCTTTAACTGTGACTGATATTGTGCATCTGACCTAAAATGACAGCTGGAATCAGGGCCACACTTAGAGCTGATGGTGCCCAGCATAAAGATACAAGTGAGTGCTGGAGGGTGCCAAGCCTGGGTCAGTCTTAGCTTATTTGTCAAGCTGCCAGTTCACTGCTGCCTCCATGCTTTCCTTCACTGACTGGCAGAAGGCTCTGCTTTCAGGGGTACGAAAAGCAGCCTGTTGAGAGACAAGCAGTTGGCAGGAGTTCTCATGAGAGGGTGGCAAAGGCAAAACAGGTAGCCAGATGGATGTGGTGATGCCCAAGGCAAACTCTGCCTGGCAAGGAAAGAGATGATATCCTAAAGGTGTCTCTGATTACAGCACTCTTAGGGCAATTAGGTTCCCTAACTGGATCTCTGGTTACACTGCAGTATCTTGAATAGATCTTATTATACAGTGGCATTTCAAGTCACTTTCTTGTTGTTGTTGATATTCATGTCAGTTCATTTAGGGATTATTTTGGAGAAGTTCTACAAGAGGTCAGACTAGATGATCACAGTGGTCCCTTCTGGCCTTGGAATCTCTGGCCACTCCATCCTCCCTTTCACACTAGAGCTCACTCTGGGGTGTGGGATTATTCATCATCATCATCGCTGATTCTCCTGGATTTATTTAGTTGATTTTAACTTTCATACAGCCCCATATGAGGTAAGGCTATGTACATTGAATTAATGCACACTGATTAGAAAAGGACACAATCATAAACACACTTGTGGAATCTGCTTTGAATGTCTCTAGAATTCAAGATTGGGAATAATTAATTTGGTCTGGATAATTCCTGCACACAAACTATTTAGTACTACTGCACTGTTCATACTTGTGATATACACACTGTTTATTTTATGTACACACTCTATTCTTACCTAGCTAAATATTTTAATTTTGTAAAATATTATGTAATAAATATAATATTAAATTGCATACAGCCTGCCCTTATTTTTCAAACAAAGATGACAAATGGACTATAGAAATATAGTTCGCTCTGTGAGTGTTCGTAAAGAGGTGATACATAGGGCCATTTGGTATGAGTAACAGCTACCCCATAATGTTGAAATGCCCCCTACCTAAGCAAGGCAGACCAAATTATTATATCAATGAATGATCCCTTCCTAATTTTTCTTCTGTCTCTCATCTCATTCTATATCATCTAGCTGCTCTTGTCACCTGCTGGTCACCACTTGCAGATTTCTCTATTGAGTTTTAACAATGTTAGTTAGTAACCAGCCAGTTAGGAACAGCCTGCACTCATGAAAGAGCAATGGTGCTCCTGTTAAAAGCATGATATCTTAGATTATCCAGACAGAGCTCCTCTGCTCACTTTATTCACAATTCTACTGGGAGCACTGCCTCCTCAGCATGCCAAAGGTGAATAATAGGGAAAGATGCTTCAGGAAAATGAAGACTTTTGCCATTCTTGGCTCTAGCTCTTCTGTTAAAACAACTCCTCACTTTACTCCTCTTTTCAATAATGTTTTAAGGAAAATAATGTTTTAAGAGAGAAACATTTCCACAGCAAGGAACAAGCTAAGGAATGGCTCAAAAAAGTCCTGAGGCAAATTAAAGCCCAATTTAACTTTTGCTCAATAACTTCGCTTTTTCTGAATGAATCATTTATGCGGTGAAAAACTTCAGTTTACCATACTGGAAAATTCAATTAATAGCGAAAGTACTTATGGCATGGGAGAGGGCAGCAGAAAAAGTTTCAGTCAAAGAGCAGAAACAAAACAATTTGACATAGGAGATCACAACTACGAAACAGACAAGATGAACGGTTTGCAAACAATCCATAGGCTGACATTTATTTGTATAAACTATTCCATGAATATTTATGAACAACAAATCCATCTGGAGAAATCGGGATTGGCTTGGGAATTATTCTGAATAAATCATAAATAATAATAATAAATCTCTCAGATAATTAACTCACAACGGATTATCTGATCATCCCTATTTAGGAATACTTTTCAAACCCTAGGCTATGCACGATTTTCACTGGAAGTATTCACACATTCTGATGTCCTTTACTAACAATTCAAGGCATTTTCTATTTCTTGATCATGCAAACACTTATGCACATGCTTAACTTTACTGTCATGAGTAGTTCTATAGATTTCAATGGTAGCAAAGCTAAACACGTATGTTTGCAGGATTAGGGCTTTGGTCACTTTATCTGATGTCTCTGAGCCACCTCTGATGTTCTGTTTGGTCATTAGTTAGGTCTGATTCAAGCAAATAATTGAAGACCTCCTATAAAGTTACTCACTTGTCCCCATGCCTCCCAGCTGCCATGCCAGATCACGCAAAGTTTTGGCTCCATAGGGTAGAAGCAATACGGAATGTCTCCAAAACCAACATATTTTTCCCCATAAGTCAAGTCACCTCCACAGACTTCTGACTCAATCATTGTTTCCAGTCATCTACATTCAACTGTTCTGATCTTCTATCAGCCTTATGTATTGAACCATATCCAACTGTCCTTTAATCAGACACTACCCTTCTATGCATTTTCTCTCTTAGCCAACTGTTTACCCAGGCCGTATCTAAAGTTCCATCAGCACTACCCACCCTTATTTACAATGTACATTTTACAAGGTGAAAGAACGAAGTGGTTGGTTGAATCTACACTAAAAAATATTGGCTTCAGTGGAAATGGCAGGGTGCTCAGCAGTTTTGAAATCAGACTGATGTCTCAATATGAACAGAGGATCCTAACTGGTTACAATTCACAGCTTTTAAAAGGGTGGTCAGTTTTGTGCTCTGGTAGAAGTAACCTAGCTGAAGAATCAATATCTAAACGCCTACCTCCCCAGTATCCTAAAATGCAGAGAAAGAAACATTAGGTTCAAGTAGTAGCCACAGGAAATAGGAAAGTGAATAGCTGAAAACTGAATAATAGTTTGATTGCTGTGGTCTCTCAGGTTTTATCACATTAGAATAGGTTTAACCCCTGAAAGGCTGGTCACTTGTCAAGTATAATAGAAAACCTGTGCTTTGTTAAGGAGACAGAGAGAGAGAGAGCAAAAGAAATGCACTGCCACATATGACATTCCATTAATAAGCCCCTCACACCCCATAATAGGAACATTTGTATACAAATGTGTTCGTTGGGCTATAGCCAAGAGCAGCACACCCTAGCGAATCACAATGCACAGTTAATGAGTTATTTTTTGGTGAAGTTGGCACTGTGAGTTAATAGAACCAATTTGTCCACAAAACGCTACATCATTTAGCACTCCTTTGGAGGTGCTAAGTGCATCTAGAACTTTAGGGTGCTGTCAGTAAAAATTACACTAGTCAAAGCTGAGCCTAATAATTTGTGTTCCTTCAGACTAATATCTGTGTTACTCTTGGACACCAGATACAAGAGGAGTTTTAGATACTATTTTTGTTGCAGGAAGTAATAAGAGAATCTGACTAAGTTGTAGGGGCTAAGGCCTGTTTGAGAAAAATAAGAAAATAGGCTATTGTTATTGTGATGCTTCCAGTGAAAACAATTAAAGATGGGCCCAAACTGCAAAGTTCAGAACTAGATTTCAAATACCCCAAGCTCTGGGATGTTTGGATCTGGGTTTTGTTTCTGCCAATTATAAAGAGAAAAGTTATCAACAAAATTCAGATCTGGGATTAGATTTCACATCCCTCTAAAGCTTGAAGGAAGTGGGTCAATGTGGGGATTTAGTTTGGTATCATCTCTAGTGGGAGGAAACAAGATTGTCTGTTTTCAGAGTATTTCTCCAGGCCAGAAAGTGCTTCCATAGACATTAGTCCTACTTTGTGGGAAATTCCCCTTAACTCCTCCCTTTCAAGTTACCAGCCTACCTTAATGTCCTGCCCAAGCCAGAATTGCTCATAGAAGGGCAGGAAGGTGTCTCCCATAACTGAAGTTTTCATTTTAATCCCCAATTAAAAATGTACTTGGGTAGGGAACTTTGTTTTTGAGAGCTATACCAATTGTCTGCATTAACCAAACATTCCAAATGGAGTGCACTGAATAGGAAATGAAAGTAAAGCAGAAATTAGAGCTATGCCAAACTATCTGAATGTAACATGGATAGCAGTGAACTGTGACTCATGTCATGTTGTGTTATGTAGCATCAAATCATTGTACAGTATGACACAACATAAGCAACATGAGTGGCGTAAATGTGACATAGCAGAGAAAAAAAGGGTTCCTTTTTTCTTTCTTTTTTTTTTCAAGAGCATTTTACATTTAATCAGATAGCTGCTGTCAATTCAGATAACAACTGCCTGACCCAAATTTTCAGCTGACTGCAGTGGACGAATACTGAAGTGTGGTCTTTCTATTAGCAAAAGTTAACATTCCAGGCCAGTGTTTCTGAGCTAAAAATACTCTTTTTCCCCCCCTTCTCTCCTAACACTAGCTAGTTTTTCTTGCTGATACTTGAATCAATAATTTCATTTCTATATTACAAATCTTAAAACAATACTGGCAAAAAAAGTATACTGGAATTTTACTTACTCATGTTTAATTATTGATGTAGGCTTCTTTAAACATATTTGGCTCTCTGAAACAGCTCTTTAGAACTATGTTCCATTTCTTATTGCTTACCTATTCTGTTTGTTCTCTGCCTCCCTGATCCTTTTCGATTTTCTGCAGGTTAGCAAGTGCTGCATTGTCTGCTTTTGAAATGTGTCTTTAGGCATGCTTTTGTTTGACAAGGAATGCCAAGGCTGAGCTGACAAAGTCTGTTTGAAAATCTTTTTCCAGGTATACAAGATCAGTAAGTCTGTTCAATGTATTCTGTGATTAGTATTTTTCTTCAGATATTTATATCAACATTTCAGTTTTAGTGAAAGATGTTTTCTGAGCATACCTGTCAGTGAGAAACTTACTAAAGGTAAGTAACAGTATCATTTATATATTCAAATGTATAAAAATATTTATGGTAAATAGTTGACATCTCTCTCCATATAACTTAAAAGAAAATATACCTTTAACAAGCACTCTTTTCACGGTCTGAAACAAATATCAGCTTAGGAAATCTGTCTTTTAGGTCCTTTGGCTCAAGCTCTTTGCAACCAGGACCTCTTTTAACATAACATTTTAGACGTCTGCACCTTCTCCCCTGGTGGTGGGGGCAATGGGATAATGTTTACTAGAAGGCAAAGTATCCGACAAATAAAGCATTTATGTGCTCTGACTAAGTACAATCATGAATTACAAATAGATTGGGCATATTTTCCCTCTTCTCTCTCCAGGCACAACTCTGGATCATTTCCATGGTAAAGCAGGTTCAGAGCTTGAGTAGCATATTGACCAAAGGCTATCCACAATGTGCAAACAGCTTCCCAGTCTGTAGGCAGATTTGGTCAGTTTCAATGTACACTTAAAACACTTTGATTCCTCTTTTACACTGGATAGCAACAACATGAAAGGCACGTATCACAATATATTGTGCCATAAAGAGGCAACCTTCAGCTGTGACTACTACTGCATGAGATCACCTGAATTCTTGGAAAAATAGGATGTAGAACTACCTCCACACTGTCTACTCATATTCTTAAACTCAGTGACGCAGCTGCTGTCATATATTTCTGTTACTTCTGAACACTCACCCACAAGGGATGGAGCAAATAATACATTCTGGATCTCCTCATTGCACAAAAAGGAGATTGGAGCCCAACCACCACAACACACAGTGCAATTTACTGTGTGGTACTGGGATCCCCAAAACAGGTTCTCTCCCCTCTGGAAATAAATGCATGTCTGGATAAGATCTTCCATTACAGTAAAGGTGTAAGCTGGGGGTAGAATCTGGCTCCAGGTGAGAAACTCAAACTTTAATGAAGAATAGGATTTTCTTGCAAATGTCTACAATAAATATGTTTGCTTGCAATAGTAATGGGCAGATAGAGAAAACATTAATCTTTTATATTGCGGAATTGAAGAAATACTTCAGGAACAAAAAACTGATTTTTGCCTATCTCCAGAATTGTGGTTAATACAAACATCTAGAAGTCTGAATGTTTACCCGAAACAGAGAGGAGCACTCAGTGAATCAAACCTCCACTCCAAACAGACTTAAACTTTGAGGCTCAGATTCAGATATGTGTTTATATTATTGAATTTTGCAAATGGCCTCCATCTTTAATAAACCAAATGCTGAGTGTGAACACTCCCAAATTTTGGGCCTTCAAAATACAGACCCAAATTTTGCAGCTTTAGCCATCCTTGATCCAAAGTATTCAGACTTTGAGGTCCCCATCTTCTCTAATAACTTTTGTCCCCCACCATTTTCTCCCCAGGAGCCTCTCACACATCCCCCTCATTGCAAGACCCCCAGATCACATGTAGTTTGAATTCAATAAAGATTAGTGGCCAGCAAAAAGGCTTTAAGTGTGGAAAACGGAGGCCTGTAAAGAGTTCCAGAGTAGAGGAACATAGCTAGGAATCAGGGCCTGGAGAATCCTGGTCAGAGAGTGTTGTAGCAATTTGGGAAGCATACGAGAGCATATCCAAAAGACTATGAGCACTGGCGGGGGAGGGTGTGCGCCAGGGGCTAGGTCTGTATTCCTTTGCATTCAGTCTAGGTTTCTCTAAAGGTCCAGGACATTTCTTACTTGTTTCTCAACTGCTTCAACCATAACTACTCATAATTAGAGCAGGTGAAATCATTGATTGCAACTGAATTACGTGAGAAAATTAGTCAGTTTTTATGTTTGTAAGTTGTTCATGAACAGATCCTGATTTCTAAAACTGAATTTATCATTCATAAGTATTCACATACTCAAGTTTATATAAGTGAGTTTTTTCACCCTACCACATGGATTATCTACAAGTTGCGTTAAGTGTGTTCGATCACCTAAGTGACCTCATCTCTCCTTGCAAACAGACTGACAAACATAGGGCCAGATTCTGATATCGTCACTCGCACTGGGTAGCATCTTACTCCAGGAGAAGTTGCTTTAATTTCAATGATGCTATTCGCAGAGCAAGGTACCACGCAACGTGAATGAAGGTATCACAGCCTGGCTCATAACAAACAGGAGAATAACAATTTACCACTAGCAAACAATGAAAATTGAGAAATGCAAGTCCAGTGTAGATTTTTACATAATCATTTGTGCTAAACACTCAAAACTATAATGAACCACAAACATTTCACCAGATTAAATCAGTAGTAGTCAGAATACTCATGAACAATTAATTATATGGCTCCATGAATAAAAGAGGTCCAATTTCATCATATTTGTGATATTTTATTAATTACTTTTTATATTATGTTACCACTAGTGACAATATAACTAAGAGTACTGAGCCCATGGTGACCCAATGACAATCACAAAAATAAAAGTTGGTTTTCCCAAGATTTTCCTCAAACTTTGAGAAAAGAAAATATACATATGCTATGTGACTCACATTTGGGGCCAGATTCGCTTCTTTGTCTGGTATAATGATTAAAGAATGTATTGATTTTAGGTGGAAATTAAGAGCATATTTTACTTCACTACCAGGAAAAAGCTTTAGAGCAGGATGGTATCCAAATTTTATAAATATATCAAATTGAAATCAGCTTTGCATTGTTGCAACATCAAGATTGCAAAGGAGCAAAACGCTGATAGATGATTGTATTTATAAAAGGTAAGAGAAGAAAGAATTATTTCTAGAGAGCAGGCTATCGTATGACCCACCCTTTTTCTGCTCCTTTGGACCCCTATGGGCTTTCCACAAACACATAATACAGTTATTTTGAGATGCATAATGAAGTTGTAAGTCACAGCAGTGAAAACTAGCAATTGTTCTGTTTCAGATGCTGTTTTATTTTAACTGACTTTTTATATGATATTTTTAAATGGGAGCTTTAAAAAAATTTCATCATTTTAACAAATGTATTTTACTTTGGTTTCATGAACTATTTTTAAAGTGAATTTTAATTATACCATAATGTCTATGGACTTAAAGATATGCTTACATCGTTTGCACAAAGAGGAAAATAATGGAAAAGGTCTATATTGATGTCAAAGTGCAAACCATAAATATTCTAACACTTTTCTGTTACAATAAAAGCACCAATATAATGTGTTTTAAACTGAAAAAGGATAACAATTGATCTTAACTTTGAAACATGCAAAAAGCATTTTGCTTATGATCTTTTGCCATATATAATGGACCCAGTCAATTCAGACATCATATGAAAGCTGATCTTGTTTAAAAGGTGCTTGGCTCTCTAATTACATGAGAAGTACCTTTCTTTAATAAATTATTAGAAATATGGGACAAGATAAAGACAACATCTAAAAATACCAAACACGTAAACTAGGCTTGAACTGCTCTGTTAAAATTAAAAGCTGAAATTCTTTGACTGTCTCACTTTCTAGCAGAACACAAGAAAGGAATATTTTAGTTAGTTCTCACCCTCCAGGCAAAGTAGTATAAAACCCCTGGCCTGATTCCAACCCCATTATCAAAGGACCACTCACCTAATCTAAAAAAGCAGCTCTTCATCAATTTATCATTAACAAGAGCATAACAATATAATGTAGGGAAACGGCTTTCCACCAGGGATTCAGTTAATGGGAGGCTAGAGCCAGATAACAAGCATGGCAGAAGATATGCCACAGTAGGTGAAGATAATATACATATATTCTAGGCGCAGAACACTGCAAATAACTTCTCTAACTGTTGATGAGTTTTCTGCAATAGTAAAAAAAGAAAATGAAGTAACATTAAAAGTTTAAGTCTCATGTCTCATTGTATTTTTACTGCACCATGGACCAAAGTAAATTGTTATTACCCATCACTTTATAAAAATGTTTTAGACAATTTATTTAGCAATAAATTGAAATGTGACTCCACTAGGTTTTGCTTTATTACTGCTGGATTTACCAAGTTAGTGTTGGTCCCAGTTTGATTAATATATTCCAGTGTTTCCAATCCCAAGCATTCAAAAGTCACGAGCCAGGCACCAAAAATGTATGATACTAGTTTAGAAATCTTGAGCTAATACTTCTCTGGGTTTTTTTTGTTTTTTGTTTTTTTTTGGGGGGGGGGGGGGGGGATTGAGGAGAGGGTTATGGAGTTTATTTTGGTTTTGTTTTTAATAAGAGCTGAGATTCTCACAGAACTCAAATCCAGGAGCTGGGGCTCTAAGAAAAACACCAAATAATACAATAAAATCACTGCAGTTGGCAACACATATTTTGTCCATTGTCTTTGTACATATTTAAACAGACCCAAAGTCATTGGTGAAGAAACTTTGTTGTTCTGGAGTTTCTCACAGGGTATGTCTACAGCACAGATTAAGGTGTGATTGTAGCACCAGCAGACATAGCCATGCTAGTTTTAATCTAGCTATTGTGGATAACAATAGCAGTGAAGATGTGGCAATACGGGCTTCAGCGTGGGCTAGCAACCTGATTATGTACGAGGGTTTCTGATGGGTCTGTGCTGGGGTGTTTGACCCTTGCCACCATGTCCTCAAAACTATTGTTACCCATACCAGTTAGCTTAAAACTAACATGGGTGTTCCTCCCCACACTACAGTCACACCTCCATTTACAGTGTAGGCAGACCCTTACTAGTCACACTGAAGCACTCAGCTAAATTAAAAATGATAAACAATAAATAGGCAGAGAGTGCATTAAATAGAGCTGAGTGAATACTGAAAACGAAATTCTCATAGAATCATAGAAATGAAGGACTGGAAGGGACCTCGATAGGTCATCTAGTCCAGCCCCCTGTACTGAGGCAGGACTAAGTATCACCAAGACAATCTCTGACAGGCGTTTGTCTAACCTGTTCTTAAAAACCTCCAATGATGGCGATTCCACAGCCTCCTTAGGTAATTTATTCCAGCACTTAATTACCCTTACAGTTAGAAAGCTTTTCCTAATGTCTAATCTAATCTCCCCGGCTGCAATTTAAGACCATTAATTCTTGCCCTGTTGTCAGTGGTTAAGGAGAACAATTTAACACCCTCCTCTTCTTGCGTACTTGAAGACTTTTCATGTCCACCCTTCAGTCTTCTCTTCTCCAGACTAAACAAACCCAATTCTGTCAAACTTTCCTAACAGGTCATATTTTATAGAGATCTTTGATCATTTCTGTTGCTCTCCCCTGGACTTTCTCCAATTTGTCCACGTCTTTTTCTGAAGCGTGGATTCCGGAACTGACTAGAGGGCTGAGTAGATTCTACTTCGGAACTGAGTAGATTCGGTGCTGAGTAGAGAGGAAGAATTACTTCGTGTGTCTTGCTTACTATCCCAGAAAAATATTTGCTTTTTTGCAACTGTATTACATGGTTGACTCATATTTAGTTTAATTTATGACTCACTATAACCCCGAGATCTTTTTCTGAAGTACTTCTTCCTGAGCAGTCATTTCCCATTTTGTATTTATGCAATTGATTATTCCTTCCTAAGTGTAATACTTTGCATTTTTTATTGAATTTTATCCTATTTATTTCACACCATTTCTCCAGTTAGTCAAGATCATTTTGAATTCTACTTTTGCCCTCCAAAGCACTTACAACCCCTCCCAGTTTGGTATCATCTGGAACCTTTATAAGTGTACTCTCTTATCCAAATCAGTTATGAAGATATTGAACAGAACTGGACCCAGAACGTATCCCTTTGGGACCCCGCTCCATATGCCCTTCCAGCTTGATTGCAAACCATGGATAACTACCTTCTGAGTACGCTTTTCCAATTGGTTGTCCAGTTGTGCTTAAGTAGTTTATTGAATAGGGATGGGATTACTCACATGCTTCAAGTTAAGCAGGTGTTTTAAATGCTTTGCCAAAACAGGTCATAAGCAACTAAGGAACAAATTCCAAATATAGAAAAATACACAAAATTTGGGGGGAAAAATCCAGGAAATAATTTTACCAAACAACCAATAGATTTGATTAAACTGTGAAATGTTCAAAATTCATGTTATTTCAGTTTGTGTCTAGGAATGACACCACATATGCTTAAAAACACCAACTGGTACATGCACTCATCTGATTAGTAATACAGATCACCATGAACACTTCACCCCACAGCTGTGGCTTTCTGCATTGGCTTCCAATTGAATACAAAGTCCAGCTCAAGTTCTGCATCCTGAAATTCTAAGCCCTCTGTATGACTGGTCATAGCTACCTGAAAGATCGCCTCTCCCCTCCTTCGACATGAACTTCCACCTCTGCTGCTTTCCACCAAACAATGAACCTGTCAGCAAACTGCAGCATACTCATGAGTGAAGAAGACACAAAGTTCACAGGAGGTGGCTTTAGCATAGGGACATTGGAGAAGACTGATCATGGAACTAGGCTCTTTTTAAACACAATGCAAACCTCATTTCTGTGGCTTAGTTTCCCTTAATAATTTCTTCAAAACAAACAAACCAACACTATAAATGAATAAAGCTGTTTTCCCCCTGGGGTGACAAGGAAGGAAGGGGGCTTTTGTTACTATATCTTTTACTTTGTTTTGTGGGTTGTTTTTTTTTAATGCTTAGGAGGTGCTCTGGCACTCCATAAATGGGGGCTGTACAAGCTGATGTTTTAGATTGCTATTCCAGGAAAAGAATAAGAGGAAAGTTTCACTTAATAGTATGACTTGCTCAGCTATTGTGATGTTATCACTGAAGTCCTCCACACATTGCCAAAGGATCTAATACCCTAACATTTCTGTTAAAAACAGAAGTAACTTTTTTCATGTGCATCATTGCAGTTGGATGGGTATCATTTGTTTTCCTCTGAAGCAGCAAGTATTGGTCAACACTGAAGGCAGGACATTGTATTTGATAGGCCTTTAGCCTCATCCAATATAGCAAACCCTATCACTATTGCTCACACTCAAGTAATGATCAACAAATAATAATGGGCCAAATCACTGCCACAGGGAAATTCACCAGAAGCGGACAGGGAGGGAGATGACTGTATGAGGTGTCTATTATGGGATCATTCTGTCAAGGCTGGGAGTGACTATACCAACCTCCATTCCTTGGTATAGAAGTGACTCATCTCCACAACCCTCAGTCCAAGAAACCAGGGTCTTTCGTGTTGCTTCTGGCTTCTTGAAGCTCTACCCCATTTTACTGTAGAACCTGCACAGGTGGGAGGAATGGTAGGGTGACCCAACGTCTCAAAAATATCAGGATAATCCTGATATTAGGAGCTTTGTCCCACGTCCCAATGAAGGTACTGTCAACATGTCATTTGACCCGATTTTTACAGAGAATGTTGAAAACCTGAGCCTTACATGGGAAATTTTGATTTTCTCGTTGGGAAATTCCGTATAAGGTGCTGCTGCACTATCTTGTGCTGAAAAATAATGCTGTATTAGATTTGGGCGTGTTGTCTGACTTACCATGACAATACATCTATGCAGCTATTCAATCACCTTAACCTCAGTCCTATGATGTCATTTTTTTAGTGTTTTCATCTGTTCATATACGTGTGCTTCCATGCAGTTTTCAGGTGAAGATGCAAAGTGTCACAACGCAACATGTCATGATGGCTAGTGTTGCTGATGGACCTGTCACTAAAAAGCTAAAAAGACAGTGCAATACCAAACAGAGTAGGAAATAAATTACAATCGGATTCATCAATCATAGGACTGTGTTACAAAGGCATTTTGTAAACTGTGTAGAAAAGAATTCAGCATCAGTCACAACATTGCGTCGAATGTGAAGCATCATGACAGTGGGAAACAACCTGTGCAAAACTGGCAAACTGCAAAACCAAATACCTTTGTCTCAAACTTCTGCAGCAAGCCCAATGAAATGTTGGGTACCCATGTCATTGTTGCAGAGCCTACCCAAGTGATCACACAGTACTGCACCCACAGTCATATCGGTCCTTTAACTGTGAATTGAAGCTTGCGCCTATGTTGTATCCTGAGTCAACGACTGCAAAAAACTTTAGCTGTAGCTGTGCAAAAGCAGAAGCCCCGATTAAAGATGTACTATTGCTGCTGTCGATAGAGCTGGCTGATATTCTTCACAGTCAAGACAGACCTTACTTTTCAATTACTCCTGTGCCTAAAATTTACTCTTTTGGGAGGGGGGCCCTAGTCAGTAGCATAAAAGGTTTGACCAGTGTAACTGGCAGCAGAATTTGGCCCATGATGTAAAAAACAACTATGTTAGAGAAGGGGATACTAACTATTTCAATGGCTCTCCAAGACACAGATAGAAAGAACATGATTTAATCTTACCCCTTTTGCACTGATAATGCAAATGTTAATTTCAGCAAGGAGAAACCTGTGTATGAGAACCTGAAAAAGGAGAATTAAAATATTTTATCTGCCAAACGCCCAGCCCACATTACACATAATGCAGTGAAACATGCAAGCAACACTCTAAAAATGGACATTGAGTCACTGAGGATTAAGACCTTTAATCCCTTCAGTAGTTCTTCTAAGAGCGTGGCCGCACTGAAGGATGTGTTTGGGTTTGTGGAGGTGAGTCTGCTGTTTTGCTACGTCATGTCCTAATATATTGGTTGAGTCTTTTCCCAGCTGTGAACAGATGGATTAACACTTGGCAAGCTGTCAAGAGCTATGTTTCTCTGGGCAGTGACGAGCATCCTGAAGTTTGTGGCCTCTGTTTGCTGAGAGCAAGCATGGTGAAGGAGGTCAGGAAACCAGTAGTACTGAGGTTCACCTCTGTTTTCTACAAAATGTATTTAAAGAATTCAGTGATACTGTGCTCTGCCTGGAGAACGCTGGTGTGACTGAGTGTGAAGAGCATGCCAGAATGAACAGTCTGTGAATGAAGCCACAGCAAAGAAAAAATGACCGGTTCTTAAGTCAAGAATGCATTAATTGGAATGACATCTTCCGAAGCTCTTTGCAAGGAGTTTATCAAATTTTATGATGTTTCTCTTGAATATCTGGAGAAATGATTTGACTGTTCCACTAGTGGCTACTTCTACAACAATCAGTGCTTTAATACCAACCGAGAGGAGGAGTTGGAGTTCACATATCTATCTGCGGCTGTAATGACAACAACTCTCCAGAGTACCATAGACTTGAACGAGCTCTATAATGAGCTTTGTACTGTCCGAGAAATTGTCAAGAACTTGGAGCTGGGGAAAAAACTGTTGGGGAACTCTGGAGTCAGGCGCTCAGCAGTAAGGGAGATGGTGCTAATCTTTCTAACCTGAAGAAACTGGTTTAATTCATGCTTGGTATACCAGTCTGCCATGCTTATACAGCGCATGTATTTTCAGCTATGAAAGGTATGTGGTCTGATGTGAGGAATTGAGGCAGGATTGAGCTGGTGAGGGCTGAAACGCTAGTAAAAATGAACTTCAACATGAGCTGCAAGGAGCTCTACATTTATGTAATCAGCAGAAAGGAAGTTACGTGCATGGCCAAGTCAGCCAACTGCTGGTGTTGAAAACTGAGTGCCGTACAATCTACAGTACAAGGTAGGCCTATATGCACATTTTATTTTTAATCTTATAAATGCAACTATGCCATCACCCCCCCCAAAAAGTGTCCAGATTTTCCACAGTTGCTATCTGGCCACCCTAGAGGGAAGGAGAAAATGCATCATCAGCACAAAAAGAATCTGACCAGGGAAAACATGGCCTTTACATCAGCTAGATAGTGTATCTGACCAAGAAACCACAAGAACAGCAGCTAAGTAAGAGAACTGGTCTAAGAAACTGTAGTAACAACAATAGGAGACTGTGATAAAAGTCACTGAAGGGTTACATAACTGCTAGCATGAAATTGTTGCTGCATTCTAGAAAGTCATTTCCTCTCATCTTTCTTAGCCTGTCACACACGGTTCCACATATTGGTTCCCATCCAAGGTGTCCAACTTATTTGTCTACTAGGGGTTTACTGTTTATCTCCATTTATACTCTGTATAATTCAAATCTCTTTGTTTAAATTCTGTGACTGGTGGGTTCGTTGGGAAGGAGTTAACTTGTGTAATGATATGGAGAATCTAAGGTGGGAAGGAGAGAGAGCAAGATTAGTCGAGTGATTACAGCAGGAGTTGTGATGGGAATATCACTTCACCAGAGCGAACAGTGGGAGATTGGCTGGTCTAGGTCTTTTTTTTTTTCTTTTTTTTTTTCTTTTTTTTGTGTGGAGATATCTGAAGCAGCTACGTTACTCTGTGTGAGCCGTGTCTGTGAGCTATAAAATTACCTGCTGATGAATAAGCTGGAAAGTTATCTGAAATAAAGTTTAGAAGGAACTAACATACCACATGCAACTACAGATTTATGGTAATGTTAGATAATTAGGACCAATGGGTAAGAGACAAGAATACTGGTGCAGTGAAAATTGTGCATTAGCATATATTAAACAGATTATAATTTAATTTATCATGAACTATCAATCTCTTGAGACAGGCATCTCAGGCCTCCTTTGGAAAAAAAAAGTGCTATGACTTTTGATTTAGTTTGCTGAGGGCTCTTTTTTGTCACTTGAACTTACCGCTCACAAAGGTATGTATTTTGTGAAACCCTATAAATTGCAAAGAACATATATAGGACATTTTTGTCCTTTACTATGAAAACTGCACAAGAGGACACCCTTATTAGGGAACTTCCTGACTCCAGAGACCAAATCTGAAGTACACATGGAATACAATTCTGCTTCATTTTTATTACATGCCCACTCTGGTAAGCACGCCACACTTTTGTCCTTGAACAGTCATTTTAAAACAGTTTTCCAAAGCATATTTTCCCATTCATAACTCTGCTTTCTCTAGCTCTTACATTTAAAGTAAAATTTTCTATTCTATACTCTGTCTTCCTCATTTTGGCCATGATTCAACAAAGCTCTTATAACACATGAGCAGCCTCTGTGAAACCAGAGCCCTAGTGAACTAAGCACTGAATTTGGAGCCAGAAAGTCCTCAGTTCCAATCCTGGCTCTTGCACTGACTAACTAGGTGGATTTGGTCAAGTCACTTACCCTCTCTGTGACTTATCTTCCTAATTTGCAAAATGGGGACAATATTTAGGAACACCTGTTTCACATAAGTGCAGTGAGAATTATTAGAACAAACTTTGTACTGTGGCAAACAGCTGGCTTCTCCCTAGTGGGTCTCGCACTTTTGCCTCTCGTAGTGGGCCAAGGCTTTGCCGGTTACCCCATCTTCCCAGGGAGGGGGATAGGGACCTGGGCCCACCCGCTCCTCCAGGTCCCAGCCCAGGGGCCCTCTGAGTAGCAGCTATGTGCTGCTGGCACCTTACTCACAGCTGCAGACTTTTCCCCTGGGCTACTTTCCCCCATCTGTCTTTCTGGCTTCTTGAGTCCAGTACCTGCCTCAGGACTCCACCTCTCTCCCACACACCGCTGCGCTCCGTTCTGTTCTTCTCCACCACTCCACACACCACTGTACTCTGTTCTTCTTCACAATCTCCACACACTCCTCTGCTCACCATACACCTACCCCTTCAACTCCCACCCTGTCTCTCAGGAGTAGAGGGTTTTTATAGGCACCTGGGTGGGCCTTAATTGGTGTCAGCTGACTCTAATTACCCTGTACTGACTCTGGCTAGTCTATAGGGAATAAAGCCCGGATCATTCTAGCACTTACCAACCGCCCTTCCAGAACTTTCCTACTGCCCTCTGTCCTTGCTATACCACAGTACTTTTCTCTCAATGTCTTACTAAATGGAATCTTAATATTCATGTTTGTTCAGTCAATTCCTCTGATAACAGGAACCCTATATCCTGATCAGAGTATTTTGCATGCTTAATTCTGGCTCACTGCAGCCTTGCTTACACTTTACACAATGGCATTAGGCTCACAAGATATCGGGATGAGCATCTTCCTCGAATACAGATATATCGGGGGAATGGCTTGACTCAATCATACCAGATTCCTAGTAGTTACTGCAGGTAAACTTGCAAAACCATTTAGATTATAAAACACTGTTTTTACTCATCCCTTACTATTTACAAACCATTCACATTTGGGGATAGAACTGTCCAAGTTTGTCCTCTGCCCAAAGGTGATTTGTTTGTTTATTTTGTAAATTGAAGCAAATCCCTTAAGTTGATCTTGACTGAGTGCGTGTGTGTGTAAATTGTGTGTGTGTGTAAATTAACTTGACCCAACTTTTTCATCTGCACAATCCAAATAGTCTGACGTTAATTCTCTCAAAATGATGCCGTGGGTTTCTGTCATGTTATGCATATTGCATACCATGGGCAGGAAAAAAAAAACATGTTCTGAGAATGAGACCAGCAAGAAAGACAGGAAATTTAAAAAAACCCAATCAAGAAACGCAAGACATAAATGGAGATGAGCTAGAGAGAGAGTGGTTGTAAAATCACTCGTGGATGGAACAATTGCAGATATATATAAATACATTTAAAAAAAACCCTGCAAGCTAACTTTTAAAAGAATTTACAAAACAGAAAAAAGTACTGCTGGAGAAAGGGAATGCTATTGATGCTTGTATCCACAACCCCAGTATTATCTTGGAATGCCCCTTCTTTCCTTCAGGATCTATTAGTCATAAGGCTATAGAGTTTAAGGCCAGAAAGGATAACCAGTCTGACCTCCTGAACATCGCCAACACCACACAGCATCCACACACTAAACCCAACTACTGGAATTAGACCAAAGTACTACAGCCCACAGGAGACTAAACTATTATGTGCCACAGGCAGAGAATAAGGAACAAGGTGCACCAGTGTCTGATGCCCCTACAATGGCAAAAATAGATTAAATGGTCTGGCAAGTGAACTACACCCCTGGCTGCAGAGGAAGCCAAAAAATAATCCCATATGTGAAGATCAGTTAGACCCTGAGCATGTGAGAAAAAACCACCAACCAAGCACTTGAGAGGGAGGATGATGGTGCCCCCTCAGAGCACCAACCCACCACGATTCATCTCTAGCTCTGACCATCTCTGATGCTTGAGAGGACAAAGAACAAAACAAACTCCCTTCTTGGCCCCTGCAAATGATGATTTGCAGCCTGAAGCATGAAAGTTTAGGAACATCTGACATGAATCAGAAGGTTCCTCAGGACTGCTGAGTCCTGCCCCCCACCGTCATAAGCAATCCTGTCACACAATCTCACTCATAAACTTGTCCAATTGACTTTTAAAACTAATTCAATTGGATCCTCCCCCACACTATTCTTATTGAGAAGCTGTTCCAGAACCTCACTTCTCTGATGATTAAAATCCTTCTAATTTTCAGCTTGAATTTGTTCTTAACCAGTTTATACTCATGTTCTTATGCCAATATTGTTCTTTACCTTAAATAGTATTTCTCCCTCACTGGTATTTACCCTCTGATGTATTTATTCCTGCTCTCTCCCACCAGTCAAAGGGAAAGTTGTCTGAAGAATTGGCTGTAGCTATTCATGTTTCTTTAGGATTTCTCATGCAGAATATTAAAAAAACAAAAACAAAAAAGACCATTTTTGATTAGCATATTTTCATTCATTTCTCATATTTGGACCTTAATATCTGGCAGCTCTCTTTGCTCAGGGTACATAACCTGCATCACCGGGAGATCTGATTTGGGGGGGTAAGATTAAATCATGTTTTTTCTATCTGTGTCTTGGTGAGCCACTGGAATAATTAGGAACCCCTTCTCTAACATAGTTTTTTATATATCATGGGCCAAATTCTGCTGTCAGTTATACTGGTCAAACCTTTTATGCTGCTGACTAGAGCCCTGGTCTCACAGGAGTAAATTTATGCACAGGAATAATCTCACAGAAGTCAATGGGACTGCTCACATGCTTCAAGTTAAGAACATGGATAAGCATTTGCAGGAATAATCTAAGATTTTTTTCCTTTTTTACATATATGTTGTTTGGAGTAAGATCTGTGTGTTAGAAACATGATAAACATCAGCCAGCCTAGAACTGTATGGGTGGGGGGGAAATTAAACATTCTTTAATAGAAGTACAGTTATTCTAACCGGAGATGATCTCATTGGAGTAGATTCTGATCTCAGTTATGCAGTGCAAATCCACTGGGTGAAAACCTGGCCCCAGGAGCTTTCATCCATTGACTTTTATGGTTTACTTATCTGTGTAACAGAGATCAGACTCTAGGCCACTAACTTTTCCACGCACAATAATGCAGACGCTACCAAGAAGCCAGATACCACAGGGGCACAATGGTGGGAGGAGAGCATGCACTGGGAACACTTCCCCTTTTAGTTCTCCCATAAGCAGAAGCCAAAACCCTGAAGCTTACACCATCAGGAGGTGATCCTGCAAAGTGCCAAAGCCTCACCTCTCACTGAAATCAGGGCTCCTCTAACCTGTGGCAGCCGGTCCTGGCCCAAAGAGACTGCATGCCAGCTAGGGAAACCCAGAGCACATCCATGCCCCTTCCTGCCTCCAACCCTGGCCCAAGATTGATAGTTGAGAGCTCCCCAATACACCGAGTTATTTTCAGCTGGCTAGATCCAGCTTCCTTCTGGCCCCATAGAAAAGGCCTACTGAGTTTTAAAGCAAACAAAAAATCTCTTCATCCCAAATTTGGTGCATGTGCGAACTTTCATTCACCACATGTTTTCCTTTGTCACACTAAAAAGGTTTGTTTCATAGCTCTTATAGTGATGTGCCTTCTAGAAATACCTAATACAGGTTGATTAGAGAGAAGAATTGGACTGAGGGAGGGAATGTGAGGCAGAAAAAAATAATTACCCTACATTTTAGCTATAATTTTCTCTAGGAATTGTGCAGGGTGAGCAAAACTGCAGAAGCAATAACATTCTAGTGTTTGTTTTAGTCAGGATGCTGGCCTAGATTTCCTATCCCATTTAGCACTATAAATACAGGAATGGTAGTGCTTTTTTTCTGCTTCAGCTTATGCCAGCAACTAGCATAGAGAGACGCACACAGCAAAAGAGTCATTTTGTTCTAATTTTTGTATGATTTTCCATGTGAGTTAAGAGAATTTTAACCTCTTCTCTGGCCATTGTCCTCTTTTTGCTTTCCCTGCTCACTGCAAATAAATCCCATCATACTGCTGTTTTGTTACATCCAGTATTAGTAAGAGCAGAACAGCGTTGTCTTGTTCTGAGAGTCGGAGAGGTTTGTCTGGAGTTTGTGTATATTGATTTTCTGAGAGATGAAGTGGTATAGATGCTTTCTGTGCTTATGTGCAACATTAATTCATTTGAGACCGTTTCTTTGCTCTTTTTCTCGTATGTTTAACGTTATAGAAAGGTATTCAGAAGTTTATCAAAGGCCTTTCCAACTGATTGCAGTACGTGCATGCCTGGATTTTTAAGCAGGTTGTGATGTTAGAAATAGTAACTTTGTCTGTGCATCGAGATCTGGGGAAGGCTTATGTAGTTAAAATTAGGGGCGGGGCAGATAGAAGGTATTTGGCTGTGGATGATGGTTAGGCTGGATTTGAGTTTGGGGCATGAGACCAAATCTGGGCTAGATTTTAAGTGTTGATTCAGTGGCAGTGAAATCTCATGAGATACCAAAACAACTATGCTGGAGAAAGGACGTCACATGTGATAAACAGAAAAGAAACAAAATCAGGAACTTGCCTATTAAGAAATCTCTCAAATTAAGATACTACTGTGGGCTACCAAGATCGAGTGAGCGTCCAAGACTAAGAGGTTGAGCTCTGTCTCATCTGTCTGCACAGAAAAGGATATGTGAAACTCCCTGGTTTTGACTCAGATGGATTCATATCCCCTGATTTTTCCTTTGAATTTCAGGTACAAGCAGCTGCAGAAACTCAGAAATTAATCTCAATTTTCAAAATTTTAGTTACTTGGCGCATGAAACCACAAACTGATTCAAATTCACTCAAAACTTGGCTTCACTTCAGAAACGTCAAAGCTTTTGGTGAGTCTGACTTAAGGGCTCGTCTACATACGAAATTTATTCCGGAATAAAGCAGAGTATGATTTTTACATGGAACAGCTATTTCTGAATAACTCCATACAAGAAGAAACTTAGTTCAGAATAACAATGTCTTTTCTGAGTTAGTTTAGTTTGCTTCCAGAGTAGATGACGACACTCTTATTCTGGAATGATCACTGATTATTTGTATTACCATAGTGCCTAGGAGGCCTTGTCAAGGACCTAGACCCCATAAACAAAAATCCCTTTTCCCCAAAGAGTTTACAATCTAATAAGAATGTCCATACCTGGAGTTACTCTGGAATAGTTACTCCAGAGTATCTATTCCTGAATAACTCCACATGTAGTCAAGCCCTAAGAGTTTGTCTCATAACAATGTCTGCTTAGTCTGGTTTCATGATCTGTTGTCAAAGATTTAATATGCTCTAAACCAAACTCAAATCCTTGAAAACAGAGTTCAAAATGCATATGACCATTCAGCTTTAAACTATGGGTGCTGCAATAATAAGGACATACTGAAACACTTTTAAATACTGAGAAAGGCATTACATTGTAAACATATCTGGAGACCATGTTTTTCATTGTTTTCTACTTTATTTTTGTGAATACAGGATATTCCACAGAAATCAGCAGCCTTTACTATCTTAAATGATGTGATTACCTTCTATAGTTTCTCTCCTCCACTGCTTCACATCTCTGAATGCTTTTCACTTTTTGTTTTCACTGTGATGTCTCTATGGTAAGATGTCATTCAGACATTTTAATTTAAAAAAGTTTGCCCAGGCGTTTATAATTCATGCTTCTTTCTTTCATCTCCTCTTATCACAATAAAGAAAATGTTTGGCAACACTATGGTCAATATCCTGGTCAGATCTAGCCAATTGCTGAAAAAGATTATTTGTTAACAGTAATTCCAAATTTAAAAGAAATTCATTTCAACCATAATTGGAGCAGGCTTGCAGTGGGGTTTTGTGCTAATTTTCTACAGATATTCTAGGGAAAAAATTATTGGCACAACTGCTCACAAAACAGGGAATTTTAAATGACTATGGGGAATATTAATAGAGTGGGAATTTCGATTTTGTAATCATGTCAATTCAAACCAAAAACCTGATGCTAAGTGTTACACTCATTTAGTCAAGGAACAGAAGTATACCATGCATATGTACCTCCTTGTGCATCTACTGAACACAGCTCATATTTTGATTAGCAAATCTTCATGACAAACTATTTGTGGGCAATCCATAGGCTGAAAGATGTTTGCATAAAACATTTGCTGAATTATTTCAAACTAACATATAGGCGGAAACCGTGATCAATTTGCATCTATATAGAAGTAATATAAACTGCCAGCAAATATGGTCCCCCACATGAGCATGTTCTGAAAACATGCAGAATTACAGAACCAATGATATGTGCTTTCTTTAACAAAATGACAGCATGACAAATAAATTGTAAAAGTTCTGTTTGGTCCCTTTACTTAGTCCATTTACTCTCCTTTTATTCTTTAGTACTTTTTTCTCCAACATGGGTTGTTTTTTTTTTTCTGTGCTGCTACCTGGCTCTTTCCTTACAGACAGCCTCTTTCTGACAGTTATCAGGGTTTAACATACTGTACTAGGAAGCTCGTGAATATTGCTCTTTGATTTTTAGTGTCTTATGATGAATGGGCTAGGAATCATTGCTGTAGAAAAAAAGAAAAATAGTTTTTTAAATCCTTTGTGCTATTGAATTCTGCCTACATAATACACAGCATTGTAAGGCACTGTAACTCTGAATGCTACCTGTAATCAATCTATGAAAAGACATGAAATTTAGAATAAGCAAGAATATTGGGGGGGAGGGCAGAATTAGCGTAAAATCATACGTACCTTAAGCTTGATTCAGTATTAATGGAAACATTAGTGGTTCAGCTCTCCCTTTCTCTCTCGCTCTTTTAAAAAAACTTAATGACTATTTACACCAGTTCCAGATCTAGCCCTATTTATTTAATTAAAAGAAAAAACAATTGCAGCATCAGAAATCCAAATTAGCAGCACTGCAGTGAACAAGGTCTATATTTCAACACTGCTTAGACTCAAGGGCACATGCTGTCCTCTCTTGCCTGGATAGCAGCAAACTGTGACAAAAGGGGAGAGAATCAACTGGGGGAGAGAAGACGGTTAACTCTGCTATTTTCTCCCCCCAACACCAAGCTATTGGGGAGCCCATCTATAGGACAACTGTCGTGTAGTTCTGGGAGAGGTGGAAAGCCCTCAGGGCATGCTCCTCTTAAGTCCACACAGAAACCCCTCCAGAAATTATAGTAATTTCTCATGTATGCAATATGGCTCCTGAAAGAGCTGGAATGCCTGAGAGGAGGATGTGTCTCCTGGGAGTACAGTGGCAGTGGCCTGAAACCCCACGTCTGTGGTTCTCCTAAGAACCGCATGTTTCTGCCACGTGGAGTGAGCAAACTCAGCCTCCTCTCTCCACAGAAATGTAAGAGGAAAGGCTGTGAGTGGAGACTTGCAGGGCTTCCTGTCCTGAATGCCAGTGGAAGATCTCTCACTGCAATAAAGCATGCATCTGGACAGCACAGATTACAAGTTTGAATGTGAAAACCTTCCTCCGATGCTATTACAACCAGATCCTCTAACAGTGTCAATTGGCGCAGCTCCCTGGAGGTCTCTGCAGCTGTGTCAGTTTACATTAGCTGAGGATTGGGCTCTTAGAGTTGTGTCTCCTTCCTGCCTAATGCTGGTCCAAACCTCTTAAAAACAGGAACATGGCTCTTCTCTTTTCCTCTTGGCAAATTATTAGTAGGATAATGCTAGTGCCCTGATACCCCAGTCAGCGATCCCATTGTACCGTGCACGGTAAAAACATATAAGGAAGATATAGTCCCTGCCTCAAAGGCCTTGCAGTCTAATTTGGAACAAGAGACCAAATTGATTAGAAAGGGAATGACAAAATGAGAAAAGGGGGAAGAGGGTGGGAAAAGGAGAGTACTGATTAATTCCTTTCTGAGTGAACAAATGGCAATATTTCAAGTCCCCAAAAGCATCTCCTTTCTATTACATTACTTTTACTGTGTGATTTGATTCTAAAATCATTTTAGAATTTCCTTTCAAGTTTCACCTGCTTAAACCAAATAAAAAAAGTCTGCCTTTCTAACACTCACCTTTTCTGAATTTCCTCAACACACTTATTATGCTGGGAAAAGTTTTCATCTTATTATTTAAACAATATTTATCGCAGTCGAAAATTACTAGTTAGAATGGATCTCAGACTATCAAACAGTGTTTGCAAACATTTTTCTGAATGCCATATCACTGCTTGATCAAGCATGTTCACTCCCCCTTCTTCTTCCCTATTCACAAATATTTGTATGAAGTGCATATACCCATATTTGCATGAAAACAAGAGTATTTGTATGCGAAGAAGATAATTTATTATTCACTAATTTCTTGTTTAAGAAATCAAAGATATTCAAACAAGGATCAAAAGCAATATCAAGTGACTTAGGGGCCAATCACAATAAACATTGACTAGCCAAAGTGAACAACGCACAGGCTGAAAACTGCTTGACCAAATTAATTAGAGAATACTTCTGAATAACGAATACATTCGAAGATATCCAAAACAATTTGCAAAAAAGAAAAAAGGCTAAATTCACATTAGATGTTATTCACCAAAAATAAATCAACCCACTCTATAGTAAAGTTGCATCTATGCTTAGGAGTGACCAGTTCTTCTATACAGACTGGAAACTGGATTAGAAAACTTGGTGTTGAGTGACAGCGCTGTCTGACCCCATTCAAGGAAGCTCAGCTGGGAATGATGCCTTTGTGGTTTTGCTAAATGTACAGTGTAAAAGAGTCGTGTCTGAAGCAAGCCTTCCAGCTGCTTCTATAAAGGCAAAGAAAGCAGGCAGAGCATTATCTGCATCTTGGAAAGGAGAAGGGAAGAGTTCTGACAGTCCCCCTTTGCAAGGAGCAGTGCTCTTACAAAGCAATGCCCAGTTGGAGCACTGCTGATTTCTGTGAGGGTGCTGGTAGGATCCATACCTGTGGCACTGTAAATGGTGCTCTGTTCCCTTTCTCCAGGGCCTGAGTCTTTGGTTAGACTGAATGGAGAACCAGCCTAAATCCAGTCTGCTTCAAATAAACCTCATTGCTGTAGGCCTAGGAAAGAGGGAAGGCATTTTAATTTTGTCTCTGAATCATTTAGCGAGACAAGATGGGTGAGGTAATACCTTTTGTCGGATCAACTTCTGCTGATGAGAGAAACAAGCTTTTGAGCTTACACAGAGCTTTTCTTCAGATTCAGTAAAAGATATTACCCCACACCCCTTGCCCCCTAACACCCTGGAACCAACACAGCTACAAGATATCAGATTTATTTGACAGTTTGCAGAGATATTTGTGAGATATGATAAACTGCATTTATCATATACCTTTGTCTTCCTCCCCAGATTTATAGTACCAGCTTTGCCCTTTCACATTCAGGTTTGCAACGGAGAAAAGGGCAGCAAGAAGCCAAAACCCATCATACAGATAGAACTGCATGTCATGTGGGTGAGCAGTTGGGATCCATGGACAGAATACTATGATATTAGTTATGACTATGTCTGATACTGGAGCTTGCACCAAAACCGAAGGGAGCATGGTTAGCTGGTATGGAGCGGTGGCTGATCATAATCCGGCTAGCAGGTGTTCTAATATGTTTGGAAATGCTAATTAGCCCTTGTTTCACCAAATACACTACACAGCTTCTCCCTCACCAGAGCACTGAAAAGGTCAGCAGTGCGCCACTCCAATGGGAAATACTCCTGCCTGGTGAAGTCAGGCTGTCTTGTGTACCAGATGCTATATCTGTTTGTTATGGTGTTTGTTTGTAAGACCATGATTTATCCCATTCCAGGCACCAGAATTCCTTCCCAGCTATACCATTTCAATTCTGAGGAATTTACAGGATCCATAGGATTTCATTTGTCTTGACAACTTCATTATGTTTGTAATCAATCACGCTTGTTTACCCAGCTGCTTTTATAAAGAGCTCCACTTCTCAGTTGTTTACATTAAATCTCTTGAAACCATGAAGAGTCCTTGGCCTTCAGTGACTCTCAGGCCTGGTCTACACTACAGAAGTAGGTCGATGTAAGGCAGACTATGAAGTGTCTACGCTGCAGCGTTGTTCCCGCCACTGTAAGTCCTCCACTACGCCGACCTAATAACTCCATCTCCACAAAAGGCGCAACACTTAGCTCGATGTAGTTCGGGTGACACCGCGTTATTACACGGCCAGTCAGTCCCATGCCCTGTATGGTGCTAAGAACTGGGATGCAGCCGGAATCCCAGCTGGCAGCGTCGCGGGGAGCTGAGAGGCCCAGCTCTCAGCATTTGGGAGCCTAGCTGCCAGCCAAGTTCTCAGTTCCCTGCATATATCCCAGCTGGGAGCCAGATACTTGGCCCTGACAGCTGGGGCTCTCAGCTCCCCACAGAGCTGCCAGCTGGGAGCTCTCAGCACTCCCACACTGCCCCTCTTAAATCAGTGTAAGCGCTCCTGGTGAGAACATGCACCACGGGCAGAAGGAAGGCAGCGTGGATTTGGAAAACTCCCTAATTACTGCGGTGGCTGTAAGTTGACCTAACATAGGTTGACTTAATTGTATAGTGTAGACAAAGCTTCAGACTGCTCGCAGTGGGATATGCAGGGCTTGTAGTACCCAGCTATAAACCTCATTCATTCATCTCTTGTAAACTCCTCACCACGAAGTTAAAGAAGTTAAACTATATTAGAGACCAATATCCTATTAAATTAAATCTTTTCTTTCTTTCTTTTTCTTACTCAGAAACAGCATCCTCAAAACTGATCATTTTCTGGGCAGGGGTTGCCGTTCATAAATGCAAAATTATCAAATTGAATTTCTTGGTTGGTTGTCAGGAATGATTATTTTCTTTTTAAGTCTAGAAAGAACCTTTGCTCCCTGATTCAGAAATTTTATGTCATGTTTCAGCCTGGAACACATTTTTATGGCTAAATTATAAACCCCTAAAATTAAGAATTATAAAAATTCATGGCAATGACTTCGCAGTAACTTGGCAAACAACTGCAAAATTAAATTTGTTAGTCTTTAAAATGTGACAGAACTCTCGTTGTTATAGCAAACAACTATTCTATAATGATAAAACTGATTAAATTCCATCATTTCATTTGAGACACTGCCAATAAATTTCATATTAACCTCATGCAATTAAAGTGCTGGCTTTTTCAATAAGTATATATTCAAATGCATTCTGCCAATATTTTTGTATCTTCCAAAATATTATTTAAATAAATATTTAAATTAGCTTAGAGGAGAAAAAGTAACCCAATAAGGAAAACATACTGTACCAGAAGGGAAAGAACACTTGATAACAGAAAGCTCAATTTCAGTACAAATTTTGACTGCTGTGAATTAAGGTTACCAGAAATTAGAGATAAACCCAGGAGTCAGTAGAGGTCCCATATGACACCATGCCCCCCTTACAGCACCATCTTGGAAATAAAGCATTTGGAGCATTATTGCACTGTGTAACATTCAAGATGATTCTAAGAAGTTTCAATGTAGCTGGGAGCCAAAGGAAAAAAATTAGCCCTATATCTGAACTGGTGTAACAAAGTTTTGTACTTATGGTGGATCAAGTTTTCTTTTCAGCTCCTTCTCTGTTCAACACAAATAATTTAGCTAATTGCTAAATAGCAAAAATGACACTAATTAGTACAGTAACTTTGGCATCTGTATGTACTCAAAGTTAAAACTTAATTAGAAGTTAAAACTATGTTGTTTTATTGATGTGTTTTTAGCATTTTTAGCCCTGTAAACATTTCATGGAGGTTTATTCCTAAAGGGACATCACAATGAAACATTCAGTCACATCACTAATTTTCTTATGTGGTGAAAGATAATAGCTTTCTAACCATGTGGTCACTAACAAAGAAAGATCAAAATGAGAATACAGGAAATTCTGCAACAAATATTCCCCTCCTTTTTGGAGAGGAGGGGGGCCAGCACTTTGGGTAAGTGATCTTCTCAGAGTTGCTTCTACTCTTGCTCTAGTTTTATTCTTATTCAATTTAGTTAGTGAGGGAGTTATGAAATTCCAAGCTTCTTCATGTTGATACCCCGCTAATAAACTCTGTTAGTCCAACTGTCTACTTTGGCCTTTACGGTGTTCCCTTCTACTCAAGAACATTTACTCCCAACATTCCTCCCACCTGCCTTGACAACAGAAGGGGCAGAAACTGGTAGAAATAGCAATTCTAAGATAATGATTTCAAAAAAGAAAAAATCAAGAATGATGTTTCAACACATCAGCTTGTGAGACTTGCTAAAGTTGCTATGCCAGCCCTTGTCATATACTTTTATTTGCCCTGGAATTAAGTAATTTAACAAATGATTTTATCATTCATTCTAAAAAAATTCCATCTCTCAAGCCAGGTTCAACATCACCATGAATCACCTTTTTATGAGAATATGTCCAGTGATTATCCATCTCAGATAACAAAGTGAATCAAAAAAACACTTGAAAATATTGCTTCATAGCTCAAAGTCTATTTGATTGGAGTAATCATTTGAGCATTCCACCACAACACCTCCCCTATAAACACAAGGTGGTCCGTTTCTGTACATCCTTTAACAAACAGAAACTCCAGCCCTGTTTGATTAGAACTAGAAAGGGCAAATGTATACATAAAGCAGGATGTCAACTTTTCTAAGGCCCCAGTTCAGCAAGATACTTAAACACATGCTTGATTTTAAGCATGCGAGTATCCCCACTGAAGTGTTAAATATTGATGTGCTTAAGTACGTTGCTGAAATAAGGTCTAAAGAAGTTAAAAATATGTAACCAAGAAAAAGCACTGTAAAGTATCAGCTTTAATTAACCTTACTGTGTTTCTTGAGATTCATGTTCAAACACAATCTTACAACTTTGCTCCTTAGTCTACTGGTAACCCAACAGTCTTGTCTACATTAGAAAACTGTATCGAGTTTAAACATGCTTTTGATGGGTTACATTAGTAAATATGATGATGGCCATTATTTACTAGTCAGTGTAAACAATGACAAATTGTGTTCAACATGATGTCAGCTAACTAGGATTAAATCCAATGAAGAACAAGCTCAAACCACAACTGAAATACATGATGTTGATGATGACTTTTCCTTTACATTGACCAGTCTGTCATGGTCAGCTTCACGTCAGCTATCATGAGTGAACATTATAAGATTATCTAGTAAGGACAGGTTCTAATACAGGGGTTGGCATATCAGAGGAGAATGGTCAGTCAGTATTTTTCATAGTGACTGAGGAGAAAGCTGATTGCCTCCCATTCCAACCACAGGGCAAGCGTTAGACCAGACGTGGCTTTTATACAGGGGAACAGAGGTGGCTATACTGACTGGTGAAAGGCTGCAGTTGAAAAGCCCCATAATCTTCTAATAGGTCAGCTATGATTTCCTGATTTTAAAGAAGGGTGGGGGGAGACAACCTCTTTTATATGTTTGGTAGATGAACAAAAGATGACTGGATTGCTACACTTGAAAAAACAACATTAATAAAAGAACACAAAACATCACTAATAAACACAACAAAGGGAAGTATAGACTCAATTAAGGTACAAGGAAAAATATGGCCCTTGATTCTTAATAGGTCCCTTACCAATTTTCTAATAATTTTTTTCTTGGAAATAGCTCAAATTCTGGACACTTAGTATTTCAGCGATTCCAGAGGCTCTTTCCAGGATTTCTGTGCAAAAAGGTAGCTACTATTTTCAAACCCCTGAAGCCAACCAGCTCCCAAATGTAAGTTTAAATTATCCATCATCTATCAGTGGGATTCAAGCAACATTGAAGGATATCTTGATGAGCATAAGAGCTAAATGCAAGGCAAATTTGTCACATTCTCTACTATGCTGCACACTTTCATAGTTTCATAAAAAGATCCATATAATTAGTTCAGCTTACCAGGAAAAAAAGTTGAATGACAAGGTCAGGCTCTTGCCCTTTCAGTAAATTAGAGAAGATTGCCATAAATTGCATAATATAATGAAACACCAATTTGCATATTTGCTGCTATATTAAAAGGGATCAGTTTTAGCTCGCAAAGCAGAACAAATAAAAACATGCATTTTAATAACTCAAATTACTCCTAGGAAGTGACCCTCAGCAGAAAGCCTGATTATCACTACTTAATTAGAAGCCTTGGAAATCTAAATCCTCCTTTAAATCCTATTCTGTGTACAGTGAAAGATGAAGCCATGAGTTTTGTCTTAGATTCAATATTTACTCTTTACTAATATGTTTGCAGGAGAGACTTTCCAAGCATTATGAAGACATGCAAAAAAAATTAATATTCAAAGAAAGAGTGCATAAAACCTGTGTTGGCTTGCAGGTGCAAAGCAATTAACAAGCTGGCATTTGCAGTACTTTTAATTAATTAATAAAAAATGCAAAGCTGACTTTCATTTCTTTAAATGTTTGAACATTTTATCCATCAATAATGAACCACCACTTACTGCTGTGCTACAACAGCTGGTAAATGAAAAACTTAGTTCAACATTGTAAAAAGTGCATAGGAATTTTACATTTTGCTTTCTCTTGGCATTTTAAAAACTTTAATATAGTTTGAAACTCTGTATTATGTGCAAGTGAATAGTGCATATCTGCTCAGTGACAAAAAATAAAGCAAACAACAATCCACTTTGTTTTAACCTTGAACGGGAATTAAAATAGCAAACCTCATTACGGAATTTATTCGGTTTTTGTTTTTTAAATTGTAGTGAGAAATTAAAATTTTGTTTGGTTGAGGTTTGTTTTTTTGTTTTGTTTTGTGCGTGGGGTTATTTTAGTTTTAGAATCAAAGCTTGTGTCTTGTCAATAAAGGTTAAAATATTATTTGAAATGAAATTTTTAAGTAACTTTCAAAGTCATGCCAACAACAGATTGCAAGATAAAGATGCTATGATTAATTGTACAGGTGGACATTTCTTGAATGATATATTTGCTGTTCTCAGCAGAAAGATTTTGGTCAGCACATATTTAAAAGACAACATCATTAATGTACTTTTAATTAAAACATAAATACTACATTGCTACCTCACTAGGCATTCACTCAGCTGGAACTAACTGTATTTGCTTAATCTACAATTTTAGATGTATTAGCAAAAATAAATGTTGGTGAATGTAAGAGCCTGATTACATATCTTGGGTAAATTGGTGATAATGAGTCAAGAGACTTTGTGTTCATTCACATATATTAGAATAAGAATCATTATGAAATTAAAGCTAAGATTAATCCTGCTAATGACACCATGGAGCATCTGGGAATAAGATAACCCAGATGTCAAATTCACTGTGATACTGTGCTGCTATTTGATAGAGTAACCCCTTGAAGTGTTCTTCTAAGGCAGCTAGCTGGTACCCCACAGTCCCAGCACTTGAAATGCAAATGAGTGACAAGATAGACTAATAATGAGAGCAGATTCTAGCAGTAAGGAAAATGAATAAATTAAAAAAAAAATCTGAACCGCTGGTAAGAACAAGCAGCAGGCACCCTGATGTCCTCAATTAGGGTGGATGACATCTGCAGTGTATTTCTCTCTAATAAAGCCCTCACTCTGTATTCCAAAGCACATGATTCTAACACTGTTAACATTTTAATGTCTTGGGCGTGCATGGTAACATTAATTACAAGATGATTTGGATGACTTCTGAATCTCTTTTATGTCTTCCACTGAGTAAAAATCTGAGTTGCAGCTTTGATATCATAAATAAAATGTAGAGACCTGCCAAGCTTTAAAGCTATCCTGAAGTAACTCAGATCTGCTAAGTTACATTAAACCTTTATATCTAAGTAAAGAGCATTCTCTATGAATTTAAAGAGGGTCAATTTCTATACATTTTAATGCCAAGGTTTTATAGCTCTCTCGCATTTTTCTTTATATTGTAACTGAATTTTTGTTGTTGTTAATTACTAATGAGTTTAAGCTAATGTTTTATTGAGCTCAATTTACATTCTTAGTGTCTGGCTTCTGTAGCAGTTGTTCAGAAAGTTACATCCAGTATTTAGCAATTATTTTTCTCTCTTGCTTCCTCATCCATAGGTCCTATCTTGACCATTGACTGCTAGGATGACCAATTGCCGGAGAAATCATTCACAAATTGAAACATGCATGCCTTGACTGAAAAAAGAAACAGAAACAAACCAAGGAGAATTTGTATGTAAGTGAAACAAGCAATGGACCTGATTCTCCACCATCTTGAAAATCTGTGCAACATTAGAGAGAAGCAGGTGTAATACACTACCATTATGCTCTGGTAGCCTACTTTGCATCAGTGTAAATGGCTATTCAAGGTGCAAGGCAATGAAGATCAGTCTCATGCTTTCTTTAATTAAAAACAATAAACATTTGATACACCTTCACCTACTATTTGAATGGACCCTACTTCCAAAGGTCGCTAGTTTGAAATTGTTACCAATAAGAATTTCAATTGGAAGAACCATTCTGTGATGCAAGAATTCTGTTTGTGGAATTCATATTGAGCAAGGATGAGACCAGCACTACTCCCAGTTTTGCTGCAGTCCTAAGCGAGACACAGCAAAGTGGGCCTCTGTTTGCCATCAGCATTTACGCTAAACTCTCATTAATTTCAACAGGACTTCTATGAGCAGGGCAATGGCAGAAAAGGCTCTCATACTTGTTAGAAAACTGCTATTTCTTTGGCGCACTTTAGAGAATGTAAATGCCAGTGACAATCTGCAGATATAATAGAGCCTGTTAATCCTCTCTCTCCCTTTTCCTTTTCTCTTTGACACCAATTGACCAATTTCTTTGTCTGTACCAAGGAGACTGTGCCCACAGTTGACCTATTTAAGAGCATCATTGACAAGATTGCAATGATAATATCTCTGTCCTCAGCTGGAAAGTCACTTCAGTGAACTTCAATCCAATAAAGAGTTTCCCAATTTCTGATTCCCATCAAGGACCTTGGTATGAAAAGCTGCAGCATCTTGCATCTGTTACTGGTTCTGATGTTATTTCTGACAAATCACACACTTGTCTTCCTTCTGCCTTTTAAGGTACCTGGCAGTCTACACACACACACACGCTGTTTTGGTTTTTTTAACAGATTATTTCCAAGTTCATTGATAAGAGATACTTGCTGCATTGATTAGCATTTTGCACCAGTCTGAAACAAGAGAACTGAAGAGAAATTAAGAGAAAAGCCAAATGGCCTTGGGTCCTGTTGCCTCACAGTACATTTTTAGATCCCTTTTAGAGGGTAAGTTATAGAAACTCTCATTAAATGTAGATGTTGTTTTCTTTTTCAGCCTTTACAGACTTGAGAAGTAATGAAGCATTGAGAAATTTCAGAGGCTATCTTAGTGTTAATAATTTCAATCCATTCTTTGAAGATCAAGGGCAACTGGTCCTATACCTATTCAGTTGCAGGAGATCCAATCATCCATGAATTGTCCTATTAAAGTTATTCTACCTATATTTGTTCACCATGCCAAAATCTTTGGGGAGGAGACATCTGGTTTGAAATCTGAAATGCTTTTGTTAAGAGAACCAGAAAGATAGCATACTCATCAGAATAGTTCATCCCTTGATCTTCTCAGTCAGGAAACCAAGACATATAGATAGGGTTATACAAAAGGCACAATTGATTCTGCCTCCTGCACTCTGTTATGGTGATCTCTAGTTTATTGGATTTCAAGAGAGATCTACAGTAATCAGAATACAAATTCAAATATCAGGGCAACAGTGGGCAGTGAGTCTAACCTTCTGGCTAGTCTAGTCCTCCTGCTGTAGTGGCAGCAGTGATTCCTATCTGCCTTCATCCCCAGAGAGGCAACAAGGAACCTCCTATAACTTACCCCAGCAATATATGTGTGGATGGGGAACTGGGCCCACTGCAATTTCCTGCCAGAGTCCTCTGCTGGGTTGTGTTGGCAGGAGCTCCCTGTAACAGTCCAGGAGTTCATACCCCACTGTGACTCCAGGTGCAGTTTCCAACACTCAGAACAGAGGCTTCAGTGTCTGCAGACTCCGGCAGATGGTACTTCATTGGCTATATAGGAGTCACATTTTAAAGCTTTTCGTCATCACTATGAGGGCTGGAAAAGTTACTTTTAAAAAATGAAATCTGAGATACTGGTGTAATCATGGGACTCCAGGAGCTAGAGCCCTACACACAACCCCGTACAGCCTACACCTTAATCTGCGCCTGTGCTTCAACATAAAAAATCTGAGAGCACAGAGCAGAAGAAACCTTGAAGAATGGTGCTATGCACCTTCTTTTCTTCCTGCCAGTTGAGGTATCCAAAGGGTGAGTTCTTAATTCACACTTCAGATGCTCCTATAACTCCTCCATAGCTTTACCAAGAAGGCAAACCCATCATCTGATGGCCATTCGTCTACATTTTATCAGACTTTGTGTTTCTTTGCCTCTTGTTTTAAGGAAACATACACCTGCTCTGGCTGACAGGACCACAATGGGCAGGACAAACCTCCCAAAGTATAAAAAGACTCAGATGACTATTCAAATCCAAGACCAACAGCAATGTGATTCTCTGTTGTATTTTCATTTCAAATGACCAAAACTTTTACTGAATTCTGAGGTCATCAGTCTCATTGGGTAGAGGTATGCATGCAGTGAAAGCATTAGGACTTTGGCCTATCATTGGGCAAGCCTCAGGAAAAGTATAAATCAATCAATCAATGATTGGCCCTTTGAACAAAGTATGCATTTCTCTTCTTCTCAGGCAGGCTTTTCAGTACTGAGGCAGATTAATAAGAGACCCAAGAGAAGGGCAGACACTGATGGTGAAGTGCCAGTGTTTGTCAACAGATGTGACCCCTTGTAATGAAGCATGTGTTCTTAATTTGGCACTGTTTGACATCAGAAAGATTTTCTTGCAAATAAGGCATCACTTGCTGCATTCGGTAGGCTTTCCTCTTGAACCTCTCTTTGGTGTGTGCCATCGCTATTGGAAACTGGCATTTCACCTTGTGAGTGGGCACTATGCCACTTTAACAGATGGTCATGAGATCAGACCTACCAGCTTGTGTATTAAGGGCCAACACTCTCTGTCCGCATATGTGACAAGATCTCCTAGTAATTAATAAAGCGGGTATTCTCTCACTACCTGAGCTGCTTAGATGGATTAGTTTTTTGGACTCTAAAAATAGGCTTGGCAGCTTCACAGAGCAAGCCTTTGGCCCTAGAAAAAATAGTACAGTGCTCTTGAATGAAAGAGTAAACTCTGAAGGAAAAAAATATTATGCTAAAGCCTTCACTTTCTTTGTGCAGGCATCCATGGGTCTCAATGAGAATGATATTTAGTGACCCAGTCATGTTTCTTGTCAAGTGGATTGATGGAATCCCCTGGAAGCCTGTATCTATTGACTAATGACCAAAGAGAATTAAAAAGTAGACAAAGGTTTTCCAGAAAGCTTCTCTTTTTTTAAGCCATTGTTTAATACAATTTTTGTCTCCCTAAAACACTGCACCAAATTTCTTATTGGTGTAGTACCAAGCAGAAGTCAGTGGTGTTACTTGAGGAATGAGTTTGATTCAATGTTTTCAAAGAGAAAAACAACTGCATTCATTATATACTTATGAGAGTTCAAAGTGTGAAAAAGTGGTCAGGTACATAATGAAATATTTTTCTCCCTAAAAACATTGAACCAAAATCATTCCTTGAGTGACTCCATTTGACTGTAGAGATATTATATCAAGATAAATTTGGTTTATTATTTTTGGGAGGAAAAAAAATGTATTCCCTTGGGGGAAAAAAGAAGAAATTTGAAATTTTCTGTAGAAATTTTAATTCTCTTAGATCTTCAGTAGAATGGTATCAGTGATGAATTTAACCCAGTATGTCTTTCTACTACAAAGTGACTTTCTTGTAGTCTGTAGCAACAACTTTGTACAAACAAACCTACTTGAAATGAAAAATAATCACCTAATCTGGAATTCAATTACTGTACTCCTAATATATTTGTAATTATCTAGTTTTCTATAGTGTTCTTCTGGAGTATCAAAGTGATACTCAAAAATAGATCAAACAGGATGGCTGTCCATTTAAATAAGGGACTCAAAAGGCTATCTCCACCTAGTTAGAAAGCACAGTTGTATAGCAATATAGCTAAAGCATCACCTCCTCAATGTGATCAGGTCCCAGTGAAATCCCTGAAGGCCAAGTAGCTGGGGTCGTAGGTATAATACACACGTGCAAATAGCTTTTGTCACCCAGACTCTGAAGTCTGGGCACATTTCCGTACCACAAGAGAATGTGTACCTCAGTAGCCAGACACACACACACACACACAAACACACAGAGTAACTTGTTGCCAATTTTGTGCAATTAGGGTGTACAAAATGGTTTCCCTGTTAGGAATGTTGCATGTGCTACCACACTAATTAGAGGTTTCTCTCTCCTCTATATGCATGCCTAACTCCCATTAATATTAATGGGAGTTATGCCCGAACATCAAGGGAAGACAAGACCCTTGTAACTGTGACTTATACATTTATATCAGAAATTCCCTGTATAGTAATTCTCAGAACATGCTGGCTTGCAATTTATGGAACCTGACTTGTATAAAATGTTACTATATAGACTATATAGTTACAATTGTAAAGGGGTTTCCTTTATTAACCCTTTTTTTATTCCCCCACAGGTTTGTGGCTTAGACAGTACTAGTAGTCCAGCCACGAAAGAAGATTTTGCCAAATGTTATGCATGTTTATAGCAACAACTGACCAAATCAATAAGGCTTTTGTTATTATTAAAATCAATTTATAGCAAGTTAAATTTTAGAGCCATTTAGTCCTTATTCTGGTGTAGTGTTTTTTGGTATTAACAAAAAGCAAGAGAGCCTGTTAATATTTTAAAATAATATTTTTGGGGGATGCAATTTTTGCAGAAATGTGGTCAGATTTTGGGTTCAGTGCTGATTGATCTATGCATCCTCTGGAGATCAAAGCACATCACACCAGTGGAGGCCATCCCAGAGCCTGACCAGCCCCAAAGGGTACACACTTGGTGTAGGAGCGATCTGTGCCTCCAGCTGATCTGCTGGTGATGTTGTTGCAGCATATAGTAAAAGACTTCTAACTTCAGATGGAAGCTGAGAAGCAGGAGGGGGAACGCAAAGCCATCACTACCAAGTGACGTTTTCTGTGCAAAATGGGGATTCACCTATATGGTGACCAGTTCTGCTGGGAAAATACATGTGACAGCCCCACCGAAGACAAAGCAGGCCTCCAGGAAACAAAGTTTGTGTAACAGTTCCTTAAGCACAGTTTGGCATCTGTGTGGCCATGCAGAAAATGTCTATTGAGACGCTAATTCAGAAGGCTAATAATGTAGTCAAGTAAAAGTCCAGTGTGCCCTGGCAGAGAGGAGCCATGTGGGTCCTTGACACATGAGAAGGATAGAAGAAGGGGGTACAGGCAAAATCCAAGCCCACAATAGAAAGATGGGATTTAAGAAAATTATTGTAAGATTTTTTTCCCAGGCATGTTTACGGGTGAGAATATACATATATTCTCCAGAGGAACTTCGTGGCCAGATGTTGTATCATGGAGCATGCTCGGTGTCACAGCAGAGCTAGTACTTGTACTAGTGCACCCAGACTTACTGCTTTAGGTAAAAACATGCTGAATTACCCCTTTGCCTGAACCTGACTACAGAGGGAATTTAACGTAAGTGGAACTCAACAGAGTTTGGTTATTTTGTTCGCAGTTTATCTTTAAGAGAGCTGTGGGGTGACTGCACTTCTTTAAATTTGCAGATATTCTCACCTTGCACACATGATCTACAAGAGTGGATAGAGATGCCCAACCATGTAAAGTTAAAAAGCAGGATTGACAAAGAATCTGTGCTAAATGGAGATCAGGCCCAGAAAACAGAGAGACTGAGTGGTCAGAGCATCATGAAACCAGAAAGAAAACATATTTGCATTTTACTTAGTTTAGGAAGAGTTAGAAAACGATTTAAAACAAAAGTTATACATGTTTAGCTTAGATTTGTGAACTCCTCAGGGCAGGGACTGCCTTTGTTTCTGTATCTTGGGGAGCTCTGAATGCATGATCAGTACTTAATTAATTATCAACAGAAATAGCTTAGTTTTATTGACATCTGTTTTAGTTTCAAAGAAAGATTAAAAACCTGATTCCAGATGGTGAGTGTGAAGTGAATAAGACCTAAAGGTTAAACACGCAAAAAGTTTCACCAGCAAAACCAAATAGGAGTAGAACCATGTCTAGTTAGGTAAATGAATGACAGAGAAATTATTTCATGTTAATACCATTGGGTCTGGATCCAAAACACAATGCAGTCCAAGGAAATACTCCCATGTACTTCAATGGGTTTTGGATTAGGCCCACATATAGAAACTAGTTTGCTGAGTCAGATTCACTAGAATTCCAAGTTTCATTTTGGCTCGAGTGTCTCATATTCATGAATTCGGCTGGAAGCAGTAATCCAATCTTGGGGAAATTATTGACTATATTTTGTGGGAAAACCCAAGGCAAAAATAATCTTTTTTGACAAATTTTGTGAGTTTTGTAATTTTTTAAATCATTTCATCCAATTTGCCATGATATAATGAAATGTTCATGTCATCTGCACAAACCTTGATTCAATTATGCCTATTTTGCTTAACCATGAGCTCCAAAACTCACCACAAAAATTAAATTGCAGGGATTTTTGCTTGCCTTTTTTTTTTATTGGGTGTGTGGGTTTTGTTTTGTTTTTTATTTGAGAGCCAATGACCAGCTGCACCTCTATGACCTAACTCCTGGGTGTTCATCACTGAAGCAGAGAACACTGGGAATCATGCAGAAATGCCTCCCAAAGCAAAACTTAGCATCAGTCCCCAAGAAACAGAACTGAAAATTATCTTTTTGCCTTTAGTGCTTCCCCCGTGATTCATGGGTTTCACAGGAGAAAAGTGCTTTCCATAGAAGGGGAAATAAGTGAATCCAAAATGGCGGAAAGATGTTCTCATAGTTTGAGTTTCACACACACCCCTAGTTTGGGGGGAAATTGTCAATTTTTGCTTAGTTAATTAGCCTAAGTTTCCATGAAAACATGGGTATTTCCCTTGGCAGGTCTTCACCTGTCCTTTTAAATCTAGCGGATTAAACTGGAAATGGCGATCTACATTGAGAGCCAAACTGTATTTCTCCAAACATAGGCACATATTGTGTGAGGTCGGGACATCTTTCCTCCTCCAAAATGCAGCCAGAAAGCTGCTGTTAGTGCCCCTTCAACCTATATTGGAGGCTGACTAGTGTGGCTGGTGGAAGTATATGCTGCAAAGGACACGTGACTAAATGAGCTGTGAGCCTGGCTAGAGCCCCACAGCTTCCTCTATCTCCCAGTGCTCAGGGGCTGGTGAGCATATATGATTTTTTTTTTTTTTTGAAGTACAGAAAATGTTGATTCTGAGTCTGCTCAATCCCTTACATCCCCACAGGTATTCCACCTACATCAAGTCAGTGCTGACAGAATAGGTCCATCCAATTCCATTAGATTTCTACACATCTCACATCCCCTACCCCTAATGCTCCCTTGGTTTCATCCAACCTCCATTGCAATCAATGTCTGTCTTTCCATTGACTTCAGTGGTGGCTCAATTTAAATTTAAATTTAAATGTTTTCCATTTTTGATTAAGTTCCATATTTTCAAGTATTAAAGATAATGAATATGCTGAACATATAATTTGTTGTAGAACAGTAATAACATTAAGAAACATCTAAACTCAGACTAAGTATATAGAAATAATTTATATCAACTAAAGTCATATTTTAATAAATTACTACTAGTGCAAGAGAATAATAGGGGGTAGGGAGGAGGGCACTGCTCTACTTTGAAAAACAAGAAAATACTTCCAGAGTAGAGTACATGTCCTTTCATCCCACTGCTGTGCACCATTCATAGCTGTTAATTTAATGAAATGGCTCTTCTAAATGAATGGCCCATATGGGAGTGGCTACTCTAATGGCATAGACTGGATATCCCACATGTGCACATTCTAGCAGAGAAATTCAAAGCAGCAGCTGAGAGACTTAAGTGAACAGTCTGTCAGTCACAAAACACCACTGAGGGATACTTTCAAAATCATATATTATCTATCTATCTAGGTTCCTACTTCATTATAATATTTGCATACCTTTAATTTCAGAGCGCATATAGGCTAAGGCCAATTCTGAAAATCCTAGAGAGTAACCACTAAACTCCAGCTTCTTTCCTGCGCTTTCTATGTCATAGTTGATAAGTGACATGTACTGACCTGAACTGTGATACAAAAGCAGGAACTTGACTTTGTTCAGGAGTCATTAGGCCATCAACACAATGTAATGGCTGGATAATATAATCTGTCAGGGTTCTAGAATCCAGTTGCTTCCATTAATCTTAAAAGATGGATTATTGAGGCAGGACCCCCTGCTCTGACATGAGTAGACAGGACCTGATCTTAGTCTAAAGGAGACGATAATGTGAACCTGACAACTGTTATCACTATACTTCCTATATCTAGTCAGACTGGATGATCAAATTCAGAGTGTGCCCACATACATGGGTAGAGGCAGCAGCTATCTGGATTCTTGCTCTGATTTGTCATGGAAGCCGTGTGAGCCCATATCAGTGGACGGGTCTCTTCATCATTATCAGATTGTTCAGAACAAGACAACAAGTAACTTCCAGTTCTAACGGAACAGTAAGCTTGATCAGGAATTTAGGAAATCTGCTGTGTGTCTGGACACTACCAGAGTTCCTACATTAGTTTTATCCTAGGAATCCACCTATATGATGACATCTGCACCTAAAATATGATTTCTAAGTTAGAAGAATCCCTAAGGATTGCCATTCCCAAACCTCGTATCATCCCTGGCATTAGGGGATGGGGGCATCAAGACTTACAACTCTTTTTCCTGGAAATATATTAACATTCTTGTTCCCTTGTCCTGACCCTGTCCAGGCTTCTCCTTCATCTTCACTAACCAAACATGGTATAGCGTTGTGGTGTGGTCTGTTTGTCTTTTAGCATGATTCACATTGGTAACAAGTGCAAATGTAGCATGGCATCTCTTCAGGAGACAATGATGTGAAGGTCACACAAGAATAAAGCTTGAACCTTCCTGTGCTATTCCTCACCTTGTCAGTAAGTCAGTGAAATGAAGAGACAGATTTCCTGTTGGTACTTTTGCCTTTTGGGAGCTTGGTTGTTCCTGAGAATGTGCAATAGATGTTCCTGATAGGTCTATTACAGCAATGAACATATAAATGTGAACACTGTTTGTGCTTTGCTTCCTCCTGCTTGCTGAATACCACTAGGCAGATCATATCTTCAGTCAAATAAAAGCCAAGAACATACCTTAGGAAGAGAAAGTTTTAAGTAGAGTATCCCATTATCCTAAATTCTGAACAGATAATTATCAAGTCTCTCGCTGAATGATACACGTAAGCAAAATACTGGCAAACTCTGACAGTGTTTAACCCAATTGGAAGTATGTGGAAAGTGACTCAAGATATCCTAAGTGCCAAGAACAATCCAAGAGTGTAGTACTTACTGGGGCTGTCACTGATGGCTTCCTTCACCTCCTTTCTGTCAGCACGTGTTTGAGTGGTGGCACCATTTCGCAAGACGGAAACAGATGTAAGCAGAGCTGAAGAAACAGGAGTCCGGTACTGTGAATCAATAGGGTTAGGTCCCGCAATCATCTGCAACTCTGTGTGAGCACATGCAAAAGATTTAAAGCACCTGGGCTTACATTAAGATAAGACTATACAAAAAGAAAGACATGTTTATCATTCACTTTTGGCTCTTTGAATTCTAGCTTATTCAACTGAAATACATAGGAAGGAATGCGACCATCACCCAAAAACCCAGCAGCTGAGTTTATTTTGGCTGAATAGTCTTCAAGCATGAAACACCATTTGTGATAATGTCACCAAAGGAAAAAAAACTGTTTAAATGCCTACTATATTGACCTGCACATGAAAAGATCTAATTCTAAAGATGATTATGATGATCTTCCATTTATATGGCTCCTTTCATCCAAATTAATCCTAGTGCTTTGCAAACTATACAGGGATGCATTCAGCTACCACTGTAGTGCAGTCACTCCTTCACTGAAAAAAGGCAACAGTGCACAAAAGAAAGTGAAAAATATCTTCTCCCCATTTAAAATGCAGTGGGAATTTAGGGAGGCAGAATGTAATTAACCAAGTCTGAGTTTGGCTTCTGGCTTGTGGCTAATACCCTTCTCTTACAAAGAGTGCCATGGTATCTTTAATGACCACAAGTTATCAAACTCTTGGTTTTGTAGTCCACCAAAAAGGCTGCACCTCCAGCAACTTTGCCTTCCCTAGCCCCATGTATTGGTATCCAGTACTCACTCAGATGGAAAAAAATGCAAGCTACTAAAACACCAGCCCATTTCCTATCCTGTGTAGGGAGTCCAATTCAAATGCTGACACTAGTTCATGACTTATCATCTTGGGAGATACAGTGGGACCATAGCAAAAAGTGGCATGGTTGTAGGTGTCTGCACCCTAGCCTGAAAATATCATGCTTCTGTCAAATACATCTTTCTTTTGTGCCCAAACCCATACCAGGGCACAGAAGGGCTCTTCTCAGCTAGTGGAGAATCAGAAGATTCCTGCTTAGCTAACCCAGAAAGCCAAATTGTACTTGACTCTGATGGTTCCTGTCTACAACCAACTTTCCTTCAATCAGTTAGTTGTCATAAGCCCTCTCTAGTCTGTTCATGTTCTTCTCACAGAGAAGGCACAGTTGAAATTTTAGCACATTGTTCACATGAGGCCTTTCTGTATGGGCATGGGAAAAGGGAGTCTTCATGTTCTAAACCAGTTACCATCTAGCAACTAATGCTAGCAAGAGGAGAAGGCTTTGTCCCCAGAATCTGCACTGGACTCCATGTCAAAGCCCACAGAGTCTCTGCAGCAATCAAGGTTTTTGCTGAATAAGGTAGCATTACTAACAAGACTGTCTGAAAAGCAGATATAATAAAAGGGCTAATAGACCAGTGAACCTATTCATGTTTTTATTCTGTTACAATAATAAAAGAATTTAAAATATTAATTTATGTGCATGTAAAAGGCTAAGGCTAGAAGATGGAGGCTGTAGGATAAGCTTGATTTCCACAAACCTGAAATAATATCCATCTAAAAACAATTCATATTTATTAGTGGAGTAAATCCTTAAAATTCCTTCAAAATGGCTTATCAAACCAAATTGTGTCCAACCCCAACAAATAGAACAGAAACCCATGTCAGAGAAGGCTGCTAAAAGTGTTATTAAAGTGATCTGCATTTATTTTCCTCATATCTGTGCGGAAAAATCCTCCTTTCATACATTTTATCAAATGCTGCCCTCTAGTGAACTAACTCCTTTCAAATGAACATTGCATTGAATAGAGCAACCATACAGGGTAAATAAAAACTTAACCAAAATAATAAAAATATGTACCACATGAGGAAAACAGAAGTCTGGATGATAAAAGCACATTGGTAATGATAATTCCCAGCTTTTATTTCATCCTTGGTTGCTAATATGTTTCTTCAAGTACGTTTTTACAGGATGGATTACATACAGGTAACTGACTATAATATGATTCAAAGTTAATACATCTTCTAGCAACTAGCCACGCTACCATTCTTGGGACTCATCGCCAACTTCTATTAAATTGTTCTTCAGCTCATGATAATATCCAACCCTAGATGAACTCAAACAGATAAAACAACAACAGCATTCCATAAATACCCGAGCTTCTTTAGCGGGGGAAAAAGCAGCAGCACTGCTTTTAATATCATCCACCTCATTTGATCAGAATTAAGAGAAATATTTTACTTTTTCATTTGTTTTCCTTATGAAGAGGAGATGGCAAAATGTATTTTGTTCAGACCAGATTGCAGACATTGCAGCCTACACTTAGATGCAGCGGGAGTGGGAAGAGGAGACAAATACACGACAGACCAAACACGAAAGTTCTCATAGATTAATTCTCATATAGATGCATCAGTGAAAAGGCTAGTACAGACTAATCCTCTCCAACTACCGCACTGGCATGCTTTTAATACATTCCAACTATTTAACATTTACTGTTTTCATGGTATTTATTTTACTTCTCCATCATGTAGCTATTTCCCCCATTAAGTTGGAATTAGTTGTTTTATAGTTTCTGGGTAACATTTAAATATTTTTTCAGTAGATAATTTTTCTGTAAGCACACATTTGCATTAAGCACTAAAGGACAGTCTTGCTGCTTATCTAACTCTAAATGTACTGTATATATTCCAGCGCTTTCAGCATTAAAACAACAATCCCTCATTTATCACTTTGATCCAAACAAACTTATAGAACAGGGACCCAAGGAAAAAACATTATTTAAAGTCAGGCCCCTGCATTATTTAAAAAAAAGCAAAAAACCACTGTCATCATTGAGTAAAAATATATGAGCCCAAACACCACACACTACTTTAAATTAAACCCATACAATAATTGATAGCACCAAATATGCATCTATTGGCTGATGGTGGTCATTGACATGAACTTACTTAGGGTCTTTGCAGTCTATTATGTAAATCCACAGTTAGGAACATATGGGTGCCTCAATGTTCTATGCTGTGAAGCAGGCACTTCCTAAGTTGATAGTAAATTTGAATTTTTTCTTGCCATCCTGTACTAAGGGCCTGAACATTTCTATTTTAAAACGAAGCTGGCTAAAACTTTCAAAAGGGACTAGCAATTCTGAGTGCCTCCATTTTTGGGTGCCCAACTGAAGATTCCTTCCAGACTTTCAGAACATGCTGAGCCACTATCCTCTAAAAATCAGGCTCCTAACAAAATTTAGACTCTCAAAATCATGATCCTCTTGTGAAAATCTTGGCCTTGTGTCCTTTTGGAGCTATGAGAGTGCCAAAAAGACAGAAACAGGAAAATACTGAAAAAACATCAAGAAAACTGCTGAATTTTAAACCCTACCATGAAAAATTCTCTTGCATTTATTTTGGAATCAATGGGTTATGGTATGACCAGACTCGTGACTTTGAAGGGGTTAATGCAGAAATGCTGCACTGCATCAGACTGGACACTTCAATTACAGTTCATTCATAAGCCCATGTGGGCACCTCAATTATGTACATGTGTGTCATGACACCATCAGGCAAATTTTCATTGGGGTATGCGGAGATTTAGCAGCATGACTTGTATTAAAGTCAATAGGAGACATATGGCTAAATATCCTCCCATTGCTGAAAATTAAGGGGAATATGTTCTGCTCCTATCAGGAAGCTACATAAAATGCAGGTATCGTTTTCAGTTATGACAAAGGATAAATTGATCTTCGTTTTATCTCACCTCCTATGCTGCAAGATTGCTTTTTATAACGTTCTACACCAGAAACACCAGCTTAACGGAATCTACATACAATGCTGCATACTTAAATTGTCTTAATTATGGTTTATGAAGATAAATGAACCACACAGTTTGTTTGGTGTCAGAGCAATACAGAAAGCACTCAGACTGCAGAACCAAATCCTCCAAACTGGAGCAAACCCATATGCAATGGGCTTTGCTGTGAGAGAAACACACTGAAAACACAGCAGGATGAGGGAAAGGAATCTTCAGCTGTCACATTTGCTTCATTGCCTTCTTACCCAGATAATAGTCTGTGTCGAGCCAGCTATTGCAGAGTATGGAAGAGGACTAGTTAGTTTTGCCAATGAGATTTTCTAATAAATTTAATGATCTTTGGTGTTTTCCCTAAAGTCCCAGCTCCTGGAGACAAGTGATTACAAAAAACATCTCAACTTTCATTTAAAATAAAATAAATAAAATAGATAAAATAAAAAAGAATCTAGCCATTATGGTCCCAGAGAAAAGATTAAAAATGGGACTTGAGAGCACTTCAAAGGATTAAAAACTGGAGGGATAATAAAAAGAAACTAAAATGCATTATTAATTATTATTTTAATCTCAGGATTTTAAAGAGAACATCATGATTTTATGAGGCCTGACTCATTTTTGAGCAGGTGGGATCGGGCAATGCTGAATAGCGGTTATAGTCCACAGATCCCTTCCGTCGAGAGTGCGGTGCTTGTCGATTCAGACTGTGCCAACAACATCCGCCAAACTCCGACACCTGCTAGTTCCCCATTCCTTCCACTGGTGCTATGTGGAGATTTACAGTGAGGACTTCTCCATGCAAAGGGGGAACACTCCATTTCCTTGTGCAAGTTATCCTGTCTCCATAGTACAGGAGAAAAGTCGTTTCCTCTGCATTTGGGCTTTTGTCCTGTATGTACGACAGCATGATCATAAATTTGACCCATCAGGATTTAGACCTAATACTTAGGGATCTGACCCTGCAAACTTTCTGCATGTGGAAACCTTATGTAAGTCAACGGGAAAGCTATGCACAAAGGGCTTGCAAGACTGGACCATTTTTCAGAGAAATGTTGAATGTATTTAATTGAGAAAGTCTCTTCCTCTCTCAAATCATAACATAGGGTATTTTTCTGATCTTTTAGACATGACTCATTAAACAGAGTATCTTGCTGATCCTATCAACTCATTGTTTTATGATATTTAATGATATTTTCAAATCACATTTTTCACACTATTACTGAATAGCAAAGCCTATGGGCCACCTTCTGCCTTCAGATCCAGATACATAACCGCACACTTACTTCAAAGGCAGCTGGGTGTAATGGAGGCCATATGTCAGCTCATAACAATAGGAATTACCAGAACTTATTGGCTCTAGCCACAGTAAAGCTGCTATTAGAGAGTCTGTACTGGCGGTTGCCCTGTGTCTCTTTCTCTGCAGCCTCCTCTTCGTGACTCGATCCTCCATGTGGTTTCCCTTTCTGGGGAGGGGGGCATGAGGGGCATGAATCAAAGTCACTTCTCTCCAGCAGTCTCAAGCAGTCTCTCCATTCACTGCCCCATGGTGCCACGTCCTCAGTGGCTGGCAGGGGAATCCAGGTCCACCCTCTACTCCCGGTTCCAGCTCAGGGACCCTCTAATCAGCAGCCCGGGTCTGTTCCCTCATGCCTTACCTTACCTTACCTTCTTCACGGTCTGCCAAGCCAAACTCCCTCCTCTCAGGGAGTGACTGCAGACCACTTCGCTGCATCCCGTAGTGTTGCCAGCCTTCTGGCTTTGTACAAACCCTGACAGTTCCTCAAAGGTCAGTTTCCTTCTAATTAGCTTCCTCCAGCCTAATCTCCCTCATTTTCAGCCTAATTGGGCCCACCTGGCCTAACTCAGCCCTTGCAGGGCCAGTGTGAGGAATGCCTCCCATCACAAGCTCCTAAAAATCTTCCTCTTTGTGGCAGATCTACTGGCCCAAATCCACACCCCTGGCTCACTCCGTACTTTGCCTCCAAATTCCCCAAATTTGCCTTTGCCTTCAAATTCCCCAAACTACCCAGTTTTATGGAGCAGGTGTAGAACTTGCCCCATAATGCAGAATTCAACAGCAGGGAGGGGACTGTGGTTACTCTAACCCCCAGGGAATATTTCAGAGGGCTCTGTTGAACTGGAAGAGAATTCAGTCAGCTAAGACAACTGAAAACCCACACAAACCCCTGTGCTGAAAATGTATTGAACTCTGGAATGAAAATGTCAGGCTATAACATGGCAAAAGAAAACTCAAAGTTATGACTGACCTCTTCCTAACTCGTGAACGTGAAAAAAAGGCGGAACAGTAAAACTTGAGGACAGGTCCTGTCTTTTGGAAATCTGCATCAGACACTTAACATGGTGTAAAAATAACTCTTTGTGTATGATTTCCTTGTGCCTGTATCCGATCAAGAGACTCGATTTGGCTCTGAAAGAGTTATCTGTAGTTTTAGTAATTGTCTAAGGAGGCTGTAGTTACTGTAACCATTTCACTGCTGGTCCTGCACATCACTGTCTGTCTGTTGATTACAATGCAAAGCCATGATATGCTTCATACAACTGGCAGCCAATGAAGGCCTGGTCTACACTAGAGAGTTTTGTCAACAAAAGTTACCTTTTGTTGACAAAGCAATCCTGGTGCCCACAGTGCAATGACCCTTGAGTTGACAAAACTGCCCTATATGTTGAAAAAATAAAACCACCTTGATGAGAGACCTAGAGCTTTTTGCAATAAAGTTTCAGTGGCAGATCATCAGTGTAGATGCTACTGTATGTTTCTGTCATGGAAATTGGCCTCCGGAAAACTCCCACAATGCCAATCCTGACCTCGCTGTGGTGTCTGTGCAGTACAGGGCAGGGGGCCAGCTCCTCACAGAGTTCCATGAAGGTGGCTTTGCACATTCAAAAGTTCTGTAGCCACTGCTCGTCATCCCAGACCTGCATAACGATGCGATCCCACCACTCAGTGCTCGTCTCACACACCCAGAAGCAGCAGTCCACCATGTGCAGATGCTCTGGGAATGACAACAGTAATGCGGCACTGTTTGTCTGCATGTCACTCAGCAGGTCAGGCTCCTTGGATTCCTATTCCGATTTGGAGCTCATGATGTACTGCATGACCAGCCACAATGTGATCAGAATGCTGAAAGCAAAACGGAGACTAGCGTGGGATCCATCTTTTCAGATAGAGATGGCAGGCAGTCAGTAAACAGCGGGGAGCCATTGAAAAAATGGTGAGAGTCACCGCCGGCAATGCAGTGAATTATGCCACGGAAATGCAGTAAACCATGGGATATTCAGCCAACACCCATGCTGCTCTGTGCTCCTCTCCCCCATCCCAGAATTCCTATTGGCAGAAGTTGCCGAGTTGCACAACGGGATAGCTGCCCACAACGCACTGCTCTGACGGTCAATATTACAGCCCCAAGTGCAGACACGTTTTTGCAAAAAAACGAGTGCTGTGTGGGTGGGTGCAAGTGCTGTAATCAGAGCGCTTTTTATCACCCGAAAAAATGATCATTTAATATAGACAAGGCCTAAGAGGCATTCTGGGGGGCACTGGACATTCTTGTGGTAGATCTGCTCCCATCCATTAGAGGTATATGTCTTTCTACGTGTTAGTTTACATGCACATTATAGATCCTTTATGCTTTGGGTTTTACAAGTTAAATGTATCCAAATGTTTAAGTGTTTCTTTATCCAGTAAACATTTAACTGCCTAGCTAAATGATTATATGTTTAGGAGAATACTGTGCACAGTAAAGTCCTCGTGGCAAAATAGTTTCCAAACATAGGGCCCAACCCTGCTCCCTCAGAAGACAGTGACAACCTTTGTTGACTTCAATGGGAGAAGACTCTGGGCCCATAAAAGTCAGGAGTTTTTCCAAGTGTGCTATCTAGTTCATTTCTTATGCAAAATACTAGCAATAATTAGACCATTTTACAGACTAATCACAGTCCTCCCTTTATTATTCAAAGCTTTCTCCTGAGACATCGCCATGGAAATAAAGGCTTTCAAAGGCGATAGCCTTTTGTTGACACTTTTACCATTTTTAAAATGACAATACAGATTTGTTTGGAAATTTACTTTAAAACAATGCTCCCAGGTTAAGACTCTGTATGCCAAGTTTCAGCCCAGAGTGCATTTTTATGGCCGAGTTATAAACCCCTGAAAATAGAAAACTAATACGGTATGGATTTAAAATAATAGAAAATGTTTCACATAATATAAATCCATAAGCAGTGTATTATATTTTAGTCTTAATATCTACATACTTGGATTATTTTATAACTTGACAATCATACAAAGTAATCTTGCCCTCTCTCCCCCTTTCTTTGATTCAGTGTTTCATTCTTATGCATTAACAATGCTCGGGGCCATAAAATACTGTATTAATATTAGTTTGTCACAGTAGACTAAATTTAGAACAACTCATTAATATGGGAGAGTAAAAGGCATTCTGCCAGGAGTGTGAGTGACTCCATAAGCTCTTAAGGCTATAAGTTATGCAGATATGCCACTTGAACTAGAGAGCTAGCAATTCTTTTTGTTACTAATAAGAGATTCTATTAGTTGAAGCTGATTCCAATTCTAATTAAGAAATGTGGAAAAAGGCAATTTTGCCACTGGATGTATCTCTGATGTGTAACTGGAATAAGCCATGTATCATTTTTCTCTGCTTTCTGGTCAGATAGGATTAGTGGCACATGCACAGAATGAATTTTCCTTGCAGTATACAGGAAAAACAACTCCACTGTAGTATTTTCTGCGGTACAGTCATAATCTATGTATTCAGAAGACAGTCCAATAATCAGAGATGTTTCAAAGAAAAACCTTGTGGTGCTTCATATTGCCCCAGTGAAGTAAAAAGTTTTCATTTTTCACAAATAAAATCTTTCATATATATAGTTTCATGCCAGTAATGCCTTCTCAAAGGTTGTCAAATATTAATTTTTTTAAATTTAGTCCCTTGCTAAGCTACAAATATTCATGTTTAACACCAAGTAGCAGTTCAGGGGCTGACAACAGTATGTACCTTTTGAATGATGCATAGAAAGCAGCAGTTATCACAAAGACAAAGCCACCAGATTGGTCTCAGGGAAACCCAGTGTCTGAATTTTTCATGACTCCTCTAGCACTTAAAGAATAAGAAACTGGCTACTACTGTTGGGAGATAAGCATTGTGAAGGTCAGAGCCCAAAAACATGCAAGAGAATCAGGTTTTGCCTGGGGAAAGTGAAAAGGGATTTAAGCTGCTTAAGAGAATTATAAAGATTTTTATTTTATTTTACAAACACTAACAGCTAAACAATAGCCATAAAAATGAGTAGAGTCATATCCATCTAGTGCTCATTGCTTGCAAGTCTCAAAAGACAGAGAAAACTAACCTTTCCTTATTTCTGAAGCCTTATAGTTTATGTTTCTTGAAATCATTCTTCTTCTTATAGACTTTCCGACACCCTTCATTTTAAGAACTGAAATGACTTCAGAAGGAAATTGATAAACGGGAAGTGTAAAATAAATTCTATAATTTCTCTTATGTTTACAAATATGCAACTGGGAAGAAAGTGATATCTTAATTACTCTGTAGCCTACTGGCTCACATGTGTGTTTATTTTCCATAGCAGACAAACTTTACTTGATCCCATAATGATTTCTAGAAAGTATAAATTGATTCCAGGGGAAAAAAAAGAGTAACTGCTTAGAAAAACATTACAGTGTTTAAGCAACTGATGGCTTCACCTGTCATCATCTAGTTAAGCTCTTAATGAGTTCTTCTCTATTCTTGGTCACATCTGATTTAAAAAAAAAAAAAAATAAGTCCCTTTGAACAGCTGGGAGTTAGAGCATCCTTTGATCACAGCATTCTTCTGAATTTTCAGTCAAAATGAGAACATTTTTGTCCTGACTTGGGGTATTTTTACTGGTATATTTCCCATAGTATGTTTCTGGGCATTATTTTGCAGGCATAAAAGAACCTGAACAATTAATGTATACATTTTTACATAAATGTTTATAAATTTAGCAAAGAGAGAGAGCTTTGCCACTAGAAACCTCAGCTCTTTGAAGGCAGTTTTCTAATGATGACCCTTGGCATGCTGGCCCACATGGGACTCCTCTGAGAAGAGTCTGATGAAAATTAGTCTATTCTCATTTCAAACAGAATTTTGCTGAAGTCCTGATCAGAGCATCAGCACGGAGTCCAGGGAGACAACACACGCTACTTGATTCACTCTGCAGCCTCCCTCTCCTGGTAATTGTTGCAGGAACACATAGTGACAAGACTATAGGATGTGAGGGGTCTGGATGTACTCAGGCTGTTACTCTCTGTTTAAAGATTTAAACCATCAGGGTATGATAAGGCTTTTTGATGTTCATTGAACATGGAGCTTGGGTACAGAAGAAGGGGAAAGGGCTTCACCAGAAGGCAATCATCTTTCAGAGCCACAGTAAGACAGAGAGAGGTGGGAAAATCTCAGTCTCAGCGTAGACACGGAACAAAGGGAGATGAAAGGGCTAGGGTGAAGAAGGGGCCAGATCTGGCTGTGAGGCAGAGCTTGCACTAAAATACAGTTCGATGCCTTAAAACGCAGAAAACACATTTAGTGTTCTTCTTCCATTAACACACACTTAGATTGGCTCAAATTTTACCATTCTGCCAATTTTTACAGTTTATGTTGACACTGGGTTTAAACAATGCCTGTGGCTTATTTTGAAATTATTTAACGAATTTACTTTGTCAGATGAATGTTATTTCCTAATTATACCAACAAGTATTCAATGACGAGATATTTTAGAGAGTGGATAAAATATTCTCTCTCCCAAGGGACAAACTGCAAACATACGCTAGTTCTATACGTTGCTGTCTAGTGCACAGAAGAATTGCCTGGGGAGAAGGGAAATTTTCCTTACTTTTACAAAGTGCTTTGAGATCTATAGGGGAGAAGCTCTATAACAAGCATGAAGTGTTGTTATGATCATCAAGTAATACTGAAAAACCCTGATTTCAGCCCCCTTGATAAAATGCCCATTTCCAATGAATAATTAAGGGCCCAACTCTACAAGGTGAGGAGCATCTTCAGCTCCCATTATATTTAATGGTGGCGAGAGTACTCAGCATCTCACAGGATCTGTATCTAAAGCAGGAAGAGAATGGTTCTGTATATTTAAGAGGTTGAGCTGCACTATTTTGTTTCTATATATGAAGGCGAGGAAAGCTAGTTTGATGTGTGCATCACTTTAACGCTCTGGGAGTTTCACAGCATCAACACAGTATGGTACTGCCACTTTTTAGGTCCAACAGGCATTTGCTGGCATTAGCCACTCTGAAGAAAGAAAGAAAGAAAGAAAGAAAGAAAGAAAGAAAGAAAGAAAG
>ML675646.1:29271337-29297829 GCA_007922155.1 Mesoclemmys tuberculata
AAGAAAGAAAGAAAGAAAGAAAGAAAGAAAGAAAGAAAGAAAGAAAGAAAGAAAGAAAGAAAGAAAGAAAATGAAGAATTCACAGAGAAAGCTGAGTGTTAAACTGATCAAAGTTTGGGTTACACAGATTTATATGCCTCTTTCCAACTAAGATACAGAGTCTACTTTTTACACTAATCTCAGTGGGCCAAATTCCTCTCATGTAACTGCATTGACATCAAGAGTTACAACAGGGATAAGTTGGGCCTGGTATTTTTGTGATATTATTTGTAATTTGCATGCCTGTATGTGTATATATATACATGAGGCTGCTGATTCCACATCACTTACAAAGGTGCAACTCCATTGACTTCAGTGGAGTGGCTCCTGATTTTGCTGGGCGAGAGTTGAATCAAACCCAGAATGTGAGTTTTGCAAAGAATTATTCTTGTATTGTCATTGATAGTCTTAACAAATTATCAGTGGATACATTAATTACGACACTAAACGTTCCCATGGCTAAGAATTGTTGCATGAGTCAATCATTGAGCTATCTGCATACTAGATCACACATACACAAATCACACACAATGCTTGTTATGTGAAACTGTTTCACATGCATGGGAAGCACAACTAGCACCCAAGACTGGGATTTTTAAAGATGCCTAAGGGAGATAGGAGCCCAGGGTAGAATGTTGAAAAGCTTCAAAGTAATTTAGGAGTCCATATCCCATTGCACGTTAACGAGGCATGTGCCTCTAAGTCATTTAAGCATTTCTTGAAAATACCACTCTCAAATGCTTTTAATTTTTAAAGGGAGTTGCCCAACTGTCTGCTCTTTGTTCCTTTGAAAATCTACCCTCAAAGTAACAATGGACAATAAACTAACAAAATAAAAGCAGCAAGTTCTAGGAATCAAATTATATTACGGATGAGTGACTTTGAAAATAAGGCGTTATCCAAAAGAGTGATGATGTGCCGTGCACACTGTCCCTGGAATAAACATTTTAATTAACATAAAGAAAAGTCTATTCTAGTTATTGCACAGCACTCATTCCCCTTGTGTACAGCACAGAGAGGAGCCAGTCCTGCTCCCACCGATGTAATTCACTTCAGTCAGATTAGGATTGGGTTTACTTGATTGGGCTTACTTTAATAATACTATCCACAAAGGCATACGTCTAAACTTGTCCATGATTTCCTATGATGATTTGGTATGAAAGCATCAATAAATCCTGAAAGAAAAATATCCACAATTTTCCCCCTTGTGTCTTTGTTTTGAACAGTGTGAATTAAACAGTAAACCTAAGTACCTGGTATGGAGCAATAAACAAGAGCAGAGAAGCCTCTATGCCATTCAAGTCTCTATAGACAGATTTGATGTGGTGTTTATGTAATAGCAGTTGTAGGAAACAGAAGTTTAAGAATAGTTTTTCTTTTATGGAAAGCATATTCCCTCTCTTCCATTTCCTTTAGCCACTGCCACACAACATATTCATCCATCGCCATCAAAGAAATTTTGCGTGGAGTGGCATCCCTCACCCAACCCTTTGGGGCCTTTACTGACACTTCAAAAGCGAGGATCCTAAATGCAGTCCCAGAACATGCGTGTCCTAGTTTTCCACACACCATTCCTACCTCAGATAAGTTTCAAATGCAACTTTGTGTGAAGTGACAACCAACAGGGCTGACAAAGGCCAGCGCTCATGTAATTCATTACAGTCAGAGCACATGCAAAACTAAGTGTGGTCACCATTAACACAAAAAGCAGCCACTGGATTGGCCACTTCTGACCAGTAATGGATAAAGAAAGTTTTTAAAACCAAACTGATTGGAAATATAAATGTAATATCTTCTTATGATTTCTTGTGACAGACTCAATGGGCTGCTAGTGCAATAATAAAAACATACTGAAGAAAGAAGAAAAATTGCACCAGTTGCTTTTGTTTTATTATACTTCCGGGTGCTTGAAGAAAAAATCTCCCCAGAAAATCAATAAAGCAGATTGTGCCCAGCAGTCACCCATTACAGAATTAAATCCATATGCCAACACAAAACAACGAAGAAAACAAAACTAACAAGGGATCCATTTGGCTTTGTTTGACTTTGCCTGTCAGAGAACGAGAATGCAAGGCTGGGTGTAATTTAATGCAAACCTTGGCCTATCCTGGTCATGCATATGACTGACCCTCAGGGCAAGACCATCAATTTTCTATTAAAGATCAGAGAGTTGACATATCAAAGTCAACATCTAGCTGAATAACTGCAGTAACTTGATAATAATTCTTTTGTGGATTTCAGAGTGGCTTTTCAGTAAAGTATCAGAAAGGTAGCAGTTTTCAATCCTGACCCAACAAGATCTGAATATGAAATAAAGGATTTGAGCTTGATCTCCCCATGATGTGAGGATGAATGTTCTGGTAAATGTTAACTTAGTGCTCTGAATAGCTCAGTAATAGATGGGTTTAGGCAGTAATAGGTTTAAAATGTCAACTTATTGAATAATAATTTCATGTTGTACAAATACAATGTGTAAGAAGGGATTTGTTTTGCAAATTTTGAAATAAATGAATGGATTTGTGGTGTCCTTCACCGTTTCACTGTTCTGGTCAGAATGTTATAAAAGAACAGAAATTAGTTTTGCTTTAATAGTAACCCTTCCTGTTTCCAGGCATTATTCTGATCATATGTCATAATTCATGTACCTTGTTTAGTTTTTGACCTTAAATAGCCTCATGTGTTTTTCTATGCCCAGGACAAAGATGATAATTATTTGCTGTTGTGTTTCACATATCTACAAGCTTGTCTACACACAGAACTCCCTTGTGTGGACACACTCCTATCAATTTAAAAGTGTTTATATCAGTTTAGCTCGCACAGTTTTTAAACCAATTGAATTAAAGTGGTAAAAAAACTATAGGCAGACCAGCCCAAACACCATCTTGCTCCTGTTGGGCCCTGAAAGCACTGGTAAATCTTTAACCTATTAATCAAGGACCAGTGATGTAAACTAAAGCAAAACACTTCATAGCCTTATGCTTTATGATTCACAGAGAGACCAGATAATCGAGGGAGGGGGTTATCTAAGCGTGTCTGTTCGATTCTATTTCCCCCCTAACAAGAGCACCAATAGCCAACACTGCTTGTCCCCTAGTGAGAACCTGTGCAGTTGAAAATGCTGCCTTTCAGACTAGATGTAAAACCAAAGTCCCTACCAGTTGTGTTCGTTCAGTTCACATCACCTTTTGCAAGAACGATGTTAAACAGTGAGATAACTCGGACAAATTAAATAATAATAAAAAGCAAGATTTATAAAGCTGGGCAAGTATCACCGTCCCTATTTCACACAGAGTGGACTGACTCACAGAGAAGTTAAGTGGTGGGGACATTGTTTTAAACATGGTGCTTTTCTTCAGTGCTCTGATAAATAATTGCCATGTTCACCATGCAGAAAGCTGAATTTCAACAGTTGCTAACATAAAATGTGGTCCTACAGTATCTAGCCTCTATATCATTCAAATCTATAAAGTGCTTTTCTCCTTGGGGAAAGAGCAATGGGCATGATTTTCAGAAGTAGGGTGAGTGCCCACAACAACCCCAGTGTGGAAGTCAATGGCATTCAATACCTCTGAAAGATCAGACCCTATATAAATGAATGTTGCAACTGTACAAGTAATTTCTGTGGGAACAGACCAGGAGATCATGAAACAAAAGATTATGACTTCACTATAGGATCAAGCTTATACATCAAGGGAGAGGCAGAGCTGTGGAGCACAGTGCTTCCTCCTATATAAATATCTTCAACAACAACAAAGGGATTATGGAAAATCACAAGCAAAGTAAACTGCTTTTTGGGTAAGTATTTTCCCCTTACAAGGCTACCCCAAGGCAAAAGTTACTCTTTAAACAGAATTAGATTTTTAAGGGCAAATTTACAATTTCAATTAGTTGTAATGAGCAAGCAAGCAAGCCCAGAGGGAGGTCTGGGTTAGGCCCTACACGCTGTCCCTCATGGTCTGGCAGCAATTCCAGGGCAGCATAGTGCTTGAGGGGAAAGGCATACCCTCCAGACAGCTCATGGGTAATTCTGACTGAGGGAACCCTTCTTGACTAGGATGAGGTAGTTGAATGGGGGACATTGGTTGTGAACGAAGTAAAAAAACAAAATAGGAGTGGTCACAGAGGTAAGTAACTCCCAAACAAATTGAGCGGTGTATAGTTATATTAAATGTGATTATGCTGAACCCGAAGAGTGTTTTCACTTCTCTATTTTTCCTGCTAGTTCTGCAGAATTTTCCTTAAAAAAAAGTTTTATTTAGTTTTGAACTCAAAAAAGCGGCCTGGGGTGGGCTGGGGGGGGGCCACAACTCTGAGAAGATGAGATTATTTCAGCCCAAAATATGCCAAACTCTGCCTTAAAGGAGGACCCTGCAGAGACCAAGCAGATGATAAAAGAGCCCTATAAGTAAATTCAGCAGGACTCTACCACTGGAAAGGCTATGACTGATTAGTGCCATTGGCATGGAGAGACTTCAGCAGTAAGAGTACTAAAGTAAGACACAGGCATGCCAGCTAACAGCACTTTTTGATGGGGTTACATTTTACTAGCATTGTGTATGGCCTTGGTTGGCATTGGTTATTCAAACCATGTTAAAATCTGGTATGACCACAATCAGACAAACTGTGCAGAAAAATGGTGGTCAGAGTCAGTTGTAAGTCTAATTGTAGATACGGAAGGAGAAAGCATAGCTCTGGGGGAAAATCTAGGACCGAAAAAACCACACATACAACAACAGTAAAAACCACCCCACATCTCTTGGATTCAACCTCTTGAACTTGATCTTTTGTACCATTAATCAAATGAATAGCAAGGCCAATATTTGTAGAAGTTAGCATTTAATGTCCATAATTAAGCACCTAAAAAGGGTCCTTATTTTCATAGGTATTGAACACTAATGATTTCCACCTTTCAAGCTTTATCTTGTTACCTCATCTTTTGTGTAGGAATTTACATTTGTAACCACCATTACATGAGACTAAACATCTTAATATCTTAATATTTTTGGACTGGGGTACATTTAAAAATAAATAATGTAAATAAGGGAAATTTTATTTTCATTCCTAATGTTAAGCACTCAAGGTTGAAGAATTTGACCCAACAGTTTTACTTAGAAAAAGTTATGAAAGCCAAAGCACAAAGCAGTCCTGAAATTTACAGGATCCAATATATATTTTATCCCTTAGCAATTTAAAGAATTTCTTGAATAAAACTGAAACAATGTACAGATTTTTAAAGTACATTATGGTAATGGCCACTTCCAATAGAAGCAGCATTTCTTCCAACCTACTACAATGTTCAGCTTTTCATTTTTAATGACTACCACAAATCAAACATTGCTTTTTACTCTACTTAGAAGGCTGAAAGATAATGTTGTATTCATACCAGAATAAATACTTTCTTGCAAAGTTTGTTCAGGGAACTCTCACCATGAGAATAATGGCCTGGCTCTCCATTAGTTATTCAATTTAATTCATTCATTCTTTTTTTAACATGTTCCTAATTCAGAGTACTGAGGTTTACTGTCATCTTGACGCAAAGAAAGTTACATGTAGAAATTACTAGAGAGTGAGAGAAAAATAAGAGTCTAAAAATATGATATGCTCAAATAACCAGATGGATTGCTCCGCCCAGCATCTGCAGACCCCTCATCTCTGGGTGCAATCATGAGCATACTGAAGCAGAAAAGGAGAAATGGGGATGCTCATTCAGCAAATTTATACTTCATGGTTTTTCCCATTATAAGCATTTCAATGAACCTTTTTGAATAACTCAGTCTCTGGCAAATAGTAATTGCCACTTAGTTCTGATGAGAAGGCCCTTAGAGGTTGCAATGACTCTTCCTATATGGCACGTAGCAGGGTTCAGTTCTTGGCCCTCTGGTCTTTTCCATATACTTTCATCCTCTTGGACATTTTTAGCATTAGCTATAATACATTCAGGGACCATGACTGTACTCAACACCTTCAATGAATCCTCTCTGCCAGCTTTGCCTAAATGAACTTACGGGGTTTAAGTCACCTCCGTTCAGACAAATATCTCAAAAATCTTCCATGCTACTCTTGTGCAAAAGGAATATTTTCAAAACACAACTCTTTCATTTCCTTATCCCTCCCCAACTGAGGTCTTCCATTTGCTTCCATTGTCCGTAACCTGTGCGTCTCCTTTGACTCTGAATTCTCCTCTTCCCACATTTCCCATTTTGAAAGCTACCTATTCCCATCCCCACTTCATTGCCCATGTCCAAAATTCTCAAATCCACTCTGCTGACTTCCTCAACCATGTCATCCTCTAGAGTCTCCCCAGGTCCCTGTATGTAAAATACAGCTGTCCACCTTCTCACATGCACCACATCTTCCTGAAATACCTCCACTAGCTCCCCGTTCATATCAGAATGTAGCTCAAGTTTCCCTTTCGTATTTAAAAACTCACTGTGGATTTGCTCAAAGCCTCTCTTACAAACCCTTGTCTTACTATTTCCTTCCCCATCCTCTCCTCACATCTAGCAGTGGCCTCTTTTCTCTCTCTCCACACATATTCACCACATATGGTGCAAGAGCCTTCTTCTGTTCTTGTGCCTGAAATAGCCCTTAGATTTCACATCTTTGATTATTCATCTCATTTCAATTCTCAGCTACAAACATTTTCCCCTTGCATATAGTTATTTTATCTCCCCCTTGCTATTATTCATTATTTAACTCTGTAACTAAATGATTTACAGTACAAAAATCATTTTGTGATATGTTTTTGTGTTATTATTTAATACATTCTCAAAGCCCCTACTAATAGGCATCTATGCACAATGCAACAGAAATCCAATAATGAAATAGCAAGTTTCACTTGCTGGTGGATTCTCTGAACCTTAAAGTCTTTAAACCAAGATTTGAGGACTTCAATAACTCAGTCATAGGTCAGGGGTCTATTACAGAAGTGGGTGGGTGAGGTTCTGTGGCCTGTGTTGTGCAGGAGGTCAGACTAGATGATCATATTGGCCCCTTCTGACCTTAAAGTCTACGAGACTATCTAGCCCAAAGGTACAAACAAGTAAATAAAACTAAAACATCTTTCACAAAGACAACTCTGTTAGCCCACAGATGAGCCACTCCGCCAGACAAAAGGGCAATACAAAGATGGAAAAAGAGGTCAGAAATGAGAAAGAGAATAAAAACAGATGAGGCTATAGTTTCCTCACTATAAAAATGGCAACGCATGGGCTGGATCCTCCAGTTCATTGAGTTCACTTTGTGCCACTTATGCAGTGTAAAGTCAACTTAAAACATTTCACTCTGGGATCACTTTCACTAACAAGTGGCAGCCCTAACGCTACCTCCTTACGGTGCCTATTGGATATGTCATGAAATATGAAATGTTATAGATGAAGAATGAGCCAGATACAGATTAAATAAAGAGTAAATTGCTGGGTATTTGAAGCTTGCCACTCAGTGGGAATGATCTGGACAGCATTCAGATAAAGAAAGGGATCTTAAATAAAAAAGAAAGAGAAGACGACAGAACTGGGTCCAAGAAACAGTCACAGATGAGCCTGCCTAAACAAATGAAATTCGCTTTATACCCCAAAGGCATCCATTAAGAAATTCTGGCACCCGCCCTGCAAGAATCAGTTCCATGGTTGAGAAAGCCCTGCCCTGCCCCAATTCTGACTTTGCTTGGGGACTGAAAAGAGAACCCACCCCAGCCAGTGGTGAATGAGTGGCAGGGAATAGGGTAATAAGCGATTGCTCAAGTATTTCATGTAGATGATAAAGGGCTTTAATGAAAAAGCAGCTACGAACTGATGTCCTACACAATAAAGACCTGATGCTAAAATCATAAGTGAGTATCTTTGCAGAAGGAGTACTTCTATGGATGTTCATGGGACTGTTCATGGCATTTAGCTCTACAGCTGGTATTGCCAACCAGGATGGATCCTAATGTGTAATGCAATGTCATTACCAGAGATGAATTTCTGCCAAAACACCCTTAAACCAGCTTCATGACAATCCGTTCATCTGCAGGCAGATGAAGTTTGGAGTTCTGTTTCAATAATCAAACTGGGAAAGGGTGAGCAAGTAGAATTTGTCTCACAGCTGGTACATTTTTCATGATAGCTTGGCTAGGGTGTCCTAAGTGCAGGAGAAAAAAAAAGACTTCAGGACATCACACAGATCATGAAATCTTAAAGAAACATCTTTAGAAATCTTTTCCAGGTTTTCTTATTTTTGGTGTTAAAATGTACTCGGTAAATAAATAAAATAAATACAAAATAGTTTTCTAAATGCTAAAAATGACACTCACCTAATTAAAAAGAGAAACAAAAACCCTTTAAAGGGTAAAGAATAAAAGAAAAACTATGTGCCTACTAACCATTCATACCAGCCCGATTACCTGGGGCTAGAGATTGATACAAGCAGAGCATAACAACATATGGGCCACATGCCATTGAAGCTACAAGTCCAGGATTTGATCCATTACTTTTGACATACTCTACCTCTTAAATAATATTAAAACTTCATATAAAGCAGGTAGCTATCATACCAAGTAATAACATATTTTATGTTATATATAAATATAGTCTAGAGAAACTACATCACAGAGAGTAATATATATGTGTGTATATATATATATATATATATATATGAGCATAACAAATTAGGCAACCACAAGCATGAAGCCATATTTTTATACAAAACTATTAAACCTACATTCATTTGCCTCCACTAAAATATTTCATTCTCTTTGATTAACGAATCTTTCTTAAATGAGATTCAGTTTTACATTCATTTAAAATAGGTATGTATTTCTGAAAGCACTGAAATGGATTTGCATTTTAGCAGATCAAAATGTCCATTCCACAATATTAAAGAAAAGGGCTCAGTGTTTCCAGAAAGAAACCTATAATATTTGCCTTCTGTGCTGGAGTTGTGGTGTATACAAAAGTACCTCAAAAATCTAGATGAACCAACAATCCAGAGGTACCCTACAAAGCACAACATTCATGCTTGTTTATATCAGTATTTTCAGTTAGTACATAACCATGATTTATTTGCAAACAAATTAATTAATGTTTCGGCAGCTGTTTGCAGCCAGTCTGTGATCTAGTTTTAACACAGATGACACTTTTTTTCCCTTTTATTCCACTGGGGCAATTTCAAGTACTCTTAGATTATATTTTTACTATCAGTTCAAATGATAAAAGAGTAGTGAATCCTGAAACAGCATAGCTGACTTTATAAGATCATTCTGTTTCCACATACCCAGTTATTCCCTAATGCCATCTTTCCTGTGTTATCTTTTAATTAAAGCTGCATAATGCCACTTTATAAACAGATCTCTAAGTAAGATCAAAAACTGACATATTTTAAATGTTTTTCATTCTCTCATTTGTGGTCGCTTGGGGGTGTTATTCTAAAATGTACATCTCTGTATGAAATGACTTCTTTTTTTATCACATTGTGCATAATGAAAAGAAATGTTTGAATATTGTTCTGTAACCTGACAATGAACAAACAAATGAAAGAACAAATGTTGGGTAGTGTTAAAGAGAAGCATAGTATACAGTAGATAGATCACTGCAGACAACATTAGTATACTTGTGATTTTACTTCTGTTGTTTTTTGAAAAAGGAACAGTAAAGACTACAAGACAAAATCCCCAAAGCCTCAATAGGCTAAATTTCCTTATTCTTCTTTGAACAGACTACACAGATTTTGTTGACTAATTGAGATCAATCCCAGTTGTAAATCGCCTAGCTATCCTACAGCTTTAATTAAGCTACCAGAGGGAGCTGTTTATCAATTAACACTTGTTACAAATTATTAGTAATTATATGGACTTTACATATATACTTCAGCCTGCAAGACCAAACTGTACTTCCTTGTGATAGCAGGGAGTTCAAACACACATTATACTATTTGTAGTACTAAAGAAACCAATCATCACAAAAAATGTAGAAATTATTTTGCAATAGAAAGATTTAAAGTAATCCACAGTATTAACTTTAACCAAAAGCAACACAAAATTTTATATATCTTGTGCATATATGATAGTAATTTCTCCCAGGTCATGAAGTTAGTCAAACTTTTTAAAACAATTATGGCTTTCCATAATAGCTGCCTGTATTTCCTTTCTGAGTAACAAACATCTTAAGTAAGGAACATTAGGTAAAAGTTGATAATGTATTCAAACATTAAAGCTGCCTATTGCTGTGTGCAGTACATTCTGTGATAGTTTTAATTGGCTTAATTGAGATGCCCCAGTCTGATTAATGTTTAATTCCTTTATATTAAAAAAGAGGGAGTCAAGTAGTTCGACATTTCTTCAATTATGTTAGATCTTTCCACACTTCAAAGGAATGCTACATTAGACAGCTAGATACTGGATGAACTGATTAAAGAATAAAGACTGCTCATTATAATCTAAGAGTACAAAATTGGTTTGTGTAGCCTTTGAAAGTTGAAATTAAGAGCTGTTGAGTTAAAATTTGAGCTACAGTAATTAATCCAATTTATAGTCATTCCTGCTTACCTGGTTGACTGAAATTAGTAATTTGAAATGATCTACTAGATTCACTGGCACCTCTATAATCCATTCTATGGCCAGTAAGTGTGTTTTCTAACCTACTTAGAACTTCATTTATGAGACTCATATTTAGTGCCTTCACTTGACAAAAATAAATAATGTACTTAGAGTTGAACCTCACAAATTCACACTAATGATTGGAAAACCCCCCTTAATTACTGATTTTTTACCATTAGTAAGCAAACAAAGGATAAAAAGCAAGGAATCACAAAATGTACTAGAATTACACAAGTGTTGCTAGTTTGAGTTACTACAAATACTTCACAGTATACTAATACATTTTATGTAGTAAATTTTATATAAATAATGAAGTGTTAGTAACATAAGGTCTCACCACTGCCCTCCGTTGTTATATCTTTATTTGCATGTGGGGAGATTGCATTTTTTGTTCTTTTTGCATGAGAACTATAGGGACATGTGGATTAGTAAAGTACTACTGTAATATTAAAGAATTGATTGTCAATGACGCCTCTTCATTTAAAACATGTCCACATTGGCAGGAATTTTAAAGTTTGTCTGGTCCTGGGAATAAGCACTTTAAAAACAATCAATTAAAAAAGTTCATGGCTTTTGGCCAGAGTAACAACTTGGTAAGTGGCAGAAAAGCAAAGAGCTGTGCTTGAATGAAGTCAAATGGACTGAGTTCTCAGTTGTTTACTATATATAATGTCTTCTTGTAAAGCTCTAACTCAACCAATTGAGAGAGAGAATAATTAATAATAAACTTTATATAATTAATCCAGGCATGAAAGAATCCCTGTCATTAAGTTACTCACTGAGTGTATTAATAGAGCCTTGTAAAACTGTCAAAGCCAGATCCATTGTGGCATGTGAATGATAAAGCCCACTAATGATTTCACCACAACTATGCCACACACAGACTTACAATGACGGTCAGTCAATCACAGCAACAGCCACACTCCAAACAACTGAACTGTACATACAGACATACCCCACTACTAACTCAGTGAAAGGTTTGCACAATCCAAAACATTATATTAAAAGCCAACATGAACAGACGCTCTTTATATTTAAGTAGTAAGACGATCAGCACATGCCAGAACACAATTATATACCCACACCAGCCTGTAACAGTAAAGACAACACTCTCAGAAAGAAGTTACTCTCCTTGTGCAGCTTCTTTGAGATGTGTGTCCCTTTGCTCCACTGTAGGTGTGCTTGCGTCCCTGCACTGCTGATCGGAGAACTTCTGGAGCAGTGTTTGTTGGGCCTGCACACGCACAGTTTTTCCTCGAGCTGCACCACGAGGCTAGTCAGTTCACTATGCTAATTGCCCTTTTTACCACCGAGTCTTCTCTACCACAGAGTCATTGACAAGAACTCTGAAGTAGAGGGGAGGAGGGTGATTTGTGGAGCACCCGTAGGGACACATATCTCCAAGAACCATCATTGCTGCACAAAGTGAGAAACTTCTTCTTCGAGTAGTGTCCCTATGGGTGCTCCACTGTAGCTGATTCCCAAGCAGTACACTTTCTGAAGGCCAGGAACTTTGGAATCAGATCAGTTACAGATAACAATACTGTGGAGTCGAAGATGGCACTGGTGACAGAGTCCCCAGCGATCGCACAATGTTCTGAGAAAGTGTGGGCTGATACCCATGTCGCCACTCTACAGATCTCTGAGATAGGGACATTCCTGAAGAAGGCAACAGATACGGTGATCGATCTTCTGGAGTGTGTACGATTCGAGACAAAGCCTGGCTGGTACCTGTGGACTGCTTCGAACCATGTCTGTGAAAGTGACTAAAGATAGGAACCTGTGTTGAGGAAAGAAAGCATTGACCTGTAATGCATCAAGGTTGGCCCCTATGAATTCCAGGCATTGCACCATAGAGAGGGTTGACTTCTGGGTGTTGGTCTGTAGACCCAGTTCTGTAAACAATTGTATCATGGTGGCTTGATGAGCCCCCCAAGAGATCAGGCTCCGAGGAGACAATCATCCAGGTATGGGTAAATCATTATCCCTTGAGAGCGTAGATGAGTGGCTACCTCTAAGACAACTTGGGAAAATACTCTTGTGGCTGGTGAGAGCCCGAAGGGGAGGAGTCTGTATTGGTAATGGTCATGTTTCAAATGACCTTCAGAAATCCTCTATTAGCCAGTAGGATCGAAATGTGAAAGTAGGCATCCTGGAGGTCGAGGGCTAAAAACCAGTCTCCCTGTTCCAATACCGGAATGACCATCGATATGGTGACCATCTTCAACCTCTGAGCCTTAACAAACTTGTTGAGAGCTCTGAGGTCTAGTATTGGTCTCCAGCCTCCCTTCCTTTTGGTATTAGGAAATGAAGAGAGTAGAACTCTTTGCTTCATAGATGTTGAGGTACTGGTTCTATGGCTCCTAAATGGAGGAGGTTATCTTTCTCTGGTCATAGCAGACTCTTGCAAGAAGGTCCCTAAAGAGGGATGGACAAGGGTGTTGTTGAGAGAATAGGGAAGTGAAATTGATAGAGTACCCAGATCGGATAATCGCTAAGACCCATCGGTCCAACATTATGGGTTTGGGCGTACAACAATGGTCGATTGTGTCAGTTGGTTTAATGGCAACTCGACCTGCCTGTCAAAAGTGATGCTTAGATGTAGGGGGTTGGTATGATGGCTGTGGGCCAGATGGCTTACATTTTAGGAATTTCCCTCTCTTTCTTTGTGGCTTACAATGGCGCTGAGGCTGGGACTGAGCCACATACAGACAACACTGTGATTGGAGATTAAATCATCTCTTTTGCCCTAGTGTATAGATACCCAGCAACCTGTGACTAGCCCTGGAATCCTTCAGGGTATGAAGGGAGGCATCAGTCTTTTCAACAAATAACTTTGTGCCCTCAAATAGAAGATCTTCCACCATGGATGGATGGTCTTTTAGGAATCCTGACAAGTGAACCACCACCATGGAGTTGACATCAAGGACTAATTGAAGCAATGTTTTTGTCACTAATTGCCCTTCCAGGATGATGGCCTTGAAGGATTCAAGGTGTACCTCTGGCAGTTTTTCAATAAAATCATTGTTTGTTGTACATTTAATAGAATCACAGAATCGTAGGACTGGAAGGGATCTCAAGAGGTCATCTAGTCCAGTCCCTGCACTCAGGGCAGAACCAAGTATTATTTTCTAGACCATCCCTGAGAGGTATTGGTCTAAACTGCTCTTAATCTCCAATGACGGAGATTCCACACCCTCCGTAGGTAATTTATTCCAGTGCTTACCTACCCTGACAGTTAGGGAGTTTTTTCTAATGTCCAACCTAAAGAACCCTTGCTGCAATTTAAGCCCATTGCTTCTTGTCCTATCCTTATAAGTTAACAAGAACAATTTACTTCCCTCTCCTTGTAACAACCTTTTATGTACTTAAAAACTGTTATGTCTCTTCTTCCCACCCCCAAACCCCATAATCTTCTCTTCTCCAGACTAAACAAACCTAATTTTTTCAGTCTTCCCTCATGTTTTTTAGATCATTCATCATTTTTGTTGCTCTTCTCTGGGTCTTCTCCAATTTGTTCACATCTTTCTTGAAATGTGGTGCCCAGAACTGGACACAATACTCCAGTTGAGGCCTAATCTGTGCAGAATAGAATGGAAGAATTACTTCTTGTGTCTTGCTTACAACACTCCTGCTAATATATCCCAGAATGATGTTTGCTTCTTTTGCAACAGTGTTACACTAAAGACTCATATTTCACTTGTGATCCACTATAACTCCCAGATACCTTTCTGTGGTACTCCTTCCTAGGGAGTTAGTTCCCATTTTGTAAGTGTGCAGCTGATTGTTCCTTCCCAAGTGCAGTACTTTGCATTTGTCCTTATTGAATTCCATCCTACTTACTTCGGACTATTTTTCCAGTTTGCACAGATCATTTTGAATTCTACTTCTGTCCTCCAAAGCACTTGCAACCCCTCCAACCTATCATCCACAAACTTTAGAAGTGTACTCTCTATGCCATTATCTAAATCATCAATGAAGATATTAAACAGAACCAGTCCCAGAACTGATCACTACAGGACCCCACTTGATATGCCCTTCCAGCTTGATTGTGAACCTCTGATAATTAATCTCTGGGAATGGTTTTCCAACCAGTTTTGCACCCACTGTATAGTAGTTCTATCTAGGTTGAATTTCCCTAGTTTGTTTATGAGAAGATCATACAAGACAGTATCAAAATCCTTACTAAAGTCAAAATATACTACATTGACCACTTCCCTCCATCCACAAGGCTTCTTACCCTATCAAAGAAAGCTATTATGGTGGTTTGATATGATTTGTTCTCAACAAATCCATGCTGACTATTACTTATCACCTTATTATCTAATAGGTGTCTGCAAATTGATTGCTTAATTATTATCTTATTAATTATTAATTATCCTCTAGAATCTCTCCTATTTTCCACGACTTTATGTAATTTATAGTTGGCAACATGGAACTGTAGGCTGGCTGTGGAATACACTTTTCTACCAAAAAGTTCAAAGCACTTCCAGTCCCCTATTCTAGGGCGTAGCTCTGGAGTGATGTTGTTAACCACAGGAATTGACAGCATCCTCCATGATGGAGTTGAGTGGCAGGTTGGAAAAATAAGGATTCCGATTCCTTGGTGAGAACACAATATTTTTTGTCTGCTCATTAGCTATTTGGTGCCACTGATGCCAGGATTTGCCATACGGTCTTTTCTGGGTCTAAAATAGCTTCATCAATCAGGAAGGCATGGCTCATTATCTGAACCCTTGCTAAATAGCAGAGGGGCAAGGCATGGCTGCAGGGATATCCCCCGAGCTCGGCAAAAGCTTGTGATGTTGGTAGCAAGAGGCGGCGGTTCGGGTGCATCCCATATGCCGAGGTTTCTGGTTTGGCAGAATTCCACCGGTACAAAATGTCCTGGTGGCGGCTGTGGTGCTGGGGAGGGGGGTATGGAGACTTTGTCTGCACCAGTCTCTCCAGTGCCAGGCAAACTGCTGCTAGGAGTACCAAGGTTGACTCATGTACCCGGAGTGTCTTCTTAGAGTGCTTACTCTTGTCCCACGGTACCAAAGACTCTGTGCCCATGGCCATAGGTACTGGTAGCTGGTGGCCACCATGAGGCATGAGTGCCAGACGGAGATGGTCTCAGTGCCAGCAGTGCTCAAGATACCAAGCAAGAGAGTGATCGCTGGTGGCTATCTCTGGGCTCACTTACAGGACATCCCACTCTCTTTTTAGAAGATTTGTGAGAAGGATCCCCAGCTTGTTTCTTCGACCCACTACCCTTAGATGTTGAAGGCTGTAGGGAAGCCTCATATTCGCCAGGCAACTGGGGCTGGAGAGCTGCCTCTATAAAAATGATCTTTTGGCAGAGCTCTCTGTCCTTGTCTAACTATGAAGCAAACAGAAAAACAATAGTCTTAATGGGCTGCTAATGGCTCCGTCTCTAGCCAAAGGTGGTTGAGAAGGAAGTGAGGGAGGGATAGCCTGCATGCGCTGACTAGCTTTGTGGTGCAACATGAGGAGAGACAGCATACGTGCAGGCACAATGGACACTGCTTCAGCAGCGCAGGGATGCAAGCACACCTACAGAGCAGCACCCATAGGGACACCACTTGAAGAAGAAACGTTATGTCATGGAACAGAAAAACTATATTAAAAATATTGGGGCAGATCCTCCGCTGGTGTTTGTAGCTACTTTGACTTCAACAGAGCAATGACAAATTACACCAGCTGAGGATCTGCTCCATTGTTTGTAGCGTCTGTCTGACACCTTCTTTCATGACAATTTAGGGGTAGAAAACTGCTCCCTTCCTATGATTGTCTAGCTCACCACAAGCAGGTTTCTCACACTCCACGAAACATAAATTATCGTTCAGAAATCCAAGCCACCACTGAAGATTTAAAACGCTTTATAGACCTCTCTTTTTTCCTTGGACTATTAGATAGTTTTTCTACTAAGAATAGTTAAATATAAACAAACATTGCGTCAGAAACTGCACCATCACAGACATTTAACTGAGTTTGTAGATAAGCTTTAGCAAAGGCTCATATAACTCTGACAAATGCTCTCTTCATCACTGGAGGATACTGAACCAGTACACAGGGAACTGGCAGCCTCAACCAATGTTAATGATTGCAATCAAGGGGCTACACAACTTGATTACTAACACGAGCTGGTATCTATGCTCGAGCCAGAATGAAATAGAGTTGCCAGATAAATTAGCTTAGGTACATCCTTTCTATCCTTTGGAAAATGCAGAACAAATCTAGGTGAAAATTAGAGCTATCTAGGTTCTCTGACATAGAACTACACAAAAACTGAGTCAGAAAAACAACCAAAGTACAAAATAATTTATTCTATTGAAAATGTTTCAGTTGCACAATGCTTGGATCTTTGGTTATGTAGCCACCAATACCCATTCCTTTACATTTCCAGGGTTACTCTAGCATAGCAATACTGGACACAAGCTAACTCATAGTTCCACATACTATTAATAGGGCTGCAGGTTTGTCATGGTGGTAAAAATGTCACAGATACCATGATTTTTCTATTTATCTTTGATTTTGTCTGGGATTTTTCTTTGCATCCATGAGTTCATAAGCTATGGAGCTGGGGGAATCACCCCAGCCACATCCAACCGCTTTTGCCGCCACATCCCAGCACAGGGCAGGCAATCCAGTGGCAGCAGGGCCAGGAAGGGGGGGATGACCCCACCAACGATGTAGTGAGAGACAATAGACTGGAGTGGGGAGCCAGGCCAGCCCTGCAGGACAGGAGCTGCTGCTGGAGTAGGGATCGTGCATGGTGGGTTCATTCTATAACACCCACCCAAGAGCCTCCCATCCATTGGGAGCAAGACCCAACCTCCCCAGGCATGCATCCCACCCGCAACATTACACACCATTTCCCTCTAAACCCGTGACTTTTACTAAATGTACAGCAGCTGCTCGGTGACTTTTGATTAAAAAAACATGCCATGACAAAGCTGCGACCCTAACCCTTAGATAATGGGACCCTTGCTCTGAAACATCGGTATTTTTCTTGATATTTACAGGTGTTTTTGCTCATGAAGGCAATCCAAGATCTGATACTTTCTTTCCATTATATGAATGTTTCTGTCACCCTCTCTGTCCCACTTAAGGGAAGTTTTTCCATAGCTGTAAACAATCCTTAACTCTCCTCCCATTGTAGGTACATGACTTCCTGTGTGGATCTTTACCAGGAGGTTGAAGACTTCTACTCCTAACAAGTGAGTCTTTAAACCATGTACTCTTGTGGGTGCAAGCGCAGAAGGGTTTTCCTCTGAAAACCTCTTCTTGTATGGCAATCTGTCTGTGTTCATGAAAAGTGTAGTTTCTTGTAATAGAATGTTGCTAGGACATCCGTTATAATTTATTAAATAGCACGATCACTATAAATAGCAGAGTTCGTATTTTTGCATAACCTTTTATGCCTGCATATTTTTTAGGTGGGCAGACTCAGAGTCATTGAGATGAGCAATTCCATGTTATCCCCTGTTCAAACTCGTCCTTTTCCCAGAACAACCCTTTCAAACTGCTACCTTACCACTTGCTTTTCAATCTTGTCAGATCTCACAAGATAAGCAGGGCAAGGACAGGTCAGTACTCAGATGGGAGGCCTCCGTGAAACAACAAGGTGCTACAGGAAGTAGTGCTGGGGTTCCGTCGTTAGGTGGTAATCATCTCTCTTCCACAATGCTGTAATCTCGTTTTAAAGGATTCACTGTGCAGCTGAAGGTGTCTTTTGGGCATAAAACTGAGTAAAAGTAAGTTAAGAATCCTTCCTAGTTTCAATTACACAAGACATTTTTCTTTGCCTCCTCTCAACAATGTATGTTAATGTTTGCTGTTAAAAAGTTACCATCTTTAACCCCGTTTCACTGATTGAGGAAGGCTAATATATTCGGTTTTGAAGCACTTGGACTCCCTTGGAATATAAATTTATCCTTGTTCTGCCATTGTCTTTTATGCCAAATTACATGTTGCAAAAGCAGAGGAAGACCAGCCTACAAACCTGTTCCTATCTGTCTGCTTACAAACATACAAGCCCTTGGAGGGATGGGAACGGTCATCTGGTTATATAATAGGGAGCAGCTATTTGACTGCAGCTTTTGTATTCAGCTACCTGCAACCGGGAGATGCTACAGATTTCATTTCTAATTGTGAAGTTTCCTTATCTCATTTGTGTGTTCCTGAACTATAGTACCTTTCAAGTTTCTTAGTAGGCTGGAACTGACAAAATTCTCAGTATCACATATCTCTTTCACTCATCTTGAACAGATCTTGTTAGTGCAGATTAGAACTTGTTAAAGATTAATTCTTAAAGCATCCTCAAGCTTTCTTTTCCAACAAAGGAAACATCAATTATAGGCTCACACATAAACTTTGCTCCTTTCTTGAATACTTGCTGCCCTTTATAAATCTTAGATTTCTTCCCCTTGAGTGTGTTCAAAGGAGAGATTTTATTGCCTCCAGGGGTTGTTAAACTGATTGCAATACCACGTATTTAGAGTAGTTCAGTGGGAATTAAGCTGGTTCAATGCTGTCAGACCTAGAATATAGCTGTCAAATAGCATTACAAGTAAAACACCCTTGATAAGAAATAATGACCAAATGTCAATCTTGTTTTCACCAGCAGCACTATAGACTTAGCTTGCCAATGAAAAATGCAATATTTTACACATTCTGGTAGCCATGCCTTTGTGACACGAAAGTTAAGGTTGTTTTGGTGTTTCAGTTTAACATATTTTTATGGAATATAAATAAACTGATTTTAAGAATTTTATCTCAGGACAACCTTTCATTTGAAGAACTGAAGCTCAAAAGCATTTTTTTTCTCCCACACTTTATATATACGTTTAATTTATTTTATTTTAATTTTATTTACAAATCTATGTAAATAAGTTGGCCACTTGCCCCAAATGACAACCAACCATAAATTAAAATAGGCTACCTGATCTGGATGCTGTTTCATGCCATTATGATTTCTATCTATTAAGATTTCCATTTGGGAAACTCATATTTTCATACTGCAATAGGATGCAATTTCAACTGATATTTCAGATACTCAAGACTTCATTTTTTTTAAAATGACTTCAGTGTGTACAAGGTAACTACATTCCCTATGAATTTTTTGTACAACTAATATGTTTTTTCCAAATATGTTCTCATCTAAATATAAAATCAATATGCCTTTTAAAATAAATATGCTAATACTTAGCTCATAGTCAGATGAGTTCATTGGGTATGTGATAAATACACATTTATAAAAGATATGTTTATTTGATAAAACTAGGAGCACCCATTCTAAACAGTTTCCATATATAAAGATATATAATGAGCTTTAAAAAACTGGTCAAATACAGTTTAAACCTCATCCATCCAAATGAGATGGAGATCAAAGTAACAAGGATAAACATGGTTTTGGACAAATCGGAGGTTTTTCAATGTATTTGATGCATGTTGGGGTTACAGCCTTACCCAGAATAAGTGAGGTTTTTCAGATCAACGAGGGGGGAACAAGGAAGCTCCAGGGTATAGGAGCAGGTCTAAATACTGTCTGTATTTATGCAAGAGCCATTCATGTCTCATGAGAAAATGGATTATTAAAAAAACACCAAGAAGATTAACAAAAAAACGTGGGGCTGAAGCCTGCTCTCAACTGCACTCACGGGGGACTGTTGTTGATTGTAGTGGAAGCCACCAGCAAGTATCTGAGGCCAAATGTGAGTCAATGTTTAAAATACTATTAATCTTGTGACAGAAGCCAACAAAAACCAAAGAAATGAAAGTGGGGTTTACAATCTCTCCCTAATTCAAACTGCTACATTTTGTTTTATCATCTCTTGAAAACAAACTGTCATCCTTAAATTTGAATTTCTTGGCTTTGTCAGTTTCATACTGAACTTTTACATTATTTAAAGCTTTTTTCTGCATTTAATTAAATCATTGGGAACAAAAAAACAAAAACAAAACAAAAAAAACCCCACAAGCAAATAGCTACGTAAAGAGCAATTGGGGGCAATTTTCATGCAGAAATGAGGTTTGCTTTTTGACCACATGCAGCACATAGACGATGTAACTAAATGATCAGCCCTAAGCTCAGATCTCAATATAAAACATTAAGTTTTACAATTATATGCACTTATATCCAAAGCAATCTCATTATCTTCAGTGGATCTGTATGATGAAAAAGTTGGCACAGGATTTGGGCCATAATGTTTAAGCAGAGTAATGTTCTTTAACCATTTTTGTGTAAGAATTCAACCCACATTCCCACACTGTCATCTCAAATTAGAATGCTCTTCTTCACTAGCTACGCTGGGATATGCACTGACGTTTTCTAGGTTTTAGGTGTATGCAATACTTGGTACTAGTGCAAGCAAACACAATCAATTAAATAACAAAGCATTACAACCATTAGGTTAGAAAAATAAATGTTCCCGTGTATTTAATGAAGCAAATTCTACTCTCTGCATTAATGATTAACATTCATTATTAATGGCTATAATACTGCAAGGAATATTCCTTTTGGATAAAATCATAAGAATTAGCTTCCACTTTCACTTGTGCTTTGCTTTAACACTTTTTCAGTTCCTCTTGCGGAATGTTTACAGTTTAGGCACAGATGCTGGAGGAGTAACTGATTTTAAATTTGGTGCCATTATTTCATAACTACACTTAAGGGATGACTGGGGAATAGAATGTCATCACTGAATAATATGAATAATTTCACACTGCTAGATAAATAAAGCGAAGATTGATTTTTGGATAAATGCCCTATCTGTAACTGCAGGCAATGCTTTCTTTCCTTCTTTCTTTTTTAAACAAAGTGGGAGATATCTATGCAGCAATGATGATTTCATAACTTTATTTCTATTATATACAATTCAGTATATAGCAATTATAGATAATGGTGTAGAACAGTACATGATTCTCACAATTGAGGTTGAAAAACTGCCCTCTAATTGGCTTTGTGAATGGATTTTTGTGTATGTGTGTCACTGCTACTTGACAACCAGTTTAATCACACCATGAGATTGGTGTTTTAAGTTTCTTGTGTTTTTATGAAGATGATGTTTTCCTGATTGAAGTTTTTATTTTGTTAATTTTTAATCAGTAAAAAAGCGAGCCAGCCATTCATCAAACTGACAGGGGCTTCATTAGTTGAATAAGAAGCAAAATCCCCTTTCATGGATAAAGAGTCAAAACTTTATTTAAAAATGTGGCTTTGCTGCCCTCTACTTGTTAATTTCCAGATTACTTGGATGGAGGATAAAGAATTGAATTTGCTTACTGAGATACTGACTTCCATCAAACATTCAAGGGAATTCTGTAGGAGGCAGGATTTAGCTGCAGTTTACATGGCTTGTCTTCATGTGGAGCACCAATAAAATTATATTCATTCTGCTCCCGCTTAAACTGGTTTGTGTCTTTTTTAAATAAAAAGCAAGACATGTTATAAACCCATTTGGAGAGTTTAAATACGTAGTTAAGGTGTAAAAAAAATTGAAATAATCTCTTTTTATTGTGACTAAACCCACAGGGCCTCCTTATCCAGCATACACAAACTGACTTCTACAAGCTATTATGCACAGCATGACCGATCACATCCAATCATAAGAAATAGTAAATCTTTGTGTGTTCAGGTGGCAGCGACTGCCCTGGATGGTAACTCCAATCGGTTAAGTCAATGAACCAACAATATGGTTTCCTTCAGGGCAAAGCTATTTCCTGTCCAATTTCTATTTCGCATTGTGTTTGCAATGTACTTGGAGGAAGGGATAGATTTATTTGGGCATGTTGCCCTTTTTATCGTAGATTGGTTGCGGGTTCTTTTGTTAAAAGGTGAACTGCAGATTTAAAAAAAAATGAATGAGGCTCAAGCCCCTTCTGGTTTCTTTTCGATATGATAAAGAAGTCTCTAAAGAAGCCTGAAAGTTTCTAACTTCCACCTACAAAATAAGACATGTTCGCTTTCTTTATTTTTCCAATAGAAATTGAAGTCTTGTCTATGCTAGGAGACCATGGTGACTTGAGAACTAGTATGATCATTATGTTATTGCAACTAACCTAAACAAGACAAACCTTTTAGTTAAATGGGAGCTGAGTTTTACTCTGCCTGTTTAAAACTAGTGTTTGTTGGTTGGTTGTTGTTAATGCATACCGTAGACCCCCAGAGTTATGAAATTAGAGTAATGAACTGTCTGGCCAACCTCACACCTCATTTGGAATCACAAGCGCACAATCAAGCAGCAGCAGAGACAAAAAAAAAGGCAAATACACTACAGTACTGTGCTAAATGTAAACTAAGAAAAAATAAAGGGAAAGTTTAAAAAAAAGAATTGACTAGGTAAGGAAACTGTTCCTGTGCTTGTTTCATTTAAATTAGGATAGTTAAAAGCAGCATTTTTCTTCTGCATAGTAAAGTTTCAAAGTTGTATTAAGTCAATGTTCAGCTGTAATCTTTTGAAGAAACCATAACATTTTGTTCAGAGTTATGAATAAATCGTTCCTAGTGTGTTCGTAACTCTGAGGTTTTACTGTATTTAATTTAAAAAAATAGGAGAAAAGATGTCTTTGAATTTTCAGCAGCCTCATCCACTCCACCCCTTCAGATAAAAGCTCAGAAAGTTTCTAATATACATTTCCTAGACCTCCAATGGGTCCAGCAAAACCAGGGAAGCCCAGACAATTTTCATAGTATTACAAAGGTTAAAAGCAAACAAGAAAAAGCAAACCTTTTGTTAAGCAAACTCATTAAACAAGCAAAAATGGCACAAACTCATTTTTCTCTCTTTTGCAAGTTACCTTTTCAGGTGCCCCGGGCCTTCAGATAAGAGCACCTTGCTTGTTGGCCCTGTCCAGAATGTCAACCACAAGTTCATCATGGAAACATTTCCTTTTTGACCTATCTGAGACAATAAAGAGCTCCATGATTCTGCTGGAATGAGTCCAAGCTGCTGAGGTACAATGGCTATTTAAGGTTGAGGAACCTGCAAACAGACATAAAACAGTGTGTTATTGTCTCAGTAATTCACAGATGGTTCAGTGCATGAGCACAAGAAAAACCCTTGTGGAATCTCAAGGCCAGAAAATACTACTTTGTAAAACCGAATTTCAATATATTGTGAGATGAACACTTCAGATCACAGGAGCTCCGAAGATGCAACCAAGTTAACTGCAGTGAAAAGAGTACACAAAGAATGGTAACTTAAAAACTGCAGTTGGTTTTGTTTAGAAATAGCAGACCGCATTGGGGTTTGTTGGAGAGTGCGAACCATGGCTTACTACATAAGCCTTCTCTCTCATTTCAGGCATTTCACATTTTGGAGGACATAATTCTTGTGGTTCCAGAGTAAGAAAGGGATATTTCATTTCAAGCTGCCAGTGGCAAGCCAGCTGGGTATGCCACAGAAGTTTTCAAACTTCAGGTGAGTGAACAGCACATCTGTGAATGGAGTGGGCTGGTCACATACTGATGTGACTTTCTATCCAGAGTTCCTGTTATGGAAAAAGACCCAGGGCTGGGTCAAAATTCATGAGGCAATCAACAGGATGTTGTGTCAGTATCTGCATGGATTACTGGCATAGGCATACGCAGCACATTTCCTTAGGGTATGCAAATTTCATTAGGTGTGCACCCAGAGAATTTAAAAAAAAAATTTTTTTTTTTAAAGGTGAGTGGGATTTGCAGCGGAGAGTAACAGGCCTTTTACTCCCTGCCATAAAATCCCCCGGCAAAGTGAAATTCGGTGGCAGAGCAGGAGACTGGAGAGTACCACTGCGAGATTTCACGTTCCTGCACGCTGACGCAAGATCTTGCAGAATTTTACTCTCCGCCACGAGTCCTACTGTCCGGCGGCCTCGCATGGTGCCACAAGATCTCACAGCAGCATGAGAACCCTCCACCCCTGCAGGACCTGGACCAAGTCAGACAGAATTGTGCATAGACGGAAGAGGGAGTTGAGCCAGAGTGTGCGCCCAGGCTTACACTGCAGGCTTACACCGGGAAAAATAATGTAAAAACCAGAAAGCAAACCAATGTTAACTGAGGATAAAATCGTCAACAATCAAACTCTAAGTATTTACCTCTGTTTAAAAGTAATGCTTTACTTGAGAGGCAGGAAGAATGATTAGAAAGCCAGGTGTTTTCCCAGGGCATATGCATTCTGGGCAGTCCAGCAAGGATGGAAAGTCTGGACCCTGCAGCATTTGTGGAAAAGCTGCTGTCCAAATTGCTTAAATTGAATGCTAAAGATGGCTCCCTATGTGTGGAAAAGAGTAACTGAATACCTGTGAGGAAGCAGAATGAAAGTAACAACTTGGAGGTTCCATTATACCACTCCGCATGCACCTGAGACACAGAAAGAGCCCTGGATGCAGCAGAAAAAGGAGGAAAAGGAATCCTATGAGAAGGAAGGAATCTGTCCTTCGTCAACTCTGCTTGTGTTAACTGGACAAGAAGAAAAAAGTGACTATTTCATGGCACAGGTAGTGGAAAAAAGTACATGATACCCAGTACCCAGACAAACATTAGGCACAATTTTAAATCTGGAAAATACACACATACATCCCTTGACATTGTCTGAAATATCTTTTAACAATGTTTTATATTGAAAGAGTTTTCAAAATCATTGCTGAAATTTTTATTTATTGTAAACCACATTTTCTTATTGAAAATTAGGTTCTTGATTAATGAAAAAAATTTCAAACATTTTTAAATTACTTTAAGTTTGGTTTGAAAACTCTGGTAAATATTGCAGAAATTTTTACAAAACTGAAAATTGGTAGCTTTCAAATCCTTCAAAATAAAAACTGTTTAATATTTTTGGCAAAATCTTTTTTGCATTTTTTGACCAGCTCTAATATTCTGGGATCAAATAGCCATGGATCTGCTGCCAAAAAATATCTTTAGAGAGCATGAAGGAATAAAGAACTGATTAATTAGATTCAGATGCCAAGTTTATTTTTGCTGCCTGAGGCTGCATTTTTACATTGTAAAGTTCTTCCCAGTAGTGTCCCTGTGTTTCTTGCACAGCACCAAGCACAGTAGTGGTGCTTAACTAATAATTGCCAAGCTGTCAAATCGTGTAATGAAACTGTTATTTGCCTAGCATTCTTTTATATAACATTTCTAAAATTCACTGGGACTAGGTGAGCATAAATGATGACTGCAACTAGCCAAGACTTTAAAAAGACAGTGATAAGCATCTGGATTGTTTTCCCACCCGAGATCAATGTCTCATTTAGACTATCTGATACAAAGAGACAACTAAGATACAGTACATGTTACTCCCTTCCTCCACAACACACTTCAATACTCCATAAATACCGGTACTCCTTTATACCTGATTGTTTTCCTTCTATGATCTCTTATTTTCTGTTTCTCTCTTCCAGGGTGGATTGATTTAAACCAAAGTAATTTAAAACATGGATTTTAATCACGATTTAAATCAGCAAGGAGGAAACAACTTAATTAATTGATTGTAATTGCATTTTGCATTTTTATTTTGTAGGCATTTCCCGAAAGAAAAGTTGATTCTGATTGGTTGATAACCATTAAAACATGTTGATTTACAACTAAATATAGCCTTTACACAAAATCTGATGCTTCTTTTTGGTAACCAGGAACATACACTATATTTATATACATTTATTTAAACAATTATATACCTTAACTTATATCTATTCAGAGTCTCAATTTTTACATTTTGTATTAAGTTCAGAAATAGTGAATCATGCTTTCTTATTTGATGTGTGATGATTAATTTCCTTGTGATTTGTGTGAAACTCTGGATGGAAATTCAAATTCAATTAAAAATGTAAAAGCAGCATTGTTTGTATGTATGTATGTATTCAATAAACAAAACCACCTTAAATATGC
>ML675646.1:29298229-29371438 GCA_007922155.1 Mesoclemmys tuberculata
TATGCCAGAAACAAGGGGAAAAAGTTTACCATAGTTTATCAAAACATCTTTTGCATTTAAAAACAACTGATTCATTAAACAAAGGAAGTATTATCTGCAGTTAATTAAACTGATTATCTCTGATCACCACGTCCTTCAAGATTTTAGAACTAGTAGAGCTCATCCTCTCACACCTAGTTTTTATACATAGTTTGGAAGAGAAAAAACAAGCTTTTCTGCTTTTCCAACTCCCAAGTGGTTTTTTCACTTTGAACAAACTAGTCATTGAACTGAAATAGTTGAATAAACTGTAATGAAGAAAATACTCTCTTTGCACTTGCAGAAGAGGCCACTGCTGTCTAAAGCTGGTTCAGAATTAACACACTCTGGTTCCAGATGCTAAGACAATGACTTCCACCTTTCAATGGTTTGATTTTTTTTAAAGCTTGCTAGCATATACGTACTATTTAACTTTTTTGTATTTAGTTTAAGTGATTTTAATAGATTATAGTATGCTTAGGCCTTAACATAGGTTGTCAACTTCAAATGTATTTGTAAATAGGTTTTTTTAAAATAAATGTGTATTTAATTTAAATTTAAAAATCCAATCTAAGTGTAAAAATCTGATTTTTTGTAAATTATTGATTTTTATCCACCCTGCTTCCTTCTTTCCTAACACAAATGCATGAAAACTACTGTTCTTGTAATACAGAGAGTAGGAGAGTTGTGTTCTGCTCGCTAGAAGATCCCACAGTGAACAAAACTAAAAAGCTTTTGGTACTTCGATAGTAACTGTACAGTATCAGTTACTGTATGATAGTAACTGTGAAGCTCTTACATCTCTTTCAGAACATGCTGAATTCTCTGACTCATTTCCTTTTTCTTAATAAATATTATACAGTCTGATGTTTGCTGAAGCACAGTATTTAGTTTACTGGGGATGGATTTATGCACTTTCCATATTAATTGTGGGCAATTTCATGCTTTGTTTAAAATAATAATACAGGCTACAGGGGACATGGATTCCTTTTCTAAGTTTTATACAGGATTTCCTCGTCTCGTCTACCTCAAATCTCTTGTGAAAGAGGACAGACTAATGGCTGTGAACATAGCCATCTTTAATGTGGGAGACTGAAATACAAGCCCAATATGCCTATCTGGATTTCCTTTTGTTTGTTCTCTGGAGTTTGGATTTCACTGTGCTGTGTGATTCTGACAGTCAGGCCTCACACTGATGTTAAGGAAGAGCTGGATCTGACTCATGCCTAGCAGTGTATAAAATGTCAAAATTAATAACTAATTTTTAAAAATATGTAGCACACTAGACTGAAATGACATTTTAAGGAAGGATTGTGATAATGCCTTTATAATTGTGGATTAGCCTTCTTACAGTGTGTGTGCAAATTAATTCCTAAAGTATCAGTCATACTATTCTTACTTTTTGTAGACTATGCGGTGAAAGTTGCTAGGCACTTTTTCAGTATTATTAAACACACAAACACACACTGAAATCCACAGAAGTTTTGCAATTGACTTCAGTACAGTCGGGATTTCACCCATGCCATTCTTCTTGTACAAATGTATTGCTCTTCATTTAACTAAAAATATTTTACAATAGTTTTCTGGCAAATATTAAATCCCTAGAATTGAAATTTTTTAATTTGTTTTAAAACTGCTGTCTGGAAAAAAATTAAGCTAACATCTAATGTGACTCCCAAAACTCCAAGTATTGTATCAGCACTAATTCTGCATAGTTGAGCCAAATGCAGTTACAGGCTAATAACATGAGTGTCCTCCCTTGACAAGATTTTTTTTTGTAAAGGAAAAAATATAAAAACTCTGTATTTTTTAACATTTAAAAATATATAGCACTCTTCATGTTGTTTCTTCCTGAAGTTTACATTAGATATGTAACATTTAAAAAAATCTGAATGTTAGTCTCTAGATGTGGCCATTTGTTTCCATGAACCTTTTAAAATGCACTGTAATTAAAATACACAAGACATTTAAGCACGTTACACAGATATGAAAGTCACACCACCGCTTCTTCCCTCCTTCCCCCCATAGAAAGAATACAGGTAGAGGTTACAATGATTGCTAGGTCTTTGTGGGCAGGAACTGTGCTTTTCTCTCTGCACTCTGAAGCGTTTGGCATGCTTTTGGGTGCTGTGAAATAAACACCTATATAATCACATTTCCATACAACAGATCCAAAATAATGTGATTCAATAAAAGCTAGTTTTTCAAACTTGGCTCTTTACCACATTCCATAATGAACTATATGGTGATATTTCACATTGGTACTTTGAAAACAGCCCAGTTATTCTGAACAGCCATTTCAGTATTTTTTAATCAAATTCAGTAAATAGGTAAGAAATTCCTATAATTAAAATTTCAGATACTCTCTTTGAATTCCCCAATGCCATATTTAAATGCGGATATTGATTTCATGACTCCTTCTACAGAGTTTAAAGTGTATGAAGTCTTAAATGGTATTTAGTTTTAGTGCTTTTCTTTTCACTTAGAGTTACATTATGTCAGACTTTAGGCACACGTTCATTAAGATGCATTCAATCTCTAGTGGGAGTTTATACTTTGCACACTGGACAATTCTCTGAGCCAACAGCAGTCCAGCATCAAGAGTTTCATGTTGAATACAAATAGGAAGCATTAGATGTCTACCTCTTGGGGATACAGAGTTCTCCAGGCTTCATCACTTTATCGGACATAGAGGCTCAGGATTGGTCAATCTGTTCACCCTCAGGGGCTTTCTGGAATTATAGATCAGGGACCTTATTGTCATACCCCAGCTGCTGCACAAAGACACTAGAAGAAAGGAGATTTACGAGTATTTCAGCAGCACTGAACCAGGGATACAGAAGCTATACAACAGGGAGTACACTGACTCTAAATCTGTAGGCATTATGCAAAAAGAAAATGCAGAGTTTGGTGTCAAGGGAGCTCTCCAGAAGCAATAGGACATTTTTGTAAAATCTCTACAGAATAAATTTAACAGTTATTAAAGAACAACACCCTGTTATTGCAGTCACTGAACTTTACATCACAAGGAAAGATGCAAGGGATTTTCAGGAAGACATCTGTCATTTAACAGTGACAGGGACCTCAGCACTGACAAGCAATTCAAATCCCCAGTGACAGAAACACATTAACCTCTTCGTAAAGACTGGGTTGAGACCTCTAGCATTAGGGCTGCTGCACATTCTATTGAGATTTTTAGCCTCAGAATAATAAATGTGTTAGAGGGTAGTTTAATTAAAATTGCTGCACACAAATGATTATTCATATATTTATTTCACTTCATTTAAACAAAATGGACAGCACTAGAAAGTGGCAGTAGGATTTGATGGGCAGCATCAGGCTCATTCAAAAACATTTATAAATGTATTACTAAAAAGAATTGGACATGCAAAGAAAGGAATGGAACTCCTACATTAACATTTGCATTTCTTAAAAATAAGGGCAACAATTTGTTACACCAAGCTGGAATTCAGCCTATCAGATGCGGTATGGGGATGCTCTATAGATCCTGATGGAGAGTTACAGAGCTTTTTCATTGATAAAGGCTAGGATCCAGTGCTGCAGTCTGATCAGCGCAGTTGGACCCTTACACTCATGCAGAGCCCCACTTAAATCAATTGGGCTCCGCACAGGCACAGAAATCTGTTCAGAAATGCCACTCACTTGACAGATGTGCCAGGAAGGAATCCTTTCAGGGACCATGGAGGCTACCTTGACCCAATGACTCAAGTAGCTTCAGTACACCTTCCAGTACAGGGACAGGCAAGAGGATCTGGGCAGTGATGGAACCTGCAGCCCTCCCCTCCCCAGGCCTACTTTCTGTGCATTACCACCCATGTTATCTAGCACAGACTGGGACACCACAAAAAGTATACACTCTAAAATCCAACTCCCTCCCCCTCTTTGGGCAGCAGAATTCTTCCACTTCTACAACGAAAGGGGCCTCTATAGCTGAAGAGGGGACTGCATTTGTCCCATAGTGAATTCGGTTGTAATAATTAATAATGTGCAATTATATAGTAACTCCACAATATCCCTAGAAGCCTATGGTTGTGTCAGGAATAGACCACAGATCTCCTAGCTCCCAAGTCTTGTTATGAAAGAAGGGAACCCTTGTGGCAGCTGGCCTCATAGAAAAGGAGCTCCTTCAAGCTATTAGCTGAGCAAATGGGAGTCAAAAGTGTTATTCTTTCTTTAGATGTAAACATGATACGACGAAATTATTTATGCCAGTCAGAGGATAGGCAGTCAAAGTTAAAAGAGTCGGCACAGTGGGTTAATAGTTCAGCAGCGCCACACTGAGCTTCCAAATGTTCTGTTACAACCACTTCTAGGCACCAGAACAACTCACTAAAGCTTATGATGGACCCTTCATCTCTTGAAAGCTCTCCGTCAAGAATAGGAGGTCTTTCTAAAAAACTTTATGCAGCTCAACCCAAAGCTAAGTGCTTCATGCAGGAATCATTCAGTGAAACTCTATAGCCTACGTTATGCAGGAGGTCAGACGGGGTAATCATAGTGGTCCCTTCTGGCCTAATGAATCTAAGAATTTAGAGTAATCCATGTGAGGGGTTACCATTATATAAATGATGGTACCAGGTTTTCCATGTAATTTTTCATCCCATTCCTTACTGCAACATAACACTGTTTACTTTATTGGCTATCACTACATTCTGAGCAAATGTTTTCCTTCATCTGCCCACAGTGATGCCCAGATCTTTTCCTAAATCGTTTTAGTTCATTTAGAACCCAGGAAGGGGTACAAGTATTACCTCTGAAGTTCCTTAGTCTTCTCTAGTCTTGATTAAGCTAAAATATCTTCAGAAGCACCACAGAGAAGCCTTTGACTAAAATAAGATATCAAAGGATATTAGAAGTTACATGACCAAGAGCCCCCATAAGGATAACAAATCTTTCTTGGTTGGAAAGAAATTAATCCTCAGAATGAGAGACACATGCTTGGCATGAAAGAATCAAGCTCCATTGCAATGAAAATATTACTGCTAGGATACTGAAGTGAGGAGTGTTCCTCCAACTATCCCCAGCTGATAACTGTAAAAGCCACTTGCAGGGTTATTGTGATTAGCTCACATGCACAAGCAAACAGACCTCGCCTTAAACCAGAAAGAACTAGGGGCAGGGTGTTCTCAAGGAGGAGGACTTTAGCTGTGGAATGATTTTTTTTTTCTTTCCCTTTTTCTACCAAAGCAGATTTGGTGACTTAACCTGCAAGTCCCACTACAGACATTTATCAGTTTGCTCAGGCTTTTTGTGGGGATAAATTGAAATGGAGATGGGACAGTGCTTTTGTAGAGGGAGATAGGAAGCTTTTTCATTTTAGACATTAGACCAATTGTTATATCTTTATTATTTTATTTATATATGAAGAGATGTACCGCACACTCTACATGCACTTGACTGTATTTAAAAACATTCAAAATCTTATTTAAATTGGACCATCTTGAGCTGAAAGTGTTCACCTTCTCTAACAATAAAACCACTTTTATTTATGTTATGTATGGCTTGAGATGCCTAGAATTTTAGGCACTTAAATCTGAAACTTATTACATTCTTACAACTCAAGTCCATCTATGTCACCTAACTCTGACCAACAGTGACCAAGCAAAACACAATCCTTTTCTCTCACAGAATCTACCAGTTGCCAAAGAATTGTGCTCCAATACTCAAACTAAGGTTTTATTTTAAAAAGTTTACAGCCTTCTCAAGTCAGCAGACGGCCTGAAACAAATGCTCTGAGAGATATGATTAGTCCCATTAATCTTCGTGAGTTGGTCTCAAGCACAATGACAATTAAAATGTTAATGTTAACCATTTCATTCCTGATTGTTTCAAAAAAACATTCGGCTAATGTGTTTATCCTATAACCCCAATCTTAAAAATTCCCAGATTGGAGATTTTGAGAGCTGTCTTGGGGACAATCTCCCCTCCAACATCTTCTACAATGCAGTTCTGCAGGCTCAGAACAAAAGCCTGTAAAACTGAAAAATGACCAAAAAAATTTAAAAATGAATTTAATATCAGAATAAACAGGGGCTACTATTCCACTATGTAGAACATAAATTATTCATTCATTTTCATATTTAATTCATGATAAATCTCCATTTTTATTTAAATGAATCTGCTGCAGAATTTCAAGTCTGCTACACCAATGTGCCACAAAAATTCAAAGATTGTTGCAGATTTTAGACCCTGCTCACTATAGAGAACACAGTGACTTACCTAAAACTTGATTTTTTCCTTCCCTTGCTCTAAAACAGGAAAACACTGTCTAGTAGAGACTCTGCTTCTAATTGGTACAGAATCTTGTCTGACAAAGGTTTTCCCTCGAGTTCTAACAACTCGTATACAAAGACTATATTTAGTTGGTGCAAACCTACCTGAAGAGAGGCTGTGCAACTCACATCTTAGTGTCACTTACAAAGATACCGCAGAAATAAGACAATTTCTAAGTCTCACTCAACAAATTTTCACATACTGGCTTCTGGAAAATATTGGAAAAAAAGACTGACAGCTGAAGCACAACTGAACTTTGCTGCTTTCCCTGGGTGTTTCCTTACCTTCTGGCTCTCCCCACTTGCCTGGGCTCGTCAGCCCCACTCCCTCCTCCCAGGGAGTAACTGTAGGCTACTTGCCTCTGTAGTTCCAAAGTTTCCGTCTCCCAGGGACTGACTGCAGACCACTGAACCCTGTAGCCTCAGCTGCTCTGGGCTCCTGGGCTTTATACAGCCCCTATTCCTGTCCTGCTGAGCCTCACCTAATTACCCCTGAATCTTCTTCCAGGTGCAGCCTTACCTTACCTTCTTCAGGTCTTATTTTGGGTCCCCTTCCCCCCCCAAGCATCATTGCTTCATTTGTTGCAGAAGTTAAGTGTGTAGTGAATGAGATTGCAGGAAAAGACCGAGGGAGGGGGGGCGAAGGTGTCTTATGGTTCATGTAGCTGAATGTTACCCTGAAAAACTGGTTTCTACCCCTACCTTTGTTGGCGTCCCTATGTAATACAGCAAGTCACAAACCATTTTTCACTAATTGTGTATTCCTCATTTTCTGGGAGCCCAACTTAAGACTCTGGGGTCAGATTCACAGATGTGCTGAGCGCTCAGCAGCAACTGGAGTCAGTGGGAACTGTTGTGATCATATGCTACCAAAATAGCAAGTACTTTGAAAGATCAGGCACCTGGCATCTTAAGTTGGTCACCCAAAATTAGTGCAGTTGACACAGTCTCAGTCTCCTCATCTGTAAATGGCAATAATACCAACACCTCACGGGACAGTGATGTGAAAATTAATTCATGTATGTTTGTGAAGCACCCAGCACGACACTGGCAAACCAGGACAGATCAGGACCACATGCCAGTTCACTTTTGTGTTAGTACAGATCAAAAGCAATTGTTAGATGTAAGAGTGTATTCAGGCCTATTTGCTACTAGGATAGATCAAACTAATTGTTGAATGTATAAGTGTGCATTCAGATGTTTAAACTTCATGAAAACTAATGGGTCATTACTAATACATTACTTGTATTGTTCTCATTTATCTGCTTGTTACAACAGCAAACATTTACATTTGTGTCTAACTCTGTAATTAAATTACTTATCAAAGAAATCTTGTGAAATGCTAATGAAGGACTTGAACAGAAAATGCTAATTTCAAAGCAAGTAATTATTGTGCGTGATGATCAAGGTCAAGGACCCGAGTGCATTTCTCACTTTCTGTCATCAAAGAAAAAACAGATGTGGTAAAGGCACGTGCCAGGTCTACACTTACCTGGAACTACGGCAGCAGTCAATGGGAGTTACACATGCTACGCGGAGTAGCTTGCGTAACTCCTGTCAACTTCGTAACTCCTCTTCTAAATGGCGTCTTCACTGTGCTGCACCGATGGGAAATGCAGTTCTGTCGACGTAGCGCTGTGCCACTTGAGAGGTGGTTTTAATGTGTTGACTTCTGGATCGATTGAGCGGGTCTTCACTAATGGCTCTATCAATCCAGATAGATCAATCTGATGGAGTGAATTTGTCACCATCAGTGAAAACATACCCACTGTCAGCTGGCTTTCTGTGTAAATGAGCTATAAATATGGATTCAAGAAATGACTAGATCAAAGCACATAAAAGTCAACAGGATCCAACAGTATCCCACAGCAGGCTAGCACAGGGTATATGCACACACCGACAGTATAGAACTGTATGCAGAGTACACACACACGCTCCCCCATGTGAATATACGAACAGGTGCAGGCATGGATAAGTGGGGACTGAAACGTTGCAGCATCATACAATAAAGGATGCGGTGCTAACTCACTGAACTGCAAATGGAATAAGAGGATTGTAAATTAGGTTAGTGAGATTTACACTTGAATTTTACTTACAGACATTTCCCCACAATTACAGAAAAAAAAATCTATTTTTTCTAGTATTTAACTACAGACAAGAAGAACACCAATGTTTCTAAAACATTTTATTGCTACAAATGGTACATTTTATCACAAAAAGCAACAGGGCATGTTTATAACATGTACACTACTATATAATGTGCGATACAGTCCAAAAGTCAGCCACACTCACAGCACAATTTTTAAGTTTATGTATTGTAGCCCTAAGGGGTAAATATTATGAGCTGTATAATATATTATGTCAAACAGCACTTTGAATATTTACCCTCAAACTACCTTTCTCAAGTGATTAGAACAAAAACTAATATATCCAATTTTCAACACCAAAAAAAGAAAAAGGAAGCTTAAAAAATATACAACACAAAACGTTTTAATTGGCTCTAATAGTTTGGTTGCTATAAAACCTCAACTCAAATGGTCTAAACGTTGTTTTAAACAAATGAGAAAAACACAGAAATTATATAAACAAGTTCTCTGCATAATGGAATGCATGCACAGGGTAGGGATGTTACACAATTCTCATCTGTGAAACTATTACAAAGTCTTATACTTAGACACCTTAAAACAGAAATAAAAAGCTGTTTTTCAACTTGAAATTTTTTTCATTTTCATGCATTTAGTTATCTTCAGTTTGGTCAAGGGTGAAGTCAGTTTGTTCTTCTGTTTCTTCTTCCTCCTCTTCCTCCTCCTCTTCCTCTTCCTCCTCCTCCTCCTCCTCTTCTTCCTCTTCAGCAGGCTCATCAGCTTTGTCGTCTTCTTCTTCCTCCCCTGCCTGCTGATCCTGAGATTGATCAGTAATTTCAAAAGGATTTTCACCCTAAAAGAAAGACATTAAACTGTTCAAATATTTTGAAATCTAAGACATTCAAAATAAAATCTTAATTTTATTTAGCAGAAACATGCACTGCCAGTCATGTAAGAGGAAAAGCTGCAGGAATGTTACATTATTTGTGGGGCAACGCATGGCGATGAAAAAATGGATTTTCTGGGTTCATGATGGGCTACATCTGATTTTATATGTTAGTATAAAGTGAGAAACGGAAGTACAAATCTCAACACTAAAAATCAGGATCTCAATATTTGGCTCTAATGAACTCAGAACTGGCACTCAACTGCTTGAGCTACTGCAGACTGTATACACCAAAATGTTAGATATGCAGATCAAATCCCATCTTAGTAGCCCTTCTCTGCATCTGTTCCAGTTTGAATTCAACTCTCTTAAACACAGTAGACCAGAACTGCACACAGTATTCCACATGAGATCTCACCAGTGCCTTGTATAATTGTACTAACACTTCCCTATTTAATCTCCACCCCATCCTCTGAAGTTAGTGGTCCCATTTCTTCTTTCCTGGTTTTCTTTTTATTTACATGGCTATAGAACCTTTTCCTATTGGTTTTAATTCCCTTTGCAAGGTCCAGCTTTGCTTGGCCTTGGGCAGGTCTCACTTTACCTGTACACTTTCCGACCTCCAAGAGGTAGCTTGCCCAAAGGGACACTGCTAGCTAAAAGTGGGCTTATGTGCACACACCTACAGTGGGATCCATGTGGACAAATTCTCAAAGAGGATAGTTTGTTTTGTTTCTTAAAATTCCTTTGCAGAACAACTGTAGGTTGCTATTATGTCCAGCTACAATCACAACTCATCTTGGGTAGTAATGAAATGAGTGTTTAATAGATTAATAAGTGTGAAGTACCTATAACTCAAAATTCCTAACCGTCATTAAACTCTTTATGTTCAATTGTAGCATCCATAACTTCAGGGAAAGACACTTTAAACTATCAGCTTTAAAAACGAAATGCAAGAAGGCCAGAAAATTCCCAGTTGAAAGTATAGAAATGCACTTCTAGGATCAACTAAACAACTTTACCTCTATCCTCTTCTCCCAGCTCACCTAAGTTTGCAAGCTAGAAATGTTTAGTTAAGGATATTGAACTATAAATCCAAATTCTGTGTATTTGTAGAATTCAAACTGGAGTTAGTTGCTTTGACAGATGCATCTACACTAATACTGTGAGGTTTAGAAGACATTTTAAAACCTAGTTATTCAGTACAGTGACTGTAATCTTGTATTTTTTCCTGAAGACTATTATTTCGCCAGTAAATACTGAAAAATCTATTATTTGGACACCTATGTATGGACAAATTGATATATATATTTTGACACCTACCTACAGTTACTCACACTATGGTTTAAATATCAAAGTAGGGTATATTTAGCTGATAAAGAAAATTGTGCATTATATATGAAACTGCATTCACAGATATCCCAACAGATGCCCTGCTCAAGGGTTGCAAAGGTGTTTTAATTTTAAGTTTGTGGTGGCATCGACTGCTATTGGTAATGCTGATTTATTTGGACACTGATATAATGCACAGTTGACTAGATGTTTTCTTCTGCAGCAAATAGAAGCGGAATAATCAATTGGTCTGTGGACATATTAGCAATTTAGTGTGACAGTTATGAGATGTACAGTGGAATATTTGCAGCTTATGCTATTGTTGAAGTAGGATGTTTGGGCAAAAGGATTATTGCAGTTTTAATATAAAATCACAGAATCTGCAACCCCTGCAAAAGTAAGTGTCAGACATACTGTTATTTTCTAATAAAGCATCAACAATGCACCTAATTTACAAACTCATAATATGAGTTGCTGCTTAAAATTTAAAACAAAGAGGAGAAAAGACTGGGTAAAGTAGGATACCTCAAAATATGAATAAGATAACTTATGTTTTTAAAATCCTAATAGCTGATTTATAAGCACCACAAAAAATTTGTGAGGTACTTAAAAGACGGTAGAAAGGTGGCTCAGTGAACCAAGATGGGAAGGTATTCCATGGATTGGGGAGGTCTGGAAGAAGGCAGAGGAGACAAACATGCACTGAGATTAGCATCAATATGGAATGTAGAAGGAACAGGGTGATACCATAAACATGATCAGAAGTGACACTGTCATTTTTCCATTCATATCTTACCTTGACATACAGCTCATATCGTGCCTTCACTATTGGGTTATTCAAGATGCTGGTAGCAGTCAGTACACTCTCCCTTTTAATTTGTTCTCGGTAGGCCTATGAAACAGATTTAATTGTAACTATTAGGAACCTTACAATTTAAATAGTTGTGAGATAAATATAATTCATGCTATATTGGTTAGGAACTGGTACATCAGGGCCAACATGTTTACTTGTGAAAGCAGGAAACTCTTGGTATCAGAGGCCCAACCTACACAGTAAAAGAAGTCAGAGGAACTGGGTGGTACAACACAATTGTATTTGGATGTGGGAGAGTGGACTTGTCCATGGCTTTAGTCTTGTCTAGGGGTACAGTTAAACTCTCACTCTACATTACAAACTGCAACCATGTAACTGGTTTCTCTGACTATTTAATGCACATTTAAACTTACCTTGGCCCTTAATGCAAAAAAGCACTCTGACTTATGTTCATATGAGAGCAGGTTGGCTTGCATATCATTTTCTGTAATTTATTACATTAATTATTAAAAATACATGAAATCTCAGTAACTACACCATGGAGAAGGGATGTCCAAACTACTTCAGGTGTATATTCTTCTCCGACTCTCACTCACCAGCTACCATCATTTTTCCAGTCATGTTCCTCTTTCAACCATTCACATTACTAGATAAAATGGTGCATTTTTAATTTAACTTAAGTTGCAATGGAAAATCTGCTTCTGTATATCATTACTGCTTCTCAACTGTTTTAATTTGTTCTAGATTTTTCCTTCTGATTAAAAAAGTGATTAACAATCAGAAGAAACACCTTGACTTTATACAACAGTGAGGTGGTGTGCTTATGTCTATATGGACCCTGCAGGGAAATGATGGCAGCAGTAGCACCCAAAATATATGAATGTAGTCCTTTCACTGGAGATGGTCTGTTATGCAGATTGCAGGTCCTTTCCATTCTGAATTCACTTAGACAATGAACTATTAGTGCAATATCACTATAAACAATTACCTGAATCAATGCTCTAAACTCCTATATAAGTATTTAAGTAACTACTGCATTGTTCCAACAACTCCTTTCAGCTATCTCACACATTCAATCAAGAACAGCGTTAGTACTCTTGAATATTTAGTGCAGTACTAAATTTTTTACTAGATCCAATTTCTATTAGTTTGAGGAATTTAATAGAGAAGCATGCCACCATTCATTTTCTTCTGATCCTTATTGGCAGTCATTGGAAAGTAGACCCTTCGTAAGTCATTCCTTTCACTAGAAAACTAGCATATTAGTGTATGCTCATTAGCCAGAATACGAGTCTCTCAACAAACCACAACTTAAAAAATGTTCTATTCAGTAACATAAGCAAATCTAAATCTTATACCAAAACACAAGAAAACTAGAAACCTCCATTGCTACAGATCACAAACTCAGTCCTCTCATCAAACAACCAACTAACATTATTGCTCCTCATTCGATGTCCAGCATCAAAACAAGATTCTAAAGTAAAAAGGGAAACCTACATTCTATTTTCTGTTCAGACAGACTGTACCTTCAGCTGTCCACAGACCAAGTAATTACGAACTGAGCATTACACATTTTTAAAATGCTAAATCTTACTTGTTTTCCTTTTGTATGATCAGGAGATTTTAAGTGCTGTTGAACAGAACTGTGTAGTGCAGGAACATACACACTGCAAGCACTGCAGTGAACAGTCTCAACTTTCATCATGTGGTCATCAGCAGTAACACCTAGCAAAGAAAACAAGACACTAACACAAATGTCTGGCTCTAATGTCTATTTCTATGTCAAATAATCATACACAAACAAACATTTAAAAAGCTCAGTTTATGCTAGTTAAATTTGTCAAAGTCAGTTGCTTAACTGAAAAACGTCATAAAGATGCTCCTGGGCAAATAAATCAAACTCACTTTAATATTTCAAAGACAGACAACATTTAAAAAACAAAAACACTGAAGACATGGGTTTGGCACTCTTAAATGGAGCTGGCAGAGGCCTGTCTTTATGTTTAGGAATCAGAACTAAGGACAATATTGACAGATCCTTTTTCTTATGCACTTTAACCACCTGTTCAGGAGTCTTAAGTGGTCCTGATCCCTTTAAAATTGTGAGCGAATGCTCACCTGACCTAGACAAAGTCAGGCAGGGAAGTCTTCTTTTAGGAGGAGACCTGGATGGGGATCTGTCCTTGTATCTATGAAAGTGCCCATTACTCTCTTATAAAACATTGGGTAACAATTCCTTGTGCTTAGCAGCTCTAGGCTCTGCTCCAAAGCTTGTCTTCAGAGGGTCACTGCTTGTCACTTAAGGTTGAGGTACGGGGGGAGTTAAGGAGGTCTTCCTGGCCCGAATCAGAGTGAGGTCTCATGGACTTTCATAAGGTGCTTCCCCAGCTGAAACTCATGAGCTTCAAATATTCATGGGGGAAACATGTTGCAAATATAGTACTGCACTTTGAGATATGCATCTCACTCAGACAGCAGGAGCAGCGCTGTAGCTCACCGCTCATGGAGAAGGCACAAGGGGCAGAGATGCAATTCTGGAACCCTGGGACACCAGGTCTAGTCCCAATCCACAGGGATTGACTCCGCAAAAGGTGAAGAACTAAGCTAAACTAACCTTAAGTATGTTAATTAAAACTATTTGTAATATATATTTACAGGTGGATGCAGAGGATTCCAAGTCAGGCCATGCAGCAGTAAGAAAGAACCAGAGAGGTGTCAGCCCGCACTACCTCTTATGCCCTCCATCTGAAGCATGAAGATAGCAACTGCGCACATGCAGGTCTTAAGACACTGCTTACTAATGTACAGCTTGAGGTTGTTTTCAGCTAACAAGTTGTAGGTCAAAACTCATTTAAATGGCTAACGAGCATACCTGAGCCTCAAGGACAATGGCTAGTGTAAACATCCGATGGCTCAGGAAGCCAGATGTCCTCTTAGTGATTCTAATTCCAATAAGAACAGCACATTTGCTTTTAGAATTTCTGTCTCACCTGCCACCTATCTGTAAGGACCTCCCACCCTTCTTCTTGCACCCTATCCCTGCCCCAAGTTAAGCCCTAGGATCCTTAATATAAGTAGAGTGATTAAAGCGTCTCTGCATGTATGTAATGACCATTATCACTGTTATTCTCTCTGGATGGGACAATTACTGCATTTGTAAGTGAACAGATAAAGAATTTAAAACATATTATTTAATCGATGAGAAAGCGTATATAATTGACCACTGTAACACCATGAATTTGAAGCTGATTTATCAGACTTCCCAGTATCATGTATAAACCTCTTCAGTATTGTCTTGCTGGCTGATTCTTGGAGAAAGAATCCTTCGTACTCTACACTAAGAATCTCTGGACTTGGTCACACAACGTGCATGATTCCCATGTGTGGAATACACACAGAGACCAGTACTCAAAGAATAACCTAATCTTATTTAAGGTACTTAGGTTTTTTTAAAAATGGAAAAAAAAAAAGCAAGAATTTTCTGTAGAACTGATCCTATTGAAGTACCAGTATGAATTGCCACTCTGCCTTACATAATATATTAATTTCTTTCCCCCCAGACATGAAAAGTTTCAGCACTCAAATTCTGCTTGCAAGTTTATGATATTTGCATTCAATATTTTCTGTTAACAAGTGAATGTGAAAAGGTTTTCCTATACACCAAAAAAAACCCTAGAACAACTTAAGTAAGAGGATGACTTTTCAGAACTGCTATAGTTTAAACCTTTTAAAATGTTTTATACTGCATTGTGATTTACACTCACTTATCAGATAAGACACCCACTGGATCAAAGTGGTGTGTGGCTACACTTACTCTGGAACAGCTGTTTCTGAAGAGCTTCATGTATAGACTAAGCCCTAGATCTTTGGTCCAATGGATGTCTTATCTGATAAGTGCTGTGCTAATTAAGACAAGACAAGGCAACAGATTAAGAATGAGATTGCAACTCCCTGCTTTGGCCCCTTTACACTGCATAAAAGGGCCATAGTGGCAGGAGGAAGGATTCTTCTCATTGCAGGCACTGTGGAAAACAACCACAATGGTGTCTCCTGAAGACCCCTTGCAAGCCCGAGCATATAAGGTACACCTGGGCGGAGAGGGGTGTCAGGGCAGAGCTGCTCTACACAGTACCACAGATCATAGGGTAGCCTTGGGGGGGCTACTGTAATTCAGACAAGACTCTAGGACAAAGTTACAATAGGGGCCTCCCCAGCCCCTAGAACAGGCCCAGAATGGCTGCAAAAGTGGCTTAAAGTCATTTCAGGCCCACCATCTCCCTGAGTTGTGAGTTCTGTGCTGCACTTCTTAAAGGCCCAGATCAGAATATAATCCCAAAAGAGGAAAGGTGTGGAATTAGTGATAAGTAACCTGACTGAAAACCTTAGTGGTAGTAGTACCTGGTGTTGGAAGATTTTGAGGCCTTAACTTTATAGATGCACTGGAGATCAGGATTGTAGAACTAATAGGAGAAGACTTGCCATTGGAGTAAACAGATTTTAAAGAGTCTCTACAGATTCCAACAGTGCACTGAAATTGATTTTAATCCAAACACTGGATCAGTATGTTCAAATGAGAATAAAAAGGAAAGAAAAAAAGAAATAGGTATTCCTAAAACATGCACTTTCACATGGAGTGTTACTTGCCTTCCATTACATCTTTTTCAACAATTTGGACATTTTCAGTTTGGTTGTTGGTCTGCTGCTTGCGCATAGCTGTTTTCTTGAATTTATTCACCATACACTCCTATAATGCAAGAAACAGAACATAAATTTTAAATTACTGATGTATTGCTCTGACTACGCAATACTCCAAATCAGAAACAAACTAAATAATGAAGTTACGCTGCTTTTTCTACTTTTGATTATTAGATGTGTATGTATTAACTATTATGAGTTCCAAAGGAATATTCTGGCATAGTAACAAACAAAGACATTCAAAATTATTAACTTCAGTAACTCCTTATTTTGTTATCCATCTGTTTGAAGTAATGCTGCTTTTAAAAAATTCTGAACTTGCCTTTCTATTCTTTTACTACATGGACAGCTCTTTTCCTAAGTGAAAAGATATGATGAATACTAAGTACGCTTTGAAGACAATAAATGGTATAATTTAATTTAAACTCTAATGTGCAAGTGACCTACAAATCAAGATAATTTAGATGTATTCAAGATGGCAAGGCCTGGCAAAGTTCATCCTGGTGTATTTAAGGAACTAGCTGAAAATCTCAGAACCATTAGCAATTATCCTCAAGAAATTAGAGGACAGTTGAGGTCGCATAGCACTGGAGTCGGGCAAATATAGTACTTATCTTTAAATGGGGAACAGCAGAAAATGATCTTCAAATGTTATAGCTTATGTCTACCCTTAAGACAACATGAAAAATACAGGCACTACACATGTAGTTACATGCCACAGTGAAAGGCAGGCTGAGCCCACTCTTGTCACTGTGATGTATAGATATATGCAGTAATGAAAGGCTCCAGCAACCCTCCCATCACCAGAGCCCTTCCCTGCTGCCTCCCCTGCTCCCTACCCATCCCACTACCAGAGCCTCCCCCACCTCAGCCAGCCTTTCCCCAGACGCTCCTCTTCCACCATGGGGAAAGGCTTTGGCAGGTGGGAGGCAGCTGGACACTAACTGCTAAAAATTGCAGTGTAGACATGGGGGCATGGCTTGGGCATGTAGAAAGCCATGTAGGGTATATATCCTAAGGGTTCAAGAGGCAGGGCACTCTACTTAAGCCGTGCCTCACCATCTACATGGCTATTTATACCCGTGTTAGAGGGGCATGCAGTGACTCGTCTCTGCATCTATAAAGAGGGCCATAATCAATTGTTCTCCATGTCCACTGAAGACAGGACAAGAAGTAATGGGCTTACATTGCAGCAAGCAGAGAGATTTAGGTTAGATGTTAGGAAACAAGTTCTAACTGTAAGGGTAGTTAAATTCTGGAATAGGGTTTCAAAAGAGTCTGGGGAATCGCTAGAGGGTTTTAAGAACAGGCTGGACAAACATTTGTCGGGGATTGTCTGGGTGTACTTGGCCTTGCCTCAGCACAGGGGGCCGGACTTGATGATCTCTTGAGGTCCCAGCCAGTCCTATATTTCTAGGATTCTATTAACATAACTTACGTGCAGAAACTCCATCACTACTTTATCAAATTTGGTTTGCTTCTGGATATGATCCAATGTTTCCTGGTGAGCAGCACTTTCCAAATGAGCTTCAATGTCTTTCTCTTCAAAGGTTCGAAATTTACAAAATGAGCAAGTGAATGCCATTCTAGCAGGAGAAACATATATGTTACAGATATTACTGTTCAATAAGTTTGCTCGTTTGTTTTTTGAAGTTAGTATTTTTCAAGAATTACCAAAGCGGCTTATGTGGACTTGTTAAATCCAGTTACCTGTAGCAAGTGGGAAGCTTTCCCTAGTAAGTGTAGAACACTACGCCAAGCTTTTTCTGTAGCTTACATAAGAGAAAGCTAAATTTGTAATGCTATGGTTCTGAAGTGCCAAAAGTGAGCCAAACACAAACTGAGCCAGTGATGTCTATTTGAGTTTTCCGATAGACATGTACTGTATTGCTACTCAAAATATTGTTAACTGAAGAGTGAAATAGCTTGGTTAATTTCTTTGCTGCTATTCAAAAACTCTGTCAGTGTTCAAAACACTGAAATTGTCAAGAGTGACAATCTCATATTGGTGGGGAGAGCTACAAACAGCGTGGCTAGGAAAGAGGACCAAAAAAAAATGGAGACTGAGGAACAGATGTAGCCACCTCACATAATACATAATCCTATATAATCACAGCACTACCCAAAAAAATCAAAAATTAAAAAAAAAACACCACCCCTAATTTAACTGAAGTTTTGAGAAGGAATAAAGAATAATGCAGGTGCTTTAATCCCACACCAACATCAAGCCGGATGTTTTGAGGAGGGGAGGAAAAGAGCACATTTTTCTAACATTACATAGAATGATGCTTAGAGTTTTAATACTGTAGTCTGTCAGATTCAAAAAGAAAATGAATCAAAGCAGGGACAATACCCTTTTCCAGCAAGATTCCCCCTTGATCCTGCTGGTGGGGCCTCCAGCTTAGTTTTATCTAATTCTGCCCAGCAGGTAGAGTCCTCTGCCTATTAGGTATCAAGTAAATTTTTCAAACTTGTAGAGTGCAATATGGCTAAATATGAAATAGAAGGTTTCGATTTTATAATGTGGTTTCACCACTGAATACGTGCATGCAGATAATATTTACATTTCTCGTGTCAAGAGAACCTTTCAGATGTACACTACAGAAGTTACCAAAAGCAATCCCACAAAAGCCATGATTTTGTTTAGAGTATAAAAACATCTGTCACTCATGGATGTGCATAAATTTATATGGACATACATATCACCAGAGACATGTCAGTCCAACTATTTTTCCTGAGCCACAAAAATGCTAAAAGAAAGCAAATGACTAGCAATGTAGTTGTAGCCTATCAAATAAGCATTTTACTCAAGTTTCCTTTAAGACTGTTATATCTAGTGACTGGACACTATGACACAATTATTAGTTTTCTATATAGATTATCCTTAAAATGAGATATGTATGGATGTGAAAGACATTTCTTGCAGTAAGGACAAAATGATTTTGTACTGCGTATGAGACTAGACTTTCCACTGGGAACATACCAATGTCTACATGAATCCTTGAAGCCCACAAAAAAAAACCCACTTAAGAATGAGATAACATCAGGAAGATCTCAATTTATTATTACTACAAAGTTGAATTCTTATATCAAAATTCCCCTTGCACCCTGGAGAGTTTGAGATCAGGGTATAATCTTAATTAATTCATTTTCCTTGGGCACAGCTTAGTGGAATATACTTGAAACTGAACACTATTCTTGTTTACAGAAGCATTGTTTTGTTTGAAAACTAGGCCTCCCACATAATTTGGCACTTTTGTAATGCTTAAAATGGAGACATATGAAACACAGAATTAGATCAATTACTATCCTGAGGAGCTAAGCAAGGATAAGAATATGCATATCAGCATGTAGATTCATCTTATTATACTATAAACATATGGCGTAGTACTATAACATGGTACCACTGTAGGATGATTATTTGAATCTCTCATGAGTGTAGTGGTGTGCATGAACATACTTTCAGAAATATTAATGAAACATTTTAAGATATAGTATCAAGTACTCTAGTTGAGCAATCTCCTCCTAAGACAAATTACTTTTTAAAACACTGTTGTATACCCAGTACCCTTTGGTGCATTCATAAATACTAGTACCTTTGCTGGTACCAAACTAGGGAAAGATGACATATGTTAAAAAGAAAAAAACAGCAGCAGCAGTACAAACCTGTATCCATCACCATATTTTTCACTGTTTTTCTCCCTTCTACGCCTTTGTTTCTCTCTTCTTGCCTCAATTCGTCTTTTTTCCTCCTCTTCATTTTTTACGTCTGGTTTGGTATCTTAACACAAAGAACTGGGTTAAACATTTATATCTCCAAAATCCAGTGAGTAGAAAGTGCAATGCTTGACCTTTCCTTCACAACCATCTTTTTCTAGTCTCACAATGTGAAATAAATTCAAATCATAGTGTTTCAATGGCATCTAAAAGTTTTGGTTATTTTTTATTTTTTTAAAAAAATCAGTAAACAATATTTCAATGCAATTTTGGTAGTTAAGAGTCTGAATTAAACACAAAGAAGTGAGAAAATTCAGAGTTAAAACCAACCCAACCCTACTGTGCCTAGATACTAAAATCATTTCCAAATAAATGACTAGGTGGGACACTGGAAAATCGCAGTTATTCAAACCCTTCAAAATTTTAATGTTTCATTGCAATCTTTGCTGTTGCATAAAACATAATTTATCATTAAAAAGAAATTAGTCTATAACCACCCTTTTTGTTGTGAAGATAGTTTATACAGTGGAAGCTAATACAAAGATGATCTGTAAGGATGGGAAAAAAAGACAATTGTTAATGTTTCTTTTAGATTATTTATGCTGTATAGGCACTGAATATGAAATTTGTTTTACTGCTGCATAAATCATCTGATATGGAGTTCTGTGGAGTGAAATGATCTGAGCATCTTATCCCTCAAGATCAGTGGAAACCTCTAAAATGCCCAGCCTCTTACAAGCCAGGGAATGGAAGCCTGAGTCCAGATATGAACTTGAATCTCTCACTTTCGTGCATGACATTGCATTCATTTAAAAAGCTGCATAAATTTTCACATGCATTTGCTGAAGTGCCATTATTGATAGATCCATAGATTTACAATGTTTGATACAGGACCTCATTGGAAAAGTACACTTTCAAAATAGGTTAACTAGCAGGCCACACTTTACAAGTTACTATATAAAATTAATGATTTGCAGTATTCTGCAATTATTCAGTGTGTAAGTCTTCACATTACAACATCTATCATCACAATTGTTACATTTTAGTGATCCCAAAAGGAGACCACAAATTGAATGATCAGAAAGAATGAATAGCTATCCAACCTATAAATAAAGTCCTTCAATTTCAAAGTATAGTAGGCCAGTGTGGGTGCATGTAGATGCCTGTAAGCTTTCAATGTCGCTCATGTATCTGTTCTTTAAATAGTGTACTTCACTTTTCTACTGCAGTAAATCTAGTATCTCCCACAATACTTGATTTATTTATTTTTGTAAGTTTAAATAAAAAAGAATGCTCTGTCATTCTTGCAGTGCTACTTACCCAGGAATGCACTGAATATTTATTTCTAGAAGCGACGGTTCAGCACAACAGGGAGATTTGAAGTACCTGGATGTGCATTTTATAGACCCGTTCCATCACACCAACTTTGGATCAGTCAAACAATGTTGTTTCCTACCTAACATATAGAGGAATGTCTCCTCTGCGCCCAATCCACTTCAACCCTGAAAAGTTTTACAGTACTCCTGAAGTGAAAGGCAAGGGAACAAATATCTGTAATACCCAGTTGTCCAGCTAGAGCTGTGTAATTTACAGTATTATTACAAGGTCAACATATTAGACAATGGCTTGCATGTGGAAGTTTCTCTAAAATCTGCTTTGCCTTGCAAATTTCAAGGGAGATTTTTAAGTTTATTTTGCAGTTGAACTTTGAAATCAGGATTTACATAAAACATCGCGGATCCATCAACAATACTAAATTGCTAACATGTATGCATTAGGACTTAAAGTTCTGGTGCAAGAAAACTGACTGCTGGGTACACAACTTAAGATTTTTGTTCTTAAATTCATGTGCTCCAAAAGCAAACAATTCTTTCAAGTTCCATTAACAACTTTCTGTCATTACCTCCATTCCAGTAACTTCAGAATTATTGGAGCTATGAACGACTAAAGATGAACACGTATAAAAATAAGTTTCATTAACTTAGATCAGTGGTTCCCAAGCTTTTCTCTGCCATGGTACACCTTGATACCATTTAATTATTTTGAGGCACACCACCATATAGTCTCCAAATGAACTCATGGATATTCATGAGCCAACTCCGAACTCTTCAAGTAGCTTTTTAAGAAATTCCATGGCACACCTGCTCAGGCCTGACGGCACACCAGTGTGCCGTGGCACACTGGGAAACTCTGACCTAGATGCTAGCATGTTGTCCTTCATTGCTTTTGTCTTTCTGTTTTTCTCTACTGTTTTTCCTTCACCTGTCATCTTTTCCTTCATTAATGAATTTTTTTTTTAAACCAGCCACAACTATCTTCCCTTCCCATTTACCTTTTAATGACTTTTATTGCTTCCTCACTCCTTTGATTCCCCTTCCCTCTTCCTCCACACCTATCTCCCCTGCCACTCTTTCAGGTGCACTGTGGATAAGTTTTTTTTGTGGTGTGAGCAAAAGGGATGCACAAGAGTTGCATACAGAGGTAGGGGTACAACACTGTAGTAAAGAACTAGGGGAAACTGGTTTCATCCTTGTCAAGTACATTTAAAGAAAAAAAGACACCCTGAAAATTAACAAGCAATAGTTATGGCAATTGACAGGAAATAAAGCACAGTAGAAAAATTCATAACTGGAGTCAAGTTTCCATTCCTCTGGCATGTACACAATGAAAATTTTAAGACTTGGCAAGTCTCAACACCTACAATACAAAATGCTATGGAATAGCAAGTATTTATCATGCGTCTTTAATGAACTCATGGCATCTGAGCAGGCACAGGTGCATCACACTGCAGTTTTTCAAAAGAAGGAGGTATACTGGGAATAAGTTTTAAAACACCGGATGAAGGTACATGAAATCCCATTCTTCTAGCTTCAGAGCCCAGCATGTTAAAGTAACCCAAAGTAAGGTTCAATACTAAAAAAAAAGGTGCCTACATTACAGCTGAATGTCAGATTCCAAGGTTCAATATTTGCATTTAAGTGATCCTAAATAAGACCCTGAAATTACTTGCAGTTATGAAGGAGATTAGTTAATCACAAATTTGCCATGATACTATACTTAGAGACAGTCTTCTGCAATATTTATTTAACACAGCAACAAGACACTTGTTCTCATTTGGTAAACTATCTTCACAATGAAAGAGCAAGAAAGTTTACTTAAACAATTTTCTGAAAAAAAAAATATATATACCTGAAGAGATTTACCTTCTACCTATCTTCATTTTTAACATGCCCATGTAATATCTACACACCCTGGTGACTATATGATCTATAGTTTTTCAAGCCCCAGGTAATAAAACTTTGACTTATGCCAACACCAAGATCTATAAAACCATGTATACAGTAGTAGAGTACTTCAATGCTGAAGAATGAAGAACTGCAAAACATCGCAAATGCCCGCTTGTCTAAAAAAATGGAAGTTAAACATTATTATTTTTTCATTTAATTACTTACTAGACAGTTTATTCTGGTTCATCATAATAGGCTTTGTCAGTTTGGGTTTCTTGATAAATGTCCCACCAGGTTTGTTATATGGCTGCTGTATCATTTTTCTCTTTATTCCTCTGGCAGCAACTGCTGCAGAACTGGGTTTGTTATGATAGTCAACAACAATTCCAGGTCTATGCATGCCTCCAAAGTCTCCCATATGCTGGAAATTTGTGAAATCAAGAAAAAGTATTAGTATATGAAATCAACAGAAACAACACAATTGCTACATGTAAGTATTTGTAAATACATTTTAAAAACAAACATTTAAACATTAAAATCTGCATTCTGGGACAAAGCACTGCTAAATTAAAACACATCAAAATTGGGAGCTTAATGGCTCTGCTGATGCTTGGCCAATAGATTAAATGTGTACCTATGAACTGGGTTTCTGCTTATTCAGAACCATTGGTCCAGACTATGAGTATGCCTATCAGAATTCATATCTCAGTACACCTCAGCTCCTTCTCTTTAGATTCTCTAGTTGATACTTCGTTTCTCTTTCCTGGAGAGAAAGCCATCCAAGTTCCTTAGAACTCAGCTGACAGCCAGAAAGCAGCTTTACTTTGTGGGTTTGAGACAAGAAAAATGACCTTGAAGATTTTTCTGTTTTGATGATAACCTGAAAATCTGGGTGGGTGCTAACTAACTCTGTGCTTTAAAGCACAGAAGTTGTCTAATGTGGACCCCTGACTACTGGAGAACATCCAACCTCCCCTTTATTCTGTCAGGAGGATTTGTGACGGTGAACCCAGTGAATTTAGGACTTTTTTTTAAATTTGCTTTTTGAGGAAAAAACATTTATTCAAAAGGGAGCAGAGCAGATTAGTTACAGGGACAAAGAATTGGGCTAGGTGACAAGTCCCTTAATTCCCTTCTGTCTTCTTGTCTCTGAACTGTATAATGGTGCAGATGTTTGGAGACGTGTATCTATGACAATCAACTCTTTGGAGGCAACGAAATAATCTGAAGAGGAGGAACCAAGGGAGCTGTAACAGCACAGAACTAATTTCCTATTGACTCATTTACTTGATTAACAGAGGGTAGACAGGAAAGCCCACTTGACTGGAAAGGTGAATCAGATAAGCAGAAATATTTGTACTGCCACAAAAACAAAACTAATGTTTTATTACTTAACTTAAGGTACCTTACAATCATTTAGTGTAATGTACTATATGAAAAATATATATATTCATAAACGGTGAATACATTTTAATCACAAAAGGCTGGAATATAGTAAGTCTAGAAAATAGGTATATTTACAATTTAAAAAAAATTAAAAATCCATGCACAAATTTTCAATGAATTCTAGTTTGTCTAGTTAGAGATATCTAGCATGTGTTCACACTGCTTGTATTTAAACTTAATGTGAAGTGTACACTTGAATAAACAGTCTTTCCAGGTGATCTACATTTTAACAAGCAAATATTTCCATCATCTATTAAAGGTGCAATGCATTTTAAATACGGTAAGCTGTTTAGCTTTTTATATTGACCTCAAAGTATTTCTTTATGAAGGGTAAAACTGATCACATTAATTTTTAAAGGAAAAAAATTCAGATAAAAGTACTATACTATATTTTAGACAGAACTTTTAGCACTGAAACAATTCTAAAAAGAGGGCATCTGAATTTAAAAACCCACCACTTTCATTTTGACAGAGTGATATAAAGATTAGAATCTTTTTTGATTACTAAGATACATGTTAGCTAGCAGCTACGTGTAGGTTTTCTGCAGTAAATTTGATTATGGCAGCTATATTACTTAAGAATGTTGGGTAAGTAAACCTTTTTAACAAAAAAAAAAAACCAAAATACACAGGCATTTAGAAGACCCAATACAAATTATTCTCATCTACATTTTAAGCTACAAACAAGCTACATAGTTTACTATTACAAAACTGCTTCATAAAGAAACATGGTATGTTTATAAATTTTAAAAGATAGTAAGTTATCTCTAAGATATAGGCAAAAAAAGTGTTCAACAACTGAACTATTTGTATGGAAAAAAATCAAAGATGGAATTATAAAATTAAGTTAAAGGGACACCATCAACTTAAATATCAATTCTGTCTGGATAGTTTTCCCTACTGTTACAACATCTAAGATTAACCAAACTGAAAAACGTAGAGACGTTTCTCCAATCTTTCAGCTTTCACACTTTGTGCACTATCAGTTTCTCTGTTTCCTATTTGCTTGGTTCTTTTGCGTAGCAACATGACAAATGTGCAAGTAAAACAAAATTGGCAGAAGTAGTGGCAAAATTAGATGTAGCATCTGAAACTCATTAACTCTTTTTAAACTGACCAGATTTCAAATTGATGACATCCCTTTAAATAAGACTTTAAATTTAAGGAAAACCACTATAACTGCTTGCCACCTACCTTTGACATTTCCGTCCCTTTCCCCAGATACAAGTTAGAGTAAGAATTAAATTAAAAATGAGATCTCCTGTTTGGTCAAGCATGTGTTTAATAAAAAATTAGCTACAATTTCACCTGCCCATAGGAAGAAAAAACTGTTTTATGGCATACACAGCCTAAGTTTTAGTTTTACACATACATTGCACCTTTAACCTACTCAAAAACTTCAAAAAGGTTCAAGATAACCTTTCATAATTATCCAAGAATTTTCCCACCAGCAAAGATGCTAGTGTTTACAAGGAAAAAGGCAACTCCTTTTAACCCCTTTTAGACCAAACCTAGTACTTTTATCTTCACCTTTCAAACAAAAGGAGAGATTTAACAAAACCTTATCAACTAATCTTATATTGTTCCTTATTTCCAAAACAGAGGATCTCGGTAGTACTTCATAAGTCAACTTCAGAGGGATTAGCAGGCTGGTCAACCATGACAGTTTGCTTGGTCAAAAGTACACCGTGATGAACAGTATATTAGTTTTAAAGCTGTGGTCTTGAAAGGGTTTAAAAGAGTGACTAGTGAAAAGAATCTGAAAAGATTCTGTACTTACTCCTCGGCCTCGGCCTCTGCCTGTTGATGGTCCTCCAAAAGCATCATAGCTTCTGCTTCCAAATCCACTTTCAGGATAAGCAGGCGTTCCTCTCCCCCGAGAGCCTACAGGTGCAGGCTTCATATGGGGTGAAGAAAAACTGCTGTAGGAAGAGTAACTCTCTCTTCCTCTGTCCTCCATAAACCCAGGCCTCAATTTTGAACGTGAGTAAGGTGCTTCCCAGCTAGACCCGCCCTGGTTTCTACCTCCGAAAGAGTCAAGGCTATTCCGGTAGGAGCTGTCAAATCGACCACCATAACTACCTCCGAAGCGGCTTTGTTCGGGTTCATTATAACCATAGCCAGATCTGTATAGATCTCGCCCACCCAGAGAAGACCCGGAGTCATAAGACTCATAAGGTCCAAACCTGGAAAAGTTGCACAGTGAGGGAAAAAAAAAAAAGTAAGCTTACTAGTGTTATACATTTCAAAAGACAAGTTATCAGTTGACATTTATCAACTAAAATCAATGTATACTATACTGGTTTGTACAGTTGTGTTATTGTTTATCTTGATTAGGGCTGGGCAATTCAAGCTGTGACCAGATAGAATGCTATCTGGGCCATTTTCTGTAGAAACAATTCTAAAGTTCAATATGCCTGAACTTTGTTTAAATTTAATTTCTCAGCAGTATTTACTGAACATTATTTTTAGCCCAGCCCTAGTCTCAGGAAAATAATCACCTGCAAAAGCTCACAGGGTAGTCAAACTGTTCCTATTTCAAAGTCATGCCTAACATCTTAACAGTTAAACAGCTTTTAAAAGAGCTTAATTTTCAACTGGGAAAATAGGCCAATATATATATTTAGTATTTATAATACAACAGAGGTGATTCTTACACCCCCATAGTTTTACTTTTAAAACCAGAAAATTAGTGATCTATAGTCTTCATGTGTATTTTTGGCCATTTTTTTTATAAATTTAAAATCTTCCAGTCACAGAGATCATGACCACCAACACCCCTCCATCTTTTAATTTTAGACCATTAAGTCTAGCAACTCCAGCATTTGGAAAATCTGTACAAATACGAACACATTGCACATGGAGATAGTCCATGGGAATCTCAAGATAGACTGACGAGTAGCAGACCTCTTTAGTTATTCACTGGGGTTTATTTTGCTTTGAAGTTTTTGTTTTGTTTTGTTTTTTGAGGGGTGGTTGGAGTAGGGAGGATGAAGGGGCAAATAATCATTATCATCTCTAACAACACTGGGAAAGGGAACTCGTTAGTCTTCCCATAGAATTAAAATAAGGCAATTCCACAGAAATTGGGAAAGGCAAGCCCTTTACTAACAGAAATACAAACTAATAAAACAGACTCAATTGCTTCCCATGTCTATGGTAACATGAATGCCTTCATTTTAAAGATGTTAGTCTCAGAAGACTCAAAGCTACACATAAAATGACACTATCTACAGAACAGTCCATGCACAATAGCAAGGTTGTATGGCAACAGACATTTTAGTGTGTTCAAGTCTCCAGTCAACCTCAATCATATACAGATTACTAAATGGTAGGTACATCTTATTCCTAGATTTGCGCACAGATTTTAATTGATCGTAACATTTACCATTTGTAGTGTTTAATGTTTATCAACTTGTAATCTAACAAAATTGTGTAAAGTACATTTTCTCTATTCTTCTTACTTGCCCAATGGCATTTTCTTTATCCTTCCTCCTGATCTTGCCCAATGGCTACGTACAGTTACCATACAATAGTCCTCCTACTTCCAGATGAGGATTCAACTGGACAAATAAGGACACCAACATTTTCTTCTAGTTTGATTTCCTCCTACTTGAAACACTGCTCATAAAAGCAAGCTAATTTGCAGAAGATTTTAAAATCTGAAATAAACCAGTTGGTATGTACTGTATCTGTAAATTTACCCTGAAAGAGCATTAGGAATACTAGAGCATAATATGAACCTTATTTTGTGAGAGCACTGCATCAGAAATTTTACTTTTAGACCAATCCATTTTACAACCCAGAATACACAAGTAATTTTGATGTAACTAGTACCTGCCAATAAAATAATCTGGACATGACTTTAAGTCATAATACCAGTGAACATTCTCTCAGTTTACATTAGCAGTAAACCCAGATCCTAAATGTTCCTTGGAAATGGAATGTTGATTCCATTCTTAGATTCAATCTATGGCATTGAATAATTAAAACATTTTAGCTATAGACTGCTAATTTAAGAGACATTAAATTACAACAGTCTAAATTTACTGATCAGTTACAGATTGCTGAAAGTCACTAAATACAAAAACAGCATTGTAAGTTTCAGTTTAAAAAAAAAAGTATGTCATGTTATGACTGCAAGAATTATCCACAAAGGTATTGATTTGGATTATCAAGCTGTCATAGCATAACTTTTCCAGTTTTTATTGAATTGGAAGACTTATAGAGAATGGAACTCCACATATATATATATATATACACACACACATATATCACACAACATGCCTAAGGAACACTTAAGTTGGAAAAAGACACACTTTAAATTTTAACTGAATTGTTAAATTCTTCAGACAACTGAATGATTATTTTACCTGTTACCACCACCACCTCCTCCTCCGCCTCCTCCTCCATGACTCTCCATCCCATAAGATTGGTTTAGATAAGAATCCATGGATCTTGGGCCACCATAAGCTCCATGTCCATAGTCACGGTCCATTTCTTAAAAAGAAGAGGAAAAAAAGACATTTAGTAGAAGTTCTTTTTTCTTTTCCTGAACACATAAATCATATCTGCATGATTATATCCATAGTAGGTTTCATAGAACATGCAGCTCTGCATCTTTTTGATCAAAACTGTATTGTGTAGTGTCCTTGCTTGCCAACAGCCTGCCAAAGACTAGTGCTTGGATGACAGTCAACAAGACTAGATTCACTCTCGGTAAAACGGAATCATTACTGGCTGTGGAAAATACCCACAATATGGCAATAACACCACAATAAAGGTTGGTCCATCCTCCACTTAGAATTTTTCAAAGGGAAGCATTTTACAAAATCAAACAACATTAATCCTGTGGACCACAAATTTATCCAGCTCTGAGACTAAAAACCTCAGTTGACATAAGAGTATTTTAAGTGACAAAAGATTCTCTGTTGATTGTTACTGTGATCTCTATATCACATTTTGTTTGCAAATCAAAATTGGTTCTTGCTACTACCAAAAGCTTCTGTGAGCTACATTCTCTCATCCATCATAACCAGTAAAGATTCAGCAAACAGAAGTGAGCTGACAGTTTTGTTGTGGTATATAGGCACTGTTAATCAGCATGGGTATACATGCATTTGCAGCCTCCCTCAGATTTTTTTTCCTACGTCCACAATGCTTTCTATAAAACAAAGTTACTTTTTAAGAAGTGTCTAATCCTTTGGTTACCTAAATAATCTTCCAAATGTGGAAAGATGCAGTGAAGAGTCTGCAGAGAGACTGAAACAAGTGCTGTAGCTTCCCCCATTTTGTAGCTTGCTGCAATGTCAATTTCAACATCAAGCTAATGTGCTTATTTGGTGCAGTCAAATATCCTATTCTTTTAAATGGATGTCCCACACAAATTAGGTTTTAAAAATAAAATTTGCTTTCAGCATAGGACTTCACCTGAAGCTACCCCGAAATGCAGGGTAACAAAAACCATTTACCACTGTGCCCAAACTAATTATATGAAATGCAAGTTATGTCTGAGTTTCCATATAATCAGGTGGCTAGCTGACAACTCACCCACAGGCTGACCATCACTCCCTGCCTGCACTACCCAGGAGAGTTCCCCCTTCTTAGTTCAAGGTCCATTTAAACAAAGGCTGCATCTACACAGATATTTCAGCAAATCCCACCAGTGGTTTAGCATTAGTGCAGCTTCACCAATCAAAGTTAAGCAGAGAATTACTTGGGGGAGATTATTAGTCTTGCATCTAGAATGGTGGGTTCCTCCTTTCACTCATGTCCCTTTTTCTGCTCTTAGGTGGCTAGAAGTTTCAATGGCAGCTCCTTTTGTGCTTGCTAAAATGTTTCATATTCTTCTGTCCAGCAGCATTTATATTTGCTGTTATTTATACACAATTCATTTTGCCTACTTTATTTAAAATCAAGAAGTAATTTAGATATTAAAATAAAATCGTATTGAAGCTTTTTGTGCACTTTTGCATTCCTGCTGGGAGAGGGGAGGATTTTTGGGCAAGTCAAGACCAGATAACTACTAGCAGCTCAGATTTTTAACAGTGTCAGACAACTTGTAAATAAAAGGTCATTAATACCCTCTTCAAGGGAGATGCTTGAGCTCCTACTGCCACCAGGCTGCTTCTCTCCCACATCACTTATATGTAAACATTGTTTAAAAGTTAATGTAGACCCTGAAATAAAGCAATATTCCAGAACACCATTGAAAAGACTGAATAACATCAGCTCATTCAGATTATGAATTTATTTTAAAGTTCTTTAGAAAAGTTTGCCTTTTTGACAATTGTCAATTGCTATTGCATTATTTCATGGAAGTTTTTTTTAAACACACACAAATCTGATGAGCTAATGGAAAGCTCAAGAGTTCTCAAATACCCAGTGTACATCATCTCTAACAGTGGCCTGTCTTTTCAAGGTGGCATTCCAAATAAAATTAGGAAGTACTAGAAATATATTTAGAACCAAAACGACCAACATCATTTTCATGCACAGATAATCGTGAGAAATAAATTTAAAGGGAAGAATAAGCAGCAGGGAGATTAAAAAAAAAGCTATTGTTAACACTGACTGAAACAGTTAATGGACAAAAAGAATCTTTTTGTGAACAATTTCTATGCCACCCTTAAAGAAACTATCTTAAAAAAAAAGTTTAAAAATCTGGGCTTAGAGACTCCTCTTGAGTGACAATTCTTGTATGCAGCGTTGTAGCTGTGTTTGTCCTAGAACATTAGAGAGGAAAGGTGGGTAATACATTTTACTGGACCAAATTCTATCCATTTCAGATGGCAAAAATAGATGTTTTGTCATTTTGCAACCATAATTGTCTAGTTATCTTAAGTCTTGATTGTGCAACAGCAGGTCAAATGTTTTCTGAAAAAAAATTATATGTTAAAGTTGATTATGTCCCTTTTAAGACCCCAGTCCCACAATTAGATCCACCTCTGTGCTTAGACAGCCCCACTCAAGTCAATGATTCAGTCAGTCCACATGGATGAATTTGCAGAATCAGGGTTCATATGCATATAAATCACTCAGGAACTCATATGTATAGACATGAGCATATTTAAAATGTGTAATAAGTAACATTCAGTTATGTTCTAGAACATGTTTGCAGAAACAGTACCATTTTTTTCCTGATTAAAATGAAACTGATTACAGAAGTCAACATATTTACATGAATTGTCTAATATAATTTATTCCACAAGCTGCTCCAAGTGTCTACTGTCCCTTCATAATTTCAGACCAAGTTATAGGCTAGTGGAGTTACAAAAAATCTGGATAAAAAATTCCATCAGAAAGAAACTTGCCAAAAGCTCAAACGAGATTTAACAGAGGAAAAGTGGGAAAGTCCCTATACTAATCTGCCATCTCTATTGCCACCTACTGGACTTTTACAATTTAACTTGCAAACTACAATGCTTTGATATTTCTCTGTAAAATAGAATTGACCCAATCTGAAAGCAACAAAGGGTCTTGCATTTTCTACTACAACACATGGCAAGGATTAAGATTGAATTCTGTACACACTCTGTGGCATCACAACTGATATTTTCCACTACCTTATAAAAAGTGTTTTGGTTTTATTTTAACAAATTCAAAGCAAAGCCATTTTAGAAGCAAGTGAAAGTTGCATTCTAATTACATAATATACACCTGCCCACGATCCCTATTCCCTTTTCCACTATTCAGAGAGAAGACTGATTTTGGATTCATTTTAATAATAAAAACAGCCAGATCTTTTTATAGAGTTTTTCATCAGTAGACCTCAAAAAGGCAGGTTTTAGTCTCATCCTGTCTGGTTAATGATTTTACTGAATGTTTCAATACAGTATTTTAAATGCCCATTTAAAATTTGCATCTTTCACTCCTGTCTCTTTCACTGACAATGCACTTTCTGCTTAAAAGCTGAAAATTACTAAAGATGAGCATTTTAACTTAATATTAAGATGAAAGATTTTAAACAGGTTATGTTGGCTTCTTAAAATCATATTTTGGATTGATTGAGACTACATAGAGCCAAAGACTGAAAGACCACATCATAGGAACTACCACACTGGATCTGAGAAGTGGGGTCCAGTATTGTTTTGGATAGTGACTAGTTACAGATGCTTTCAAGAAATGGTCTGTCTATTGGGGGAAAACATCTTCAAAATCCCAGTCTTTCAGTGGAGTTTATTTCCAGAAGCATAAAGGTTTAACCCTATTTTTAAAAAGCCATTCTAATGTAAGGGTGGATAGGATTAATGAGAATATTGATGTCTACTCCTTTTTTGAATCCTATTAATCTCCTAACCTCACTTTTCTTGTGGAAATGAAATCCGCACATTAATTATGCATCATGTAAACGTGTATTCCTTTTCTCAATAAAAACTGTGGCCTCATTTTTAAAACCCTTTTTCATAATATAAGAACAATTTGCTTTCTCTCCACCATTTTTTATTTCAGATCCCTTTCATGTCCTCTCTTAGTCAAGGCATCTCTAAACAATCCCAGTCTTTACTCATCTGGAAGCTTTTCCCTGCCTGTAGAAGTGGGATCCCACCAAACCCTGCTCCATGTCTACTATATCTTTTTTGATATAAAGTAACAAGAATAGAGCATACTATTCCAAGTAATGTCATTATTCTTTCATTATTTCCCCATCCTATTCTTCGAGTAGCTCAATATTGTATTTGCCTTTTTCTTTTTTTGAATGAGAAGTTTGTATAGATATGTCCACCTAAACACACAACTCTTTTTTCCTGGTTGATTACCATTTATCTGGATCCCGATCATGTGTACAGCTAGCTCTCCTTATACCTATTAAAGCAGTGGTTCCCAACCTGTGATCCGTGGAGTGTTTTAAAGGGGCCCACCGCTCCCCTCCCATTAGCTGCAGAAGGGAGCTCCTCCTAAGGACCCAGGTGGAACACGTTGCTATGGGGCTGTAAGATGGGTTCAGGCTCCTTGCAACAGCCAAGAGGAAGGGAGAGCAGCGCTCCTTTCCCCTTGGCTGTAGCAGGGAGCACACCAAAGTGCTCCACCAGTTTCCTAAGCAGTGATCTCCCATCCCCCGGCTACAGAAAGGAGCCATTGGCTAGAAACCCAGGTGAAGCACATGGGGCTACAGGACGTGTGCAGCCAGAGGGACGTATCAGCGAGGACTCTCTCCTTCCCTCTGACTGCAGTGGGGATGGGAGGGAGGGCTGCTGGCAGAGGCCGGTAGCCCTGAAGGGCCGTAAAAATAACAACTGTGGCCGTCGGGCCAAAAAGGTTGGGAACCACGGTCTCAAAGCGCACAGCCGTGTTACGCTACGGCACCGGGGCCTTCTCAGCCGGTGGGTGGACCGGCTTTGCTGCTCGCACGCCGGACTGAGCCGCCGGGTATGTGCCTGTCTGGGTGAGGAGCCGCAGCTGGGGCAGCGTGGAGGGCCCAGGGCCGGCCAGGAGAGCCGAGGGGAGACAGGGAGCTGCCACGAGGCACCTCCCGCTCCTGTCACAGGCGCTCAGAGCCCCCCGGCTGCTGCTCAGCCAGGGCCCTCCCTGCTCCCCGGCCCAGGCCGCCCCGCTGACCCCAGGCAGAGGCGGCGCCGGGGACGCCCGTTCCCGCTACACGAAACAAAGCGGCCGCTGCCATTTTGAGACAGAGGCGGGCGCTGAGGCGGCGGCGGCGGCCGGACCCTCCCCTCGCTCCGGGGCGGGCGGGGCGCTCACCTTCCCCGTAATCCATGGCAACGGCGGCGGTGCCCTGTGCCCGGGAGCGGCGAAGGCCTCCTTGGGACCGCGGCGACAGCGGCGACTCCGGCTTCCGTCAATGGCGCCTTCTACCACAACGAGGCTGGGCGGGACACGGGAGCGGCCGCACCGAGACGTCGGTCCCCCCCCATTGGCCACGTACGCGCCGTCACGTGACGCTGCGTGAGCGCGCCCACCATCGAGACGGCAAAGCCGCGAAGAGGCGAGAGAGAGAGGGCAAGAGCAGTGGGCGCCGCCATGTCTGAGTCGGGCAGCGTCGCGCGTCAGGGGCGTGGCCGCGCGGCGGTGTTGGTTTCCTGGCAAAGAGCCTTAGCGCGCGGCCGGCCCTTGTTGTCAAGCCGGCTCCAGAGGCGCGGCCCCGGGGGGCTAACGCTGGGGGATCCAGGGCGGGGCAGGTGGAGGGTTCAACACGAAAAAGGTGGTGCCCTTTCCTCGCATGGCCATCGCCCAGCCCCCAGCAGTTCACCGTCCCGCCCCGAGAAGAAATGCAGCACCCCCGTTCTGAGATCACAACAGGGGGACGTGAAGAAATCCGCAAAGGGAGGTTAATTAAGTTACACTCGTCTTTACACCAAGAGGCATAGGCAGAGCGTAGGCTCCGGGTCAGGGGGAAGGCCTTCCGCAGTCAGGGCGAAGGCGAAGTTTGGTTACCAACCAGGGATGGTCAAGCTTTAAGGAAAGGTTAGCACGTACACGTGCAAAACGAAGATGAAAATGGATGATTTCAATACAGGGCCCGCGTGCTGGTTCAAAGCAGGGATTCGCAAACAGGGAGAAAGTCAGTCCCACATTGAAGAACAGCAGAAGGGAGTGGATTGAAGTAATATCTCCCTATCATGCAATACCCTTTACTGAAAACCCCATGGTTTTCCACACCAACTTGTCTATGAAACTGAGGCAAGTTACTATAGCCCTATTACAGGAGAGGAAGATGAGACTCACGCAGGACTAGGCTCCTTTTTTTGTCCCAAACCAAAAACTAAGTTTTAGAGCCATTGTAAGTATGTTTTCTACCCTCAATCTCTGCACGGAAGCAATTGAGACTACTCCTGATTTTGATCTTTGGAAATGATGGAGTGAGGCGGTCACAAACTATAGCTTTTCTTGCAGACCAGCCCTGTTATAAAAATCTAACCTCCCTTTGCACAGTGCAGAGGTGTGGACAGACAAGATGGAAATTTTCTTCCAAATGGAGCCTTCACCTTGGCTCTATCACAGAGTTTTTCAGCCAAAGATACATTGTGCTCGGGTACAGCAACGATTTCAAGAGCCAAGTATTCAGCATGCAGTCTGTGTGCACACCCCTTTGCACATGCAACCTGAAGCAAGCAAAATGTTTTGTGCACTATTAATTATATATGCAAAGGTTAGAATATAAATGTGTACAATTAAACCTTTTGGCTAAATTAAGCAGAAATAACACTGCATTCCCATTATATTTTTTGTGGGCACAGTTATTTTCATGTATAGAATCATACACACACGTGAAAGCCTCATTGAACATTTGTCTCTAAAATATCACTACCTGAAACTCAACACACTTCAGGATGCAAAAATTTCAGAGCGCACACAGTGAATCCCTACCACTTTTCCAATGGGCCTGACTGTGCAATAGGAGCCTATTTAATGTCAAAAAAGGCATCAAGTAAGCAGTTCTAAGGAGGAACTTGCTCAGTATAGATAGCCTTATGGTTGCATAACACAGAGTGATTGTATAGCTCCTGTGGACCAATAGGTGCAAAGATAATTTTCCTCTGAATAAAATATTTGAGGACTAATTCCACTAAAATAAAGTTTGTAGCTTCCCTGTGGAAGGGAATAAAATGGACTCCACAGACACCTGATGATGTGGAAGAAGACTGTACATAACAGCCTATTACAATCATCCCTTTACCATTGACTCCTATGAGTTGGAATATTTCATTTAACACCAGACAATGGCCCAGATCCTCTGGACTGGCTGACCAGTGCTCTGCACAAGTCTTGAAGGGACAGAAATGGGACTAAGCCATCTTTGTGGCTCACCAATCCTGAAGTAAAAAGGCCTTGGTACAAGACAGAAGAGCCTTTCTGCAAATATTCTCCATTGTTGTCTTAAAAAGCACTCTCTGAACATTCCACAAACAAACTCAGTCACTAGAATATACTGGAAAATTAACATAAAGCAAACACAAACAGTAGATGCAAATTAAACGTAACATTCAGAAATAAATAAATGTGTAAATAAATTTGTAGTGTCCACCTAGTTCTATTCTCTGTCAACTTCCCTGCCATTTTCTAGCACTTCTTCACTCAACTGTCTCTATTGACAGAAGCACATAGTCCTCTGCTTTTTGCTATTGAGAATTGTGGTTTAATCCCTACCCAGCATATGAAAATTAAATTCCAAAAGCATAGAAGGAACCCACAGAAACAATCAGCATCCTACAAAATATGTCTATAGGACCTGATCCAAAGGCAACTGAAGTCAGTAGAAAGACTCTCATTGACTTTGGTGAGCTTTGAATGACGCTTATGCAAAAAAAGATTAAAGTTCTAGCATAATTTAAATATAAAACAAATGTATTACTAGAATTACGGCTATATACATTGAGGTCATTCCACATTATAAAGCAGTTACCAACAGATGAAGAGACTGTCTTGGGGACAGTGATATGTCTTATCAGTAACACACTGATATAAAAGGGATGTGTGACAAACAAAGTGAATGTCCAGTTGTGAAAGACTTGCTCTAGTAGCAAATAAACACATTACACATCTATCAGGAGAAAAGATACTTTTATATGCACCATGTAAGCACACAGAACAGAAACAATAGAAGTGCTTTGGGCATTAAGCATTTCCCCCAATAAATCTGGGATTTAGAAAATGAGAGGAAATATGAAGGAATTGGACCTGCAAGCAGACAGTGTGCAGCAGGCATAGAACCTATTTTTCGATTCAAGGCAAACAGGCCAATAAAAGTGTATTATTTTCACCTTAATTAGGATCAGTTGGCTGCTCTTGGTTTGACCCTTTTTAAAACAAAGGCTTCTTTTTTAACTCCCTGCAGGACTCCAAAAATAGTGAAAAACAAAGCAAAGGAAAACAACTGGAGAGACAAAGGGGAATAGTACTGTGCCTGATGAACGAAAATGTGAATGTTTCATCTAAGCACAAAATCTCCTTCAGAATTCTCATCCCGCTTTTGCATTCATTTTCTGTTACCTCCTTTGTTTTATTTTGTTGGTGTTTTTGTAAATGATTTTGAGCAGTCCATGAATAAGAGAACAATCAGTTATGTATTCAAGCATCAGCAAGAGAGAGACTATTATGAATATATACCTCTTTTGTAGTTTGAAAGTATCACTACTTAGATTCTCTCCCTGTTTCTGAATGCCATGTTTTCTGTTACTTTCTGTACTTTCAGAATATTGTTTAAAAACTGAGGAAACTTTGCAAAAACTTTCCACTGTTGCTACCAATGGTGAACTCCACCGGTATTAGCAATGTTGGGAGACTTACTGTGGACAGGTCATCGGTGTTTTAACCATTGGGGGCCAAATACAAAGCTCAATGAAGACAATGCAAATCTTTCCACTGATTTTCATGGACTTTGGTTAAATGCCCTGTGTCATCGAATCCTGTTTAGAGTAGGTTGAATTGACACAATGACAAAAAGATTTCCAGGAGCCTATGTGTATTCCAAGGGCCCGGCATTGCTAACACCAGTGGAACTGAGCAGGCATTAATTCAGGCCTATGTCATTTGACACTTTTAGGAGACTAACCACATTGATTTCTTCCCTTGCAGCCATGAAAAAAACCTGGAGTCATATTTATTTCCAGAAATTGAAATCTAATCCCACCATTTCAAGCAGACCCTGATTCTGCAAGCAGGCAGACCAATGCAACCATCCAGAGCCCAACAGACTTCAATGGGCCCACATGTGGATCTAATTTCAAGATTGATCAGAGCCATAGTCTGGTATTTTCTAGACTGCTATATTACTGCCTTTGCACTGCTGCATTCCAAAACTTAAATCAAACACTAGAGTGTGATAGGGGAGGAGCGGGTGAAGAGAGGAGTGAAATTCATTCTGTAATGGGACGACCACATGGTATATTCCCACAGTCAAACCCACAGGAGGTAGACAGAGCACTCAGTGAATTCCATGAGCTTTTCCTTCACATGCTCCCCTCTTAAGGGAGAAGGTTGGGAATGAAAGACCCACAGAATCTAGGGATCCACTGGGAACTATTGTTCACAGGTCCTGAAACTTTCACACAGCTCTTTTGCTCTGCTCCTTCCCTGACAACATAGCTCCTCAAGAAATAAATAAATAGCTCTCAGAAATGAAAAGAATATTTGAAAGAACATTTCATTTGACAACAGTGAAATATACTAGGGTGACAGTCATTTTATTCTCCAGTTCAGTTTAGGCATGTTTTGCAGTATTTGGTTGGGAATGTATACACAGGATGAAGATTTAATAATCTCACCTCCCTAGAGCATAAAGATCTCTGCACAGCAGGATATTAGTAACCAGCAAATTACCAATGAAGTACTTTATTTTTCTTACATGCAAATACCTCATTAGCAATTATGCTGACTGCTTTTCAGATTTACAACTGGCCTTTACTTTGCACTCTTTGGATGCCAACTGCAGTTCTCTGATCTGTACAGAAAGTGTATTTCAGGTGTACAGGACTCTGGCCTTGACTATCCTCTTCCCTCCATGATGGAGGACAGAGATCATAGCTGCATTGCTGTCTTAAGTAAACTCAGGATTTGGAATCTTGCCATTGATCCTTATTCTGTTCCTACCACCTCCCCGCCAAGAGCCTTGTATCATTTCTTCTTTCAGGTTGGTGTTATAATCTGCATTCATTCATTATATCTAGAGAGCTTGGATTTTTGTTGTGTGTTTCTGCTTTTTTCCTTTTTTTAAAAAAACGTTTAAAACAGTGGTACTGGCTGGGATACAACTGGGACCAGTGACAGTAGAGTCCAGTACACTTGTCAAACCTGTGGGAACTTATCTTCCTTGAGTGGCTACTTACCTACTCAGAACCAATGAAGTTATTCGTTTAGCTGAAGTAGTAGAGGCTTCCGCTTTTGGTGCTGAAGATCCTGGGTTCTTGCCCTGCTGCTGAACAAGGTGTCTATGAATATATAAAGCCTTGGTTTTGTTACAGGGGGACTGAGTGAGGGAAGGAGGTCTGGTACTCAAGAAACTAAACTCTCTCTCCATATCTGTTGTTGTGGGTGGAGCAGAAGCAATCTATCACAGATGGCCTTGCTCACTCTGCTGTTCTGCCTTGGTTCTCCACCTATTCAGTGTCCCTGTTGCCTTCCCAAGATGTGTTTTGAAAGGAGGTGGAAGAGCAGAGACATGTTTTCCAACTCTGCTCTCTGTTCATCACTTCCTCATTTTGGACTTTTCTTCCATATTGGTCTAGGTTCAAAAGTAATTGGGATGCAGTATTGCCGACACAGAGCATTCAAAAGTCATGAATCAAGCCCCTCACTCCCATTATGAAATTGGCTTAAAACCCATGAGATTATTTTTTAAAAAATTATTTTTATTTGAATTTTGATGTCTAGGTGTTTAGGGGGGCACTTGAGTCAAATTTTCAAGGTTTTCTCTGCAGCCGTGAGGGCCATAATCTTCTTTAAAATGAGATTCCTATTCAACCTCTTGATTCTAGCAGCTAGGGCTTAAAGAAAAACACTAACTACTTATGATAAATTTATGAGTATTGGCAACATTGCAACATGCCAATATCTGATATTTTTCCTTTTTATTTCCAATTCTCTCTTCGCTGGAGCAATTTCCATCTGGTACCTTTCCTCCAGCCAAGAGAATGCACAGTGTCTCTTTCATTTAATTTATTGTTATGATCTGGGTGAAACCTTGTTATGGGATTAAGGTTAATAGGTGTGAATTCACCCTTTGACTAATATAACTGTCAGCATATGCCCCATCTAAGGAAAAAGTATTGTTTTTGGGGGCGGGGTGAGGATGTGCAGGAAGGCAAAACACAAAAACTCAGAAGAGACAAGACTGGGAGAGAGAAAAAAAAGCCAAAAGGAACAGCTGGAAGTACAGTGGCTGACCCTCAAAAAAATTGTAAAAAATAGAAGAGGTTTTTGTGTCAGGGATGCAAGTTCAAAAGAGCACTGTTGGTGCTGTGGGCAAAAGAAGCTGTTTCCAGCTATTTCATTCCTTCTGTATACAGAGAGACAGCATTTTGTACATTCTTTGTAAATGAACAAAACTGCATTGAAGAAATACCTGACTATCTACTCTCTTTCTATTCCCAGCTGGAACACACAAAGGAATCCAAACTGTCACTAGCCACTCAGGTCAAAAAAGAGGCAACATTATATTACAGCCCTGCTAGACAGTGCTGAGGGTGAGGGGCTGCAGGAAAGACTTTTCACAGATCTGGGAGAAATTGCCAGCTGGTTTTACCAGGTTTGCTATGTGCTGTAGTTACACAGCAGTGCACATACACAATTTTTCTTGTGCTCTGAGGATGACAAAAATTGCAGCAGACAATTTACTATTTAAGAGGGGTAAAACCTGCATATACAAACCAATTTCCAGGTGTGTATGTGTACATTTAATATTGGTGAAAGTAAGATGTATTTGCATGAACCAAACCAGTACAGGCATGAACTGTGTAAGCTTAACCACGGCTGGTCTGTCCTTAGCTGCACTCCTACTTTTCCAGTTTGGCACCTCTCAAGGCAGAGACTGGATGGATGGATAATTATGTATGTATGTATGTATGTATGTATGTATACATGGTGGGTGTAAGTAAGTGTAAGGGGGAGCAAGGAGGTGATGAGAACTTCCGTGTATATACAATGGGCTCTGGGAACTATAGGGAAATCTCAGAATTATAAAAGCAGCCACAGTGTGGTGCAGTACTCTTTTGGAAGTTTGTGCTAAACAGCAGCATCAGTGTGCATAGACACCAACATAAAAAAGATTTTAAAAAGCACCCCCCAAAAAACCCCAACTCAAAAGCCCAGAAGAAAACAGGAGGTGGGTGGTAGAGATAAACCATTCCAGACAATAATGTTTCTGTTTCCACCCTAAAGAAAAAAGACAAGCCAAATACACAAGGCTTTCTCAAAAAAGCCAAAAGGACTCAAGGCAAATTGAAATTTAAACCAAACCCCATCTGTAAAAAAAAAAAAAAAAAAAAATCAGATACAATGAATGAAAGAAGAAACACCTTGAAATAAACACCATAATCACCACTTTCCCTTTGGCAGTAATGCCCTCCTTGTCCTAGCACAGCCACACCAAGTACAACTATACTATTGCAGCTGGTCTGATTCTAGCATAGGTTCCCTGAGAGGGATATTTGTGTCTAAGATGCTACCTATCCCACACTGTAAACTAGAACACTAAATAAGATGTTAGATTAGCTTTACAACATGGTTTTAATATAGATCTCATATAAAAAAAGTCCCTGCCCACACTGCTGTGGGAAAGCTACGTTGAAGGCCTACTAGCAACAGCCAGATTTAAAAGCTTTAGTAGCTAGCACAGATCCTCTGCAATGCGTGGGCAAGGTCTCAATGGGAACTAGCTGGTAAAAAAAACAAATAAATTCTATCTTTACTTCTGTTTTAGCCAACCAATCTGTTTAGAAGCATGGCATGGTTAGAGAGCGAAAATGAGGAAGGAAATAGGACCTACCGTACCTATCCAAAAGAAAGAGCAAGTGCATGGCAAGAGGCATTTTACTAGTCTAGAATTAACTGTCAGTCTCTTCTCTCATTTAGTAGAGAATATTCTGTCTGGCATGTTATGGTATTAGCATGTACACACTTCTTCGTAGACATATGCTATTATTCCTTTGCAAACACTTGTCTTAAATAAAACTCTTCCTTATGGGGATTGCTGTTTACTACTTTCCTGGTCAGATGATCATTATCCTGACAAATCTGAAACTAAACCATTTTGGAAAATATACATACTGGGCCCATTTCATTGAAATCTATGGGAGTCTTTCCATTGACTTCAATGGGAGTTAGATGGACCCCATTGTTATTAATGAAAAACAAAGTAAAAACGTACATACATATTTATGCCCTTAGAATTGGGATATATCAGCATGCCTTCCTCTGGTCCTTCACTTCCAAGCTATGGCTGTTGAGAGGGTGCCTTTATAAATGACAAATGTGAGCGAACAGAGTTGATTAACCCATACTTTGTCCATTATAGTGTCTGCAGTCAAAGTACTAGTGCATACACATGCACGTCACTCCCATCACAAATAACCAACATTTGGTAAAGTGTTAGGCACAAATAATGTGGGACCAGATTCTAAATTTCATATATATGGGACCACTGTGCAATTTGGACAGTTTTCTACTGAATGTGCGTGCACAGGACAATAGGGTTTATCTGCAAGGGATATATTGTGATGCATATCATCTAAGATTAGAACAGAGACCTTTCATTGTACAAAGTCATGCCCCATGCATATACAATTCCTGTGTAACTATCCCTGAAACCCTCGAGTAGTGATTTCAGAAATGAATTACTACATACTAAAATAAAGAGAAAATGCTGGTTGATATATCTATAAAACAGGAGGAGGAACTTTTCTTGTGCAGTGCTCCTAAAATCAAAATTCAGACTTCTGAGCGAATGATTGCTCAATAGTTTTCCTCAAAAATCTGTAGTTACTAAAATGACATTCCGTAGCCTGTTCCCTGGAATACCTCTCTAATATCACCTTCCTTTTACCATACACACATATGGAAAATTCTTTGGAGATAGCCCCACATTGAGGTCATTGTAAAGGTTACAGTTTTCCCATGATCACATTGCCATTTCAGGACATAACTAGAAGCAGTCGTAATTCACATACCTGGAGCTGGATTTTTGGGGAAACTGGTCTCAGTTGTTAGTTTTGGAGATTCCCATCCCTTTGTGCTTCATTCCCTTCTCTTTTCTGCGCAATGCCTTCCCTCCTCCACCCTTTGTAGCAAGATGTGTAAACTCTCCAAGATACACAAAGAAAAAACACACCCATAGAAGAACAAAATAAGATTGTCATCCAAGTTGCACAGCAGATTTGTAAAACTCATCTATACAAAAGTCTGGGATAGCCAACTGACAGAAGCAGAAATTCCAGTGTGTCTACATAGCCAATCATTTTAACCAATCAAAAACTAAATGCTATGAAAATTGGTCCTGACTGGCACCAAGAGTTAGTAGTGAGACTTGGCATGTTTGGACCAGATTGTCAGGTTTCGTCAAGCTATTTTTGGCACAGAACTTGTGGGGGGGCGGGGAGAGGGGCATGACTTAAAGCCACATTTGAGATCCCCAGAAGCTAGGAACTGGTTTGGTTTTATTAGAATTAGGCATTCATTAGAGAAGCTTCAAGGCGAAACTTGCTGCAACATTGCCTTAGCGATCATTCCACAAGCCCAGGATCAGCACTGGCACACTGCTGCATCAGAAGTCCGTGTGGGCGTGGCATAGAGCCAGCATATTTATTATTATTTAGTAGTACTACTACTACTTGGAGTACCAGTCATGGACCAGAACCCCATTGTGCCAGGTGCTGTACAAACACAGAACAAACATCTCTACATCAGCCTGAGATTCCCCTACATAAGGGGAATCACTAGCTGCCCATATAACACAGTTTTTTAGACTCTGTGGCCCAAGGGTAACAAAAAGTGGCCAGATCAGGGATCAAGGATCTGGCCTTTTCACATCTAAGTCGGTAGCCTGAATGCAGATCAGATCACCCGCTACCATATACCCTTATACAGTGGCCTGCTGGATGTGAAATACATTGATGATCTCAGACCAGTTCCCAACAGGCTAGTGTCCACATCACAAAAGCTCTGTCAAAGATGGCACCAGCTGGAACCCTTCTTGTCAGCTGCAGCAAAGAGGATTCCACAGGTAGAGGGAAATGAACTGTCCTAGACATGGTCTCTCTCACAATGGTGGCACAGCATAAATAGACTTGCCACCTGCTGCACCTGATTTGTGAATAAAAGAGATAATGTTACATTTAAAAATCATATGTTATAAACGTTTCTTTGCCTGTGTTACAAATTGCGCCTTTGGTTTTTTAGAAGAGAATAATTTATCATCCAGATTACAATCAATGCTGGGCTTTTTATTTGCTCATTGAGTTTCTTGGACAATAAGAATCAGAGAAGTCAGTTTCATTTAGAAAGATTCATGGTCAAACACTGCAGCACTGAAACACTACAGGCAAATGTTTATTTGTTTCAAAAACAGCCTCCGCTGAAATAAAAAGACAATGGAAACAATTTCTATTGTTTTTGTAAAATTTGTTTTTACAGAATCTACCTGTTAGATTGTGCAACTCTTACCCACAATGGTGAACAACTTCTAGTGCAAATAATTCCATTGAAGCAAATTAGACTTGGTGGCTTCCTATTTCCCAGCAAATTAGTTGATAATTAAACCATTGAAATGTTGCCATTTTACCCCCAAATTCTAGAACGAAGAGATTCCTGAAGCTCCTACTGTAGTCACCTTAGATATGTGGAAAAATAATTTAGGAAGAAAACTGACACTTTTCCTAGAATCAATATTGCCAGACAGAATTAGAATGATCTCACAGGAGTCAATGGAAGCTTAGATATAGACATTAGTGGGGTAGGATTAGATCAAACATTTCCTCCTATTACTGCCCCCAAATCAGCAGCAAGGGAGGAAACGTGTTTTCCCAAGTGATTTATTTCAGCAACTCCAAGATAGCATGTTGTTTCTCCTGGGGGAGATAATGGGAATTCAGAAGTATATAAAGGGCCACTCCAAATGCTCTCTCTTCTTTCAGCTAACAAAGGCCTCAGAGTCTGGAATTAACCTGATGGGACAAAGAAACCTTTGCAAGAAAAAACAAAATCACAGAGAGGAAAAATAGAGAGACTACAGAGAGAATATTTTAAGTGCTGTCAAACTTTTAGCAGATTGAAATAGGAGCTGTTCTGCACAATGGTTCAAGTGTGCAAATTTCTAAAGAAGTATCTGGAAAAAGACTGGAACCATTTCTTCGGGACTGTAAAGCCATAGGAGATAACCTTGGAAACAAAACAAAACAAAAGATTAAAAGGCTGTAATACTTCACTACTGTATCCAAGCTATTGATCAAGTTCTGAGAAACCAGGTTTCATGGAAGACTCAGACAATGGAGCTCATTTAACTATAAGCCTCATACACTAGAGTTGCAACACATTGTGCCAGAGAGGACTGCAAAACAGCCCAGCCCACAGCTGGCACTTTGAATACCCATGTATTGCAGGAGCGCTGCACATTTACACTCCTTTGCTTTTCATGGTGCGTTAGGGCAGGTTTCAAGTTTTTTGAAATGTTGGCATCCATCTAAAAAGTTTTGCACAACTTCAACTTTACAACATTAAAAGGAGAAAATTACATTTTTAAAACAGTAACTTCTTACTGTGAGAATTTACCACCATATTTTGTGGGTACGCTTTGTGTAGGTTAACACAGGAACAGCTTCCCTGACAACAGAGAGCACGTACTTCACAGCCCTTCTCAGCAAGCAAGCCAGCTTCCCTGGGTGGCAGTGATGCTGAGAGCACTAGTGTATTCTGGGTTCAAGGCATTTTTACCACCATGCCCCCATAAACCTGCTCAGAGCAGCTCTAGACAGCTAGCATGGTGGCAAAAACGTCTACGCCTGACTACACTAGTGCTTCCAGCATGATGCTATGGTAAGAAATTTCCACAGCAATGACAGAGCAGCTATCTTATGGTCCAATTCTACAGCCCTTGCATTGAGCAGCACAAGCTTTCACAAGGAGTTCCATTAACTCCTCAGTTGAGTAAGTGCTACTCAGTGAGAGTAAAGGTTGGAGAATTGGGTCACAAGTTAGCACTGCTGCCCCGGCTACATGAGAAAATTGTACCAATTTAATTAAACTGGTTTAGGATATGTCTACACTTTAAATGCTATAGCAGCACCGCTGTTGCGCTTCAGTGTAGACATTACCTATACCAATGGGAGGGCTTCTCCTGTTGGCATAGATGATCCACCTCTCAGAGAGATGGTAACTAGGTTGATGGAAGAATTTTCCTTCGAACTAGTGGTCTACAGCGGGGGTTAGGTCAGCATAGCTACACAGCTGAGGGGTGTAGATAATTCACCCCTGAGAGACGTAGCTATGCCAATGTAAATTCCTAGTGTAAACCAGTAATATTGGTGCAATTCCCTTTCATGGGCACGTATGCCTGGTCTACTAGAAAATTGGGTTGGTTTAACTGTGTCCCTCGGTGGTGTGAAAAATCCATACTCCTGGGCAGCATGGTTAAGCCAACCTAAATCCCCATGTAGACAGCACTACATTGACTGAAGAATTCTTCCATTGACCTAGCAACTGCCTCTCAGGGAGGTGAATTACCTATGCTATACCCTCCCATCAGTGTAGATATTACCTAAGCTGACTTATGCTATACCCTCCCATCAGCATAGGTAGTATCTACACTGAAGTGCTACAGCAGCACGACTGCAGCGGTGTTGCTGTAGCATTTTAAGTGTAGACAAGCCCTTAAACTGAAAAAAGATTACCTACCCAAATTTCATAAACCTGTTTGGTTTGATACAATTGTGTCACAGAGGAAAGGTGTAAATTACTCAGGCCTGGGCTACACTGAGAATTTACATCAGTCTAGCTATGTCTCTTGGGTATGAAAAATACCAACCTTAACCTTCAGTGTAGACAATTCTTCCATCAAGCTATGTTCCAACTCTCGGGGAGGTGGATTATCTGTATCAATGGGAAAAACCCTAATGCCAGCACAGATGGTGTCTACACTGAAGCGCTGCAGCTGTGCGAAGTGTAAACATACCCTCATTTAAGCTAACCTGACATAAGCTGGTATTGAAGTGCTTTGAGTGTAACTACATTAACGATTTGCACCAGTTGAATTTTTTTAATTCATATAGTTAAATTGGTGCACTTTTCTAGTATAGCTAAGCCCTAAGGAAATACCAGTGTTTTCATGGAGTCCATTACCACAGATATTTTCATCGGTCTTGGCTAGATCATAAATGTCGATGGTGTCAAGGACCCATTTGCAACACAATTTGGCCTGGCCTGGACATTATTTAAGCCATGCTTCCAAATAATGCTATGGTTAAATCCTGAGGTTCTCCTGTTCAGCTTGGTTCCCTTCTGCCTGGCACCAGTCCAAAGTGGGTGTAAGTAAGCACCAAACCAGAAGTCCCTCTCACACTGGTGCTTGTATTTTACACCCAGTAACACCACCTTATATTTACAGGTGTAAGTTACTACACAAGGTGCAAGGGAGTGGGGAATCAGACCCCCAGCTTTTACTCCTGCCCTACCCTGGAAAACTCCAATAGACCCTAAAGCAAGTGCGCCAGAGCGAGGGCCGAGCAGAAATGGTGAGGATTTGAAGGTTCAGTCCTTGGGCTTGCGTGGAGTTGCAACATAAGTCAAGGATGTGTTTGCAATGAATCAGCTGACCATTAATTGACCAGCAGAGTAGTGTGGTGAATCTGCTGCTCTCCTCTCTCTGCCCTGGAGGATCATGGCTCAGGAGGGGGAAGGCTCCAGGCAGTTGGGAAGGAGGGCTGGCAAGGAGCGAGTCAGGAAAGCAGGGTGTGTCAGGGAAGACATGAGAGGAGCGTGGCCATTGGAAGCAGTCGGTGGAGTACTTACTGGGACCCATCAGGTACTACAAGCTGCAGGTCATAGCAGCTCAACAGCCTTTTTAATGCTTGCTCGGAGTCATGGTGCACCTGATGTGCTACCAACGCCCACGTCTGCAGAACAGGCTGGTGGATCCCAGAAACTGCAGCAGGGGGCTTGGAGCAGCAGCAAGTTATATGGTTAAAACACATTCAGTCCCATTTACACAAGCAACCCCAAACCAGGTTTAATCTTGTTGTTCCTGGTCCCCCAGTAAAGCAGGTTTATTGTGTAGACTAGACCAGAGGTCAAAGTCAAATAGCACCTCATCTCCAGCATGCAGAAACTCCCCAATTTGCATCTAAACCATGGCACCTTAGGACACCACCCAGCGTTATCATGGACTCACCTTTCTGGATATATTCATTTTTAATTTTGTTCCTCCATTTGTAGCCAGATTCTAGCTTCGCCTTACTCAGTTAGGATGCTTCTAGAATGGCAAAAAAAGGATCTTCTGTTCAACTCCAGTGCAGCTCCTGCAGCTGTAGAATTGGTGGAGGCTGTAGTGTAGAAAGGACTCGGGGTTTTTAGAACACTCTGTCATAACATTTAACCCTATTCATAGCAGATCTAGATGACATTGGTAAAACTGCAGCTGGTCTATGTTACTGCTTCCACCATAGTGGAGGTACAGTGGGGATAGGGAATGCCTTAAAACTGTCACTGTAGAAAATAGTTTTTGGCTTGGTCTACACTTACCTCGGCTATTCAGTGGCAGTCGATGGGAGTTACGCAAAGTACACAAAGAACTTGCGTAACTCCCCGTCAACTTCTGTGCTTCTCTTCTGCATGCCGTCTTCACTGCACGGCGCCGATGGGAACCGCGTTCCCGTTGACACAGCACTACACGACTTGAGGAGGTGGTTTTAGTACGTCGACCAGATAAGTCGATCTGATGGCGGCGACTTTACTGCCGTCAGCGTAGACATAGCCTTTGAGTGCTCTCCCATTTTCTCCCCCAGATATAGGATACATTAGTAGCATAGTCATTTTTTTCTGTGTAAACACCCTGCTTAAAATAAAGCCCTGATAGTAGGTAACATCCTTTTGTCATTCTCTTTTCATTCGGTCTGCACTCATAAAAGAAATTTTAGATTCTGCTACTATGGGAAAAAGGCTTAAGCTTCTGCAGGGACATATGACTCAAGTGCCAAGGATTTTCAGCCATCTTCCACAATGGTTTTGACACAGGAAGTTGATTTTTTGAAGAGGAATTTACTTAGCTTGGTAAAATGTTGCGCATTGTGTGTGTGTGTAACCTGCCAATCAAAGGGTGAGAATTCCTTATGAAAGGGAACCTCCCAGGCTTGGACTTTTTGGTTCCAATGTGCAAAATTTCCCCTTGACTTAAATTTGCTAAGCACATGGCAGGGGTGGTAACAATGCATGCACTTATTTGTATATTCCCATGGTGTTAATTTTAACTGGACCTATTAGGATGACCACTTAAAAGCACAGACTTCTTTACTGAATGTGGTGCTCAGACAGGATTCTGGTAAGGAGCCATAGAAAAGCCTAAGTAGACTGGACTACTAAATTGTTTCCATAGTATCCAGTTTGCATGGGACAGAGGTCAGGTCAGGCCTCTAAGAAATGGGGTTTTGTAGTTTACATTTAAATTTATGTTCTTCATGAAACTTCAAAACTTGCCAACAGCACAACATCCTTTTAGGTAGGAAACGGTAAAGTGGCAAGTGTCTAATAATCCCTTTCCTACCGTATACATTTCTGTGTCTTATGGTGATTTCTGCTTTGCAAATATAGTAGGATGACAACAAGTAGCATAAATAAAATTATCTTAATATTATGTACAAGGGTGCAGCTCCTTAGGGCATCTCTCAGATACAGTATACTCAGGGGCCTTCGACAAATCTGTCATCCACCACTAGAGGAGTGATCAGCAGAGTGTGATTGAAATAAGAGCTAAAGCACAGCAAAAAAAAAAAAAAAAAAACCTCTTTCCCCATTCTAAGATCTGCTGGGGAAACTACCCTATGGGTGATTATGGGTGTTCTTTTGCATTTCAAGTTGCACCATAGAGATGTCCACTGAACAGACATTGTGTTAAACTGGCAGGGAGAGATGCTTGTAGAAAAATGTACAATTTTTAATTGACCTTAAGAGCAGAGACAAGGTGGTTGAAGCAATATCTTTTATTGAACCAACTTCTGTTGGTGAGAGAGACAAGGTTTCGAGTCACATGGAGCTCATCATCAGGTCTGGGCCCTGGTCTACACTTACCTGGAGATTCGGCGGCAGTTGATGGGAGTTACACAAACTATGCAGAGTAGCTTGTGTAACTCCCATTGACTGCTGTGCTTCCCTTCTGCGCGTCGTCTTCACTGCACTGCGCCAACGGGAACTATGTTCCCATTGGCACAACGCTATGCTATCTGAGGGGGTGGTTTTACTCAGTCAATTTCTTGATCGATTGAGCAGGTCTACATTGACTGCTCAATCGATCCAGAAAGATTGATCTGGCAGTGCCGACTTTGCCGTTGTCTGTATAGACATACCCTGGGAAACTGAATTAAGAGTGCCACAGCTAAATATAAGATGGCACAGACAGTTTAGCAGAAGTACTTAATACATATTTCAAGGGACCATTCAAGGTGAGGTGAAAAGCAAAAACATACAGATTTGGTTGTTGACAGGTGACTCACCCATGCATATTTATTTGGAATACAAATGGTGATTCAGGTAGGAAAAAATCCCACCTGAAGCTTTTTTTGCATGTGCGTGCAACTTATCTCATCAATTTCAAGTGAAGCAGAACCAGACTTGATCTGTTCTTGAATGAGAACTGATGCAGGACATTGAGCAGGTGTTTAGCAGGTGGCAGTCTTCCCAATTAGTCATTACTAAACCTATCACCTAGCATTCATTACCCTATGCGTCCGGGGCACGAATGGGGGACAATGAGACATTTGAGATGTCCACTTTAGACAAGACAAAAAACTGAGCTCCTGACCCCGTGTAGTCAAAGATATTACTACACTTTTCACCTCAAGGGGGGTAAGATCCAGTCTGGTAAAATTCCAGTTTGTTTAATGATATTATCGCTGCCTAAAATTCCACTTGGGTTTCAAACAGGTATTGCATTCTTCACCTCCTGTCCTAAAGAATTGTGTAGTGGTGGTGTTCATGGTCAAACAATTGTCAATTACATTCCAGAGTTGGCTGCATTTCACTAGCAAGAAGGCAAGTTATTCCTTTAGATTTGCTGGATACCCACCCTTTATCCTGAAACATATACACATGGTTGTAAACTGTCTTTTTGCAAATCTGTTTGAGAGTAATGTACACACACAGTTCAGGGACGATTTGTTCCCTTGGTTTGAGAACTCAAGGGAGATTGTATAACCACATCTATGCAGTATCAACTTGTAACCCTTCTGTAGTATTAAAATATCTAATGGGTAGCAAAGAATTTCCTAAAATGAATGTTAAATGTGCAGCAGTTTACATTGGCTATCATTGTGGACTAAGAAAATAAATGAGGAAAAAATTGAGAATTCCCCCCCTTCTCCTCTAATCTTTCAGTTCTGGTAAATTTAAGGATTACTCATAACAAGTGTGTACAACATTCTTAATTAGACAGCATCTACTTAAATAGAAGGACCTAGATTGACTTATTGTTGGGTAAATGCCAGTTCTGCGGTTTAAACCTGCCTGTAGGCTGCATTAATTTGTGCACCCAGTTTTATCAAGATCTGTAAACATTCTGTTCCCTTGGATTTAAGTACTCAGAACTGTGTAAATGCTTTCAGGCGGTATCAACTGGTACATTTTCTGTCCTGTTACACCAAGATTCTAATGGCTTTGGATGGGATGGCCCCAGCTGAAGGTTAGGTAGGCAGCAATCTATTATGATCTATGACCATGCTACTTTATCATCTACATGAAATGGTTTCTTTACTTACACATAAGCATAGGACGTGGCCTCGCCTACACTTCAAATACAACTGGGTCAATGAACTCTGTTGTCTATCTACAGCTAGCAAGAAGACTCTTAGATTTCTATTTATGCGGGGACTTATATGGCCTTATTGCCATAGTATCCAAGCATCTCATAGTCACTAATGGGTTTTATCGTCATGGCAGATTGGTGAGTTAAGGAAGTACTATCCCTGTTTTACAGATGGGGAACTCAGGCAGAGGAAAACAGGATTTTCTCAAGGTCAGACAAAGTCTGTGGCTAAACAGGAAATGAATCCACAGCTCCTGAGTCCCAAACCCAGTGCTCTATCCATGAGGCCCATCCTTACCCAGTTCTGAATTTCACCATAATGACCCATGACGTTCATGACCCCCCCACCTCCGCAGAGTTTAATAATTGTGTTTCTTTGTATCTAGGCAACCTTATAATGATACAGCTCATTCAGAACAACAGCCTACCACAAGCTCACTAGCACAAGATGCCACGGGCACATCACCTCAATGTTCTACATTCTGCAATGGAATACCAAGTCAAATTCACAATTTCTGTCCTCGTCTTCAAAACCCTCCATGGGATTATCCCAAGTACCCAAGGAACTGTTTCATTCTGCACAATCCTGGCTTCCTGCATGAGCTACATCCCACCAGACTCATAGAACAGCTATCCTCCAATATTAAAGTCTGCCACATAAGAGCTGTTTGCCTGATGACTGAGGATTGAACTCTGGACGAATACTAACCCCAGAGTTTTCAGAGGTAAATACAAATGCCATTGCTTTGACCCACTATTTCCACAGTAATACCACATTAAAAACGAAAATCTGAAAATGAACAAACAAAAACAACCCCCCCTTTACACAAACCCCCTGAAAAACACCAACACCAAATAAACAAAGCCCGATTCCTCTTTTTATATGTACATAATTTTGCTACATAATTTTGGGAAGGCTCATCTATCAAAGGAAGCCCTACAGAAAACTATCTAGACAGTGACTGACCATTGCTAGGTATAGCCCAATCCAGGGCTCTTAAGGTTCACTGAGATTTTTGTGACCCACTTAATCAAAAAAAAATTAGCCACACCACAACTGGTGAAAGAGGAGTAACAAAAACAGAAAAGGACAGAACCAAACTGCAAAGTAATCCGGAAGAGCTGTGGCAGCTACAGGCGAAAAGGAGAGCTCAACTTCTGCTAAAAGCAAAATCATACAGCCAGCAATAGGAAATAAACAGCACAAATACAACATGGACAGTGGAAGGAGACGTTATTCACTAGCTGCACCCGATGCATTAAAGCTAGTTTATTTCATCATCTCCTTAACAGTCTCTTAACATTTGGCTAAATTGTGACCCCTTCTCCTTTACTCGCATTGTTAACCTCTTAGTTACCCAAGTAGCTCTTTTGGAGTCAACAGGGCTACTCATGTAGTCAAGGGAGGCACAGTCTAGCTCATTGTTGTCACATAAGCAAACACCCTACACTGCTTCATTGATCTAGAAGAGTGAGAGCCTCCCCTCTCACCAGAAGAGTGAATCACAAGACTGGAAAGACAGCTGGTTGTAATTAATGCACCAGCCAAACACCATTTTCATGATTACTAGGATACTATATTTTACATTTTGAAATGCTGAATTTTTGACCTGATTAATCAATGAAATCAGGAAGAGATTAATTAGATTACATCTTATGATGTGTTTCTCACAGGGTATTCCACTTGAAAAATAAAATTCTTTTAACATAGTGATCTCAATGGATAATATCTTGCCCTTCAAACAACACGACTGATGAAGAAGATAATTCAAGAAGTGGAATATGAGCTGACTTCCTTGTCTGACAAAGTCATATACATTTAATAAAGCATCAGATAACCTTTCTAGACCAGGGCCAGAACCTGCAGATAAAGGGATACTGGATCACAGGGGTGCACCATACTCAGGGGCAAGTTGAAATACTAGTGAAATACTTGGTGCCACATTACGTGAAATATGACTTGCTTCATGCTCAGTACCCTATGATGATAATTTCACCAAGATGTTTCCTGCTTTTTCATAGCCCTGGCTGGGGCACATTACTGTTCCCCACTTCCTCTCATTTCCTTTCTTCCCTCAACAGCAAATGTCTATCCAGCCTTCTCCCGAATCTCCCTCTGAAGACCTACACAAGCTCTGGATACTGTCCCTCCTGCTCCTGAAGAGCTCAATCTACCCAATTGAGGGGCAGAGCAAATTTGGGTAGAGGGAAAGTTACGTGAAGTAGTCATTTGGAAATACACATCCTGAATCTCTTGCTTTATAGCAAGGGAGCCCATCAAACTAGTTTGTGAAAAGCATGACCTCTGCTTGAACCATCCTTTCTTTAGGCAGGCAGCTACATTTGCAATGGGACATTTGCATGTCCAGCAAGAAGAACTTGGAAACTGAGTAAAAATTCCAGGGAAGTTACATTTAAACATCTTTAAATCATAATGTAAGTCCTTTAGGTGATGAGCACTCCAGCTTAAATTTATAGCATTAAGGTGCTCACTTTAAAAGATCTGGAGAATTGACTGCCAAACTCTACAAAAGGCAAACATGTCTTAGGGGATCTCCCTTTGGAATACACAGAAGAAGAAAATAATCCCTCCAGCCAAACGAAAAGAGCTCCCAGGCACTTAAATTTGTACATGGCAATGAACGTTATCATCAAAAAGCATTCCTGTACACACAAATTTTTTTCCACCAAAGCCTTTGGGGAATACACAGCCTTATTTACTAGAATATAGCAAAGGGCCATATTGGAGTGTACCCTAGCACAGATTTCTCCACACCAGTTTATATTTAGAAACACCAAACCATTCTCTAAGGTTGGAATACCTGAAACAGGATTTGACTGCATGAACACACATCTTCATCCATAATAGAACAGATAGGGAGAGGTTTTGTAATATTTTCTTCTAAAAAGCATGTGCCTTCTCAAGTCTTATTTTGGAAGAGGGCTGGACTTCCAAGGTTTAAGCAGGACAATGTCAGATTAAAAACAAGAACATAATGGGGACCACCAAACAGTTCATGTATGAGGAGAAAGGCTCTTTTCCTCCCCGTCTGAAAAGGTTCTCCTGAGATTAAGAATTGCTGTTATGCTGAGTGTCAGGATTGAAATTCCTCTCTTCCCCCTCAAAAATCCAAGTCTGTTTCAGACGAAACTGAGTGCTGAGGTTTAGTTGGCTGAAAGATAATTAGCTCTCAGATCAAGGCAATGGTCCAGGTCTATAAACCAACTTATGTGGGTTTAGCTGGGAGCTGAAGCATGGGAATGTTGGAGATCCTGGACTGCTATTAACTGGGGGCAGTGAACTTCCCAATGGTGATGGCCACGGGCTTCACTAAGCTGAGGGAAGCTCTCATGTAGGTGGTCTGTAGCTCCAGGGTGAGCTCTGCACAGATTTCTAGGAAAGTGGCATGTGTCATCCTGAAGTTCTGCTACCACTACTGGTCATCTCAGGTCTGCAGCACTATCCTATCCCATCTGTTGTGCTAGTTGGCGAAGCTCAAAAAGAGCAGCAGTCCACGGAAACATTCCATGAAAAGGTCTAGAAGCGTCTGCTCAATGTCAACCTCTCAGGTGCCATATTGCCTAGTTCTGAAGTCACTGCCCAAGTGTAAACAGGCTTGTAGTAGCCTGCTGATATTCCTCACCATGAGGATTGCAGAGCTCACCAGTGCTTTCTCCATGTTGCCTAACAGAGCTTTGACAAAAGCACTGGCTTCCAAAGCCCAATGTACGATGGGGTGAAAGGAGAGGAATCATGGTAATTATATAGTTTGAACCAAGCTTCAGAACTACAGTGTCTTTCAGTAGGTATCCCTATGACAATCAGGGTCCAGACACCGCAAAGAGAGAACAAGTACAAGCTTGTAATGTTCTGAATTTGATGGTCATTATGAGATGTATACAGACTGTGGTTAGGAATTTGTGTGTATAGAAAACTGGGTTCATAAAGCTCCACCTCACAGCAGAGCAATGGACAGCCAGGCAAGGAGGGGCTGCCTGTCCAACCCAATGAGATTAGCTGCAAGCACGCAACACTGTGGAACCCAGGAAAGACAGATGATGGGCCACTAAACAATGGAAAACACAACTCCTCCCCCCCGCAGCTAGAATCTCTCTTCCCTGAGTAACCATAGGTCACCATTCCAGAAGGGAAAAAAAGAAGAGCCTTTTTAAAAAGGAGGCTTGAAACTGAGCTCTTGATCCAGAATCTGAGGAGGTCTTGAAGTGTGTGTGAGGGAGGGGGAAGAGGGTAGGAGAGGGGGGCTGCCTGTGAAGCTGAACCCCTCTCTGGCATGCTGGGAAACTGTTCAAAAGCATTAGGTAACTGGTGTGAAAGAGGGGAATTTATATAATAGACATGCAAAGCCTGCAGTTGCCTCTTTATGTTTATGTTCTCTGTAACTTGTGTTTGCTTTTCCTTATTATTTCATCTCTGAATCTTTGGTTTTTCTATTAAATCAACCTTTCATTTATTTTTACCACAAGGTGGTCCCTGCTGTTCAAATTGGGTAGTGTGCGCGCCAAAGTAAGCTGGGGTGTGTGTGTGGAGGGGCGGGGGGGACAGGTTTCAGACCTTCGGGGGTGACGAACCAGAGGGGAAAAATCTGAGTGGCTGATAGGTAAGAACTCAGGGTAGATGGATTTGGGGACACTTGGGACGGGAGGGACCAGCAGAATCACCCTGTAAGTAACAGCTAGGCTGAGAGATGCCAGGTTGAGACCTTTATGCTTGTGGGCAGGTTACTGGTGTCAGGACTCTGAGCCATAGCAGCACAGCATTAGAGCACCCAAAGCTCCAAGACAGGCAGTGACCGAACACCTTGCTGTTCTGGGAGATCCTCAAAATGCCACAATCCCACCATGCAAAAACTCCCAGAAAGTATTGAGCTCAGAGGCACAGCAGGGCACCGCGGTATGCCTGACCAGAATGCGGAATGCTTATTTTAAAACATTGCTGTGCTGTGTGGCAAGCAAGCTGTGCTGTGCTGATGCAAGGCACGGCTACTTTAATCATGAGATGATGTCATCTGTCTGAACCACTCATGCAACATGCGTTGCAGACCACTTAACATGGATGCACAAACCTGGCAGCCAGTTTCAAATGCAGAGATACCCTTATTACAGTGGCATAAACTCAGGAATAGCTCCATTGACGTCAGTGGAGTTCCACCACAGAGCAACTGGTGCATGAGGAGAACCAGGCACTTGGATTTTAGCAGGGCTGTAGCATAGTTCAATAGAGTTCAACCATTCTTCAGCTGACAACTGTTTTAACCATTACAGGAGTCTAACTTGTAATCAGATCCCCCAGCACAATAATTATTTCCATGTAGATGGCACTTAAGTGGACAGGTAGTGATTCAGGTAATGAAATCAACTGAAAAATAATACACTCTGCTGGCTGCTTTTTCTCTATTTATTTCACGCCTCATCTGGCAAGCATTTACAGAACCCTGTCTTAACATTACCAGTGCTTAAATGACCCCAAAATTGGTTTTGTTTGGAGGAAAGATTATCTTGTGTTTAAAACACTGGGTTGGGAGGAGACCTGGCTTCCTCACCTGACTGTCAGGCCTCCTGTGTGAACCTGGGCAAGACAAAGCCTCATATTCCGCATCTGCAAAATAGGGGTGATTTCCGCCTCCCTTATGGAGGTGTTGTAAGAGCATCAGTACTTATACAATTTGGTGAGATTCCTGGATGGAAAGCCCAGGAGAGGAGTAAAGCAGCAACATAAAAATCATAAAAATTTGGCTGGGTCTACGCTGACAGCGGCAAATTCGCTGCCGTCACATCGATTGCTCTGGATCGACTGAGCGGTCTGTATAGACGCGCTCAGTCGATCCAGGAAGCGACGCAGAAAAACCACCTCGGTAAGTGGCGTAGCGCTGCGTCGAAGGGAGCACTGTTCCCTTCGACGCAGCACAGTGTGGACGCCGTGCAGAAGAGATGCTGCAAAGTCGACAGGAGATACACACTTGCCGCCGAATTGCAAAGGTAAGTGTAGACCGGGCCTCAATCTGAAGAGCTTCCACCATCACCTTGCAAAACAATTCAAAATGACAAAGTTCATTTACCTATTTTAGGGCCAATCCAACAGCCTCGCCTTGTGGTAGAGATCTACATTTGATCATCTATCACCAGTCCAGCTACAGTGGGACAACACAAATCAGTTCTGGAATGGGGAAAGGCCTTTACTGCTTAGCAGAAATTCCATTGTGGACAAAGGAGTAATGGATTATGAAGAAAAATCAGGCCTTGTGGGTAAGGGGTGCAGGGAGCCCTGCACCCACAAGCAAACAACATACCCCTTTGTAAAACAATTGGAAGTTTTGCAGCAGTTCACATAATCAAATGCAGAAACACTGCCTCAGTTTGCAGTTGCTTCAAATATTTTTTCCCTCAAAAAATTTATGAGAATTAAGACTACCTTGCACATCATTGTGCATTTCAAGTGCTTTAGGATAATATTGTAATAGAAACTGCTAACTTTAGCGCATTATTTCGGGCGGTGGGGGTGAGGTATCAGGAAACAAAGTCCAGACATTGAAAAATAACTTATATAGTAAGAAAAAGATGATCAATTTAATCATTTACTTTAAGCAGGCAAGCAATCTGTAAACATTCAAAAGCGGCAGCATCCAAGATACAAACAATTTAAAAGAAAAGGAATTGAGATTGATTAAAGGTATTTTCTTTCAAAAAAATTGAAAATGATCATTTAAAACACTACAAACACTGAACACTCAGTTAATCTCCTATCATCCTGCTAGCGTAAAGTCCTTTCTTACAAAGATTCCTGTAGTGCTAAAATTCATGATCTCGTATTAACTCGTACTTTAGCATTGGCTGTTTGGAAGTCAGCTGCTTGGGAGTTAAATCCCATTAGCAAAGGTAATGCTTGTGTCTTGATTCAATACTTCTTTGACTTCTGAAGGCAAAGTGTCAAAGAGGTGATCTTCCACAACTAGTCCACTTTTCCTGAGAAGCCGACATTGCCCTAGCGTAGCTGGTAGCCGATCTAAGCAGTTTCCCTTCAGTTCCAGGTGAGTTAGCTGCAAGAGCTGACCAATTTTATCTGGGATCGTGATAATACAGTTTTGCCCCAGACTCAAAGTCCTCAATTTCACACATTTAAACAAATGTTTTGGCAAAACATCCACTTTGTTTCCAGTGATATGCAAATGCTGCAGATTTTGAAGCAATCCAATTTCCACTGGAATCACTGCAATTGAGTTGTAGCTTACATCTAAGCATCTGAGTTTCTGTAAACTGAACACTGCGACTGGCAAGGATTCGAGTTTGTTATTGGAGAGATAAAGTGACTCCAAATTCTTTACATGGGTAATGGAGGAAGGAATGTTGACTATTTTATTGTGCCACAACTTTAAGCAAGTAAGTCTTTTTAAGTGCTGGAAGCTGATGACTTCTTCAATTGTGCGTATGCTATTTGATTTTAAATCCAGTTCCTGTAAATTAGTGAGACTGAAAATGGCATGTGGAATTCTCTCCAGTTCACAGTTCTGTAGTTCTAACTCGGCTACATTCATCATTTTCTTAAGGCTATTCAGTACCACAAGCTTGGTGCCATCATTGTGAATTACTAGTTTTGTTAGATGCGGTGCCACATCTGTGATATTGGAGGGGACTTTGGTCAAATTGCTCTTCACATAGAGAATTTTAAGATGTCTTAACTCTCTGAGAGATTCAAGCCCTATCATCTTATTGTTTTCAGAATTCAAGTTGCCTATCAAGTATAACTCACGGAGATTTTTGAGCAAATACACCCAAGCAGGAATTTCTGCAACATCTGTGAATTTCACGTGAAGGCATCTCAAGTTGTCACGGAGGAAGCTGAAGGCAGTCTGCTCAACCTTTGCAGGGCAGTGGCAGAGATGAAGCTCTTGAAGGTTTGTCATCTGGGAGATTTTAGCTGGGATTTTTGCTTCAGGAATCAGCTCAAGTTTCAGCACATCCAGATCTGTCAGATCAAACACTGCGTCAGGGACCCCCGATAGCATGAAGAGATGCAGCTCTTGCTTATCCTGTGCGTTGCGGGAAACATGCTGCCTAAGTTTTTCAAATGTCCACTCATGGTTTAAACTAATTTCACGCAGCTTGTTTTCACTCACTTCTGACAAGAAGACACCAAATCGTTTGGAGTACAACTGGTCATACTGATCTACCATATGCAAAAGAAATGCAAAATCGTTTTTGACATCAGGAATATCACTGAAACTGCTCTCTTCCCTGACCTTCTCAAAGGAATATTCTTTTAAGGGTATTCTGAACAACCAGAAGAGTGTGTACAGACAAACAAAACCATACACACATATGAGAGAAATGTAGCTGATCAGCAGCTTTTTCAACATATAAGCCATATTGTGTGTGCACTCAAATTCCTTATAGCCAATCAAATGCTCCACTTTTGGCTTGCAGTTGTGCTCAAAACTAATCGCATTTACAAAGTTAGCTGTATAGCAAAGAATAAATATGAACTTGACTGTCTTGATGACTGTCTGGACAACATAGAGTTTATAAATCAAGTCACTGTCCTCCACATGGGCCCGGAATTTTCTAACTTTTTCAAACAGGGCTTTGGCTTGTTCTCCATCTTTTTTATCTAAAATGGTCATACTGGGAACCTCAATAACTGGCTTTTCAGCTGAAAACTTGAAGCCAGACTTGGTTATCATGGGTGTACTAGCACTTGGACTTCCTTCATCACTGCTGGTGGAAACGTGCTTTGGCAGGGACTGGGCACCCGTTAGTCTCTGTTTATTCTCCTCAGAGTCCTCACATGCTGTTTCAGATAATGCTTTTGTAGTCCAAGGAGATTCAAAACATTTTCCTAATATAGACACAAAATGTTCAATTTTTGAGCATGTTTTAGGATATTTAAACCAAAAATTGCTACTGACCATTAAAATAATAGTATGTATGAGAGCAAGATAGGGAAAATACTTTGAATACCAAGGAAGAGCCAAATGATAGCACATCTGGTTAATAAATACATATTGCTGATAATCCAAATTGGTTTTTCGGCCTAAAGAATCCTCTCTCTCATTCCTCGGTTCCTGATTAGGTACAGTAGATTGCAATTGAGAATAAGTAGTCCTGCTCAGTGGTACGTCTGGTGTTATGGTTGATGCACTTCCAAAGGAAACTGTTCTCATTGCGCTTCCTTTATCTTGATCAGTGGTTGCTTCAAATCCTGGTGTAACATCAGCATCCCCTGATACGCTGGCTTGTGCTTTTTCATTTACAGCAGACTGCAATACTGGCAAGCAGACCACCTGATCTTTGGTCAGCTGCATGGTTCCAGCAAAGATGGCAACCATTAGCATAACAACAGCAAGATAATCCATAAATACATCCCACCATGGTTTCAAGATACGATACGTTGGCTGAATGTCATTAAGCGATGCAACTTCTGCAAGGGTGAACATTCCTGCAACAGAACAAACTATAAGTTACTATCATGTTGTTGTTGACAGACTAGCTATAATTTTTTTTTAATCTATCAAACAGCAAAACATCACAAGACATATAGAACCTGAAAACATTTTCCACTGCTTTTTGTATTTTGTTGAATTGTATGCTATTGTCCACCACCCCATAAAATGGAAGCTAGCAAGATAGAATCCTTTCCAAGGGTGTATAAAGTAAGTCAAATGATATTTAGAGAGAGTTGTCACTTAACACTACAAGAGCTAAAGGTCTGCACTGTATGATTTAAATATCTGGATTATAAAGTGCTGTAGATGATGTATTTTAAAAACCTGAATAGCAAATAGAATATACTTTGCAAAAATCAGTTTCAATAAAAGTGATTGCACTGTGCACTTTGAAAATGTGAAGTGCTACGTTAGTGTCAATTTAAAAAAAAAAAATCTTTTCAAACAAAAAAATAGAAAAAAATTTGCAAAACTCTTTGCACAATGCAGTACGCAGCACGTTTTAGGGTTCTTATAACAATATGACAAAATCTTTCATTTCCTATTCATTTAAGAATATCAATCATTTAGGAAATCAATAGATTTCACTCTTTGGTATCAGATCCCTTTCCTTAGGTATCATCAACCCACGTCCTAGCAATGTTAACGTTTCAACTATTATGTGAAAATTCTGTGTAAAAGAGCGGCTTTCAATATTTGTATTTTATAGTGAGATATTAACACTATTTAAAATATACAGTCTGGAAAATGGATAGAATATCATTTCTCAGTTAATGAAAATAAAAGAATCACTATCTGTAAATCAGTCTACAGCGAACTGGTTGCCAGGCTTATTTTTCTGATTAAGCACTATCCATTACTACCTTGAACTGGCAATCTGATTTGGATTTCCACCCAATCCTGATTGCATCACAGTTTACTGCCCGTTAAATAGTGATTTCCTTTTATTATTATGCAGTTTGGAGGGTTGAACATCTCTGTTCAAAGAATAAAGCTTCCTCTGCAACCAGGATGTGGTAAAAATACCACTTTAACTGCTATATTTATGACTACAATTCGTAATTTCTACTGTATATACACATGCCCACACAAGTGGGGGCGGGGGGAGAGGGAGCAAGGAGGAGAAGGAAAATCTGTATCACATACAGTCAGTTTAACATAGTAGGACTGGCTCATGGTGAGAATGGCCCAACAGGATACTTGAGACTCCAAAGCAGACAAGGTTACATGGACCAGCTGGGTTTATTATTAACTGTGTGGTGGTTCAGATCTATGCAGAAGTGCATCTCAGTTAGCCATTACACACTTCGAGGGCACAGTCACATGTGTACATGCACAGCACAGGATCACTTGGTTATTTCAATCCACATTTTTTCATGCATGTCCAAAAAGCTTGGACAGAGTCTATAGCAGGACTGTATTCTTAAGACACTGAATATCTGCAGGCCCAGCAGAGCAATTAATAGCTGCCTCTTGCTCATGTCTGTGTGCAGAATTAAACTGGCCACATTCCATTTGGACAACTTCCTATATAAAAAGAGTCCAACTTTAGGCTGAGAATGAGAATGGAGACATTCCAGCCAAAGCCAACTTTTAGTCAGAAAGTTATAGGCACCTGAAAAGAGTGAAGGGACGAGGCATAACCATCATGCAGCTACAACTGTAGCCACAAGACAAAAGCCATGGTCCACATCATTCCCTCCTGTGGGGAACTCACAAAATGATCCAGAATGATCTGGACCATGGCTTTTGTCACAGGAAACAGCTTGGAGGGAGGCAGTCTTCCATGAGGATTCTGTACAAAGGAATGAGGACAATGTTCTCCCCTCTTTCCCTACCTCTGTCAAAATAAGGTGTGGGGTCCACCCACAAAGCTGGTGGATCCCTCAGAGATCCATGAGAGGCCCAGGGTCATCTGCTTAGAGATGCAGCACCTTTAGACTAATGCTGGCCTTCACGGACGCCGTCCACTCAATGTGACTCCGCTGGAGCCTTTCTACTGGGGATTCCTGTGGCCACGATTACTTAGGGGAACCCCAAAGCAAAGCACCTCCACAATGAAGAGAATACAACCCCAAGTTGGAAGGGCTCACTATTGGTCCAGCAGAAATCAATGACAAAATTCCCACTGGCTTCAATGGGACCAGAACCAGACACTGTATGTTAAGTCATTTGTATTTATGTAGATAGATAAACATACAATGATCCTCCCCCATCCCTCAGGGCTGGGGTCCTAGGTGACACAATGGCTACCCCACCCAGCCCAGGGGAAGAAAAGAATATTAATAATGGTTTTTCCTGTACAGATCTTTCAAAGGGGCTTTGAAACGAGGCTTCTGGTCTCAGATACTTTCTGCAAGGTCTGGTCTCTGCTAGTATTTTTATAAAAATTCTCTGCTACAGTAGCTCAATGGGCAGTAGCAGTGGTGAGACAGCTAGCAAAGAAAGGCCACCAACAGCTACTGATGCAGTGGCCAGAGAACTAGCAGACTGTCTACTCTCCCATTCCCACCACTGTATTACTGCTACTGATGGTTCTGCAATGATAGCATTTTTCTCAAAAACTTTCTTATATAGACACAGGCTAACTAGGCTGAAAAGGGTTTCATTTGATCTACACTAGCACAAACCATTTTCAGTTCAGGGAAACCTGTTCCTTAAAACCACTGCCACCAAGGCCTTAAGTTCACAGTGGAGAAAGGTTGTCTTCTGCAATGTGAACATTTGTATAAACACTGAGAATTGGCAACTATCAGCAAGTGAAGAGTCATCTAGTGGGCTGGGGGAGAAATGAGTGAAATAGAGAACAAAGCACAAGAGTTCGAGCTGTTGTTTTTAAAAAATAATTCCTCACTGACTTTTGTCCTATGCACAAAATTTCAAAAGTTTCAGTAAACTTGATAGGTGCTGTAATCCTCTTACTCTAGGTGGCAGCCAGTGTGATGTAACAAGAGCTTTACCCAAGAACAATAATATTCAGGCCTCTGAACTCGTCTTTTCTTTCAAGTTACTGATACCCACAGAACTGCTGTTTCAAAACAGATTAGCAGTTACGAAACACAGAAAACTGTTTTACAATCTAAAATTCAGCAAGTCATAAAAAGAGAGGCAGACTGTTTCTAGCTAGTACAGTTGGACATATGAATCGAAATCAAGCTCTCCTTTCCCCACCTCTAAAATATTTAGGCACTCTTAGTTAAAAACAAAAAACAAAAACACCACAAAACCCACACACTTCACAAGTCATGTTCTGACAAGCTGCAAGAGAGCTTGATATACTCCACAATACATCTTCAATCTCCTCAATTGCACTAAACTAATAACTATAACCAATTGCACTCATACTCCAATGCTAATTCTTCACATTCCATCTGTTGCAGACTTGGGGGACTTGAGACTTGAAAGGAAGTCAGGACAACAAGTTTGCCAAATACAACCCCGTTTTTAATGATTATTTGACTGAAAAGGCTAACTTTAAGTACTTGCGCAGTTTTTAACTTTTTTTTTTTATTCTATAAGTCTTCAATGTCCTTTCATAAGCTAGAAAGCAATTTCTTTCACGACCATTTTTCATCTTCATTTTGGCGGTAGGGGTTAGGTGTGATAGGAAGGCAGAAACTGAATTACTCTTGTACGTCTAATGTAAGAATATCAGACTCATTCTGCATTGGGGGACAAACTATCAATTAAATTTAGATCAGTGGCCTGGAGCTACAAAACTAGGGCCATAAACAACACTTGGACCTCCTGCTGAAGTTAATGGGAGTTCCATGCAAAGATCCACGGCATCATGTTCTCAGATGCCAGTCTAGAGACTGTCGGAGAACACATAACACTATTCCACTCGAAAGCCAAGAACTAGATTTCCTACAGTAAAAACCCATCTGCTTCTAGCTCTTGTGGCTCACCAGGCAATGAATGGCAAATGGGCCTCCAGTCTCTCAGTCCAAGCACTGCTTTTTTGACACCACACCCAGGACTGAAACAAGAAAGTCCTGGTTCCTGAAGAAGGGTGATTTTCAATCCCTAGCACAGAATTTAGAGGGAAATGTGGTTAAGTTCAGTTTTCATGTAAAACTAGTTATTTCAATTATCGGTAGTACAACATGACAGCTTAACATTACATAAATAACTGGAACAAACAAGTAAGTCATCTACAGGAAAAACTTGCGATTTGATGACTAACTTCCTTCCCTTACCTATACCTTCCAACAATATAATCATTGACTTGGCCAATCTACAGGAGTCAAGATGGTCTAATTTTATCTTAAGTCTCTCCTTGGATCATTATTCATCAGCAATGCTCAGTCCCAATTTAGAAAGCCATTTTCTGAGAGAATACTCTCTTTTTTAGATATATTATGGTTAGCTTGGTTAGGAGTCTCTGTTTTGCTCTCCTCTCCTCCTAAAAATCTTAGGAAGAACCTTCAAAGCCCTGGCAGCATTAGTGCACCAACTCCCCTTTCATTATGAAGGTGACTTGGAGGTCTAGAATTGAAAATATTTTAATTTATTCTATTATATAGGTAGGTATCAGGGCAGTTTAAAGAGTCCTAAAACCTTCAACCTAATTTGACTCTAATGTACCAGTGCTTCTATTGAAAAAGAAAATATTCTCCATGAAGTCTCACTTTCTCTTAAATGTGACTTTAAAAGATCAAAGAAATTACTGGCAATTAAAACAATCAGAGCAGAATGAGAACCGTTGGCAATTACATATGCACAGACAAAGATAATAATACTACTGATCTAAATTACAGGCTTCAGTTAAATCAACAACTGTAACCATTATTACATAAATTGTGTTGCCTGCCCAATTAAATTCCCTTTAATTAGTTTTTGAAAAGTAAATATTAGCACAGCTCCTGCCAGATGTGATTAACAGCTCAGAAATTTTATGGACAAACCTCAGAAAGCAACTACTTAACCAAACAGCGAGTGGATATATTAGGGCATTTCTTACTGGATTACAAATTAAATTGTTCTATTTGTAAATAAGATCAGCATAAAAACTAAAGGAATCATCAGAACAGGAAGCAGCATCTTGGTTTGTCTTTCTTCATGTTTATTTACTGTATTTATTGATCCAAAGTTCATCTAGCTGTCCCTGGAACTCATTGATACTCCTGTTTTTACAGGCCCTACTTGATAAACCATTTCATGTTTTCATTAATCTTTTTCATGAGAAATTTATCACCCCTCACCTCCCAATTTTGCTTTCAGGTTCCCAAGAACTCAACTGAGTCCACTTGTCTTTGTACCGCGTCTGAAAATTCAAAGATTTATTTCATCAATGTCATTCACTGGAGCTGGTCAAAATTTTTCTGCCAAAACCTTTTCAACAAAAAAAATAGCCTATTTGAACTTAATGAAATTTTTTCCACCAGAAGTTCGTTCTCTCTCTCTCATATACACATATGTATGTTACTTCTCCTATTTCTCCCCTCCCCCTTTTTGGACCAGCCCTAGTCATTAGTCATCACCTTCAGAAAGATAAGATAAATATATTGGGCCTATTCTCTGCTCATTTGGAAGTCTTTCCATGTCTCTCATGTTTGCCATTGCCCCTTCTCTAGAGCTTTTCTGTTTGTGCTATACCTTATAGGAAATGGAGTGACTAGAAGGGAACTTGATATAGTAGATGTTGAAATGGATACTTGCAGTGTCTTGCTGGTGTATGAGCGGTTACAGGTATTCCACACTTCCTCAAGAGATCCCAGAGAATGATATTGAGCACATTCTCTTCATCCTAAGAAAACTAATACAAGGGGCTAGAGGATTTGATCCTTTCACCTCTCCTGGATAACGTGTATACAGAGAACCGGGAGTGATTACGGGGCATTATGGGACCCAGTGTCACCAGCATACAGCTGACATTTACCTCTAACACATTTTCACCAAACCTGGATTCTAGGGTTACTGAACCTAGCAGAAGTTCACACCTGGATGGGAGCAAACTGCCTGAAGTTTAACCTAGATAAAAGCATAACCAATGTCACAAGACTGGGATTCATTTCAGAGGAACAGAAGAGGCTGTACCTGGAACTTTACTTGAATGTATAACATCACCTTTTCCTAGTATGTTTTAAAGTATCTGGTGCCATTGGATCACTCGCTGCTTCTAGTTATTCACAGAAGCAGTGGCAACCTACCAATATCTTCTCCTATTTGAAGAGAAGCAGAATGGATAAAAAGCTATAAGCACATGATGCTTGTGTTTTGCTACCTATTCCATTCCATGTACAAGTCACAGCACTGGTGATGATTCTCTTTGTAAGTGATCTGCAAAGCAAAACTGAGAATTCAGCAAAGTACAGATTTCTATGCTGAGCGCTCCTACTTCATCAAGCCTTGGGGAGAATTCAGCATAGAAATATATATATTTTAAAAAAGATTATTTTAAATGTTTCCTGCTTCTGATTTCGATCCTTCTTGGGTGACTGAAGGCATCCGAAAATACATCATGTCACATCAGAACCACTGAGTGCAAAGGATGCAAAAGAGATTTCTGCCGCTTGTGATGGCACTATTCCTGCCATTGACGCTATCTTCCTTAAGATCCATTAGAACTTAAAATTTAACAAGGTTTAGGTTTGTTTTTTAAAAAATTTTCAAATTCAGTCAGTCTTTTAATTTAACATTATATTATCGTTTTGGTTTATTAGCTATTTTAGGCTATGTAAACTTATGAAGGATGGGTTTTTTATTCATTTGATTTCAGTATATTTTAAAATAATCATCATATTGTACCTAAAGTTATTGTACAGTAGCTAGGCACGTCTGAGAGACCTGATACTATAAAGCATGATATTAATTTTAAAAAATGGGGGACAAATGGACAAGGAAAATATTGGTTCAGGAAAGTTGAAGAAGGCATTCCAAACGAACAGCAATTCAAAAATTAGGAATGACAGTTTCACTGTAGTCTTAAAAAAAGGAAGAAATTACTCTATTGCCCAATATCATATTTACAGCTTGTACCGGAGGATTAAAGAAGAAAAAAAGAATCATGCTAATTAAGCAGAACCCATTAAGTGAATAAAAAGATAACTGCACAGCTACAGGGCTGGATCTTCTCCCAACATATCACTGGGTCTGAAATGTATCCTCTGTCTAGGTTCGATTGCACATAAACTCCCCAAAGCCATTATCTTTCTCTTTCTGCACAGCACTGAGCATGCTGATAGTGCACAATAAATATTACCATCAACTAACCCACCCTCTTCTACTAGAACTTATATATGCTGGCTATGTAAAGTTCGGGCTTCATTAGGTTTGCACCAACAAGGGGATTCCTGTTTTACAAACAATATCAGATTATTGCTCAATATTTTTGTTTTAAAAAATCCTATAAACCCCGTCTTCTCCCCTTCAAAATTCTGTCCTTCAAAGCTAGGCTTTTCCTGGTTGTGTAACACTTTATAACTTATCTTTAGATCCTGCTCTGTTACTGTTTACCTTCTATCTTCCCTGCACACCACCCCTTTAATTAAACATTGCTTGAAAGTATTGAGATAGACATCAACCATACACTGGTGTACAGTCTAATCAGTGTTGTGATGCTTAGAGCAGTAAAATTATTTATTTCTCTAACAATACAACCTAGGACCACATTCTATTTGTCCATTCCAGTAAATCACTATTAAAGAGTGTGAGCCATCCCTAGAAGCTGTGCAAACGAATCAGATGTAGACTCCTTGTTTTATTGTATAAGTGAGATAAAGGTAGATATAGATTCTTTCCTTTATTATTATGATAATGGTATAGTATGGTTTAGTTTGGCATAAGTGAACTCCATCTTGTTAGTTTCATGAAATAAGCTCTTTCCTGAAACTTGTACTACTGAACCTAAAAATACCTTGACGAATTCTCTTGTGTGTGTGTTAGTGAGGAATGTACAGGGCATAAAAAGAAGCCAGCCTAAACTGCTAAAGAGGTGTGAGGACACCAACTGCCATCCTGACCCTGAAGGCTGAAGAATGTGTATCAACAACCCTAAAGTGCAGAAGGATCCACCCTGGGAAGGGACAAAGTACAGAAAGAAGAGAATAGTTATGCTTGCAATTAGCTGGTGATTAACAGCTATATTGAACCTGGAGGCAACATGACACAGCAAGACCCATGGACTTACTGACAGCCAGGGACTATAAAAGATGGGGTGAGAACATGTGCACTTTGTGTTAGATCTGCAATTATCAAGGAGCATCTGATTGCGGTGGATGGAGGCCAGACTCCCCCTCGTTCTCAGCCTAATTGGCCACTAGGCTGATTTGACCCACAGACTGGTAACTACCAGCTTGCAGAACTCTTGGTTGTGAGTATGCGTGTGAATACAATAGCTTTATATTTACAATAAATGTGGTGTATTGCCTTGTCCCCTGAATAAGATCTTGCAAGTCTTTCTTTTATAACAGGAGTGTTTTGCTTAAGCAACACTTTTGATATAAAAATCCCACTTCAGTGTTTCTGACTGGTTATTAAAAGCATCTTAAAATCATTAACATGTCATGTTACACATATAATTTACTTTTCACCCTAAGCTGGTTTACATGATTGACTGGACATATTGTACCAGAGGCGCCATATCTTTCCATACTACTGTACCCCTTTCATGAGGCTGATTTGTCTTGCATACCCTCAAGTTTCACCTCACTTGGGAACTACTTTGCTTACAAAAATCAGACATAGAAATACAAGTGTCACAGCACACTATTACTGAAAAATTGCTGACTCTCTCATTTTTGCCATATAATTATAAAATAAATCAACTGGAATATAAATACTGTACTTACATTTCAGTGTATAGTATATAGAGCAGAATAAACAGGTCACTGTCTGTATGAAATTTTAGTTTGTACTGACTTCACTAATGCTTTTTATGTAGCCTGTTGTAAAAGTAGGCAAATATTTGGATAAGTTGATGTACCTCCAGAAGACCTCTGCATATCCCCAGTGTCCGCCTGGTTGAGGACCCTTGTATTATATGATCATACAAGGTTCGACAGTCTATAATCTATGTATGTGGGTTGAGTCAGGCAACATTTAAATACTGAATGTGTGCGCAAAATGTGCTATTTTTCTCTCTTTTTGACAGTGAAATTTCTGCAGAGTTCGAGTGTGTGTGTCTCCATCCATCTGTCTCCACTATGGTGAGCAACAAAATGGACTGTAAACAACATGAAGCCTGCTGCTTCACCGTGAACCGGTGTCTTTGGTTTCTAGTGCCTCTAGCTCTGCATAAGCACCACATTCGCCACCATTAAAAGACAGGTTCATTTAAAGAACGGTAGGCTAAGGGGTGAGGAGGTGAGAACATAATGTCTGGTAATCACTTTAGAAATCTAAAAACAGTGAAGCTCTTAGGATCTTTAGGACCCTACACTCTAACACGCCTGCTAAATTTACTTTTATTTTCAGCCCATGTAGTCATGAGAACCCAATAGCTGGAAAAATCTCGGTCACCTCTCCCTCCCATTCAAAACATATGTGACTGTGCACACATGCAGAGACTGGAGGACCCATTCAGTAGCAGATACTTCCGGCCTCATCCCTGCATGCCCTTATCCACAAGGAAGCCACCCAGAGCAGGGCCTATGCCAAATAGGGGATGCAGACTCCTTCCTCCCAATCTACTGAAACCCATTGGTTTTGTTGCCAGGGGACCCTCTAAATCTGGGACTATTTTGTTGGGTTTGGGTTTTTTGAAAGGGGGGGGTTAATTTTGTTTTTAAATGTACTAGATTTATTCTCTTACAAACATAGCAATATTGTCTCTAGGAGAGAATGTGTTGCACCTACATTTAGCAAGCACAATAATGGTTGGGTACACTAGGCGTGCTTTATTCTCAGTACTCAAGAATAAATACAATACACCCACATGATACATATTCTAGACTGTATTTTTATCTTGGGATTCTGCTGACATGCACAGACCACTAACTGTTTTTATGAACTACTTCCTTAAAATCCTGTACAAAATGATGAAGTAAAACAAGAAAAAAAACTGCTCTGACATACTTGCTCTCTTCTGGGTCTGCAACCTCCTTGCTCACTAAGCCCTGCCCTAAAAAGCAATCCGCTACCCTGCCAATGAGTTTTACAAGGGCCCATCACACCACCATTAGTGCTGGCAAATAAGCCTTTCAGAACACAGGTAAAGGTGATTTTAGAGTGCACAGAAGCAACATTAGCATTCAGAGCATTTTCCTCAGTGATTTTCCAACTTTCTGATTCAGTGGAATCCCAGTTTGAAGTCAATAGTGGCAGAAGTAAATCTTTATATTATGGCTTTGCCCAAAAACCCTAATTGGGATTATGGCTTTATGATGAGGGTGTGACACAAACTAGACAATCCCTGCTCTAGAGAGTCTACAATCTAAAAATGGTCATGTTAGGCACTGCTGCTGCTTGCTGCTGCGCAAGGCAAAGAGACAAAGACAGGATTTATCATAGACTAGAAAAAAGAAATCGGTGCGATAACATATTATATGTTTAATCACACTAATTCAACATTCCTCTAGGCAGTTATCTTTGAAGAGGTTAGCAAAATGTCTTGATAAATCCCTTTACAATACAACATTCCAGTATGCTTAGCCACACTCTTTCCACTGTTTTTTGGATGATCCTATCTCAAAAATAAGGCACACAAAAATAAATTCAACATTCTTTACAACTATCTTTTCTAGTCACATTTGTTTTTAAGAGTTAATGAAGCATTCTAAATATTTGCTTTAGTTCAATCATGAAGAAATAAGACACAGGAATGCAGGGAGAAGAAATCTGATTTAATCTCATCTCCAGACAGACTCTCATTCCCCCCAGTACTAAATCCAGTTTGATGCTCTAATCAGCAGTTACTGAAAAGCAGGACGAACATTCCTGTATAACTTCCTCATGGGCACTGCTAGACGTCTTCCAGATTCTTATCACTAGAGTCATGATTCTGAGAGCCCTAACTTGATGCAGTAAAAAAAACCTTTCCAACAGGCATTGTCAGAGGTACCCACTATTGCTCCATATCTCTTTCTGGCTTTTACAACCAAGGTGGAGTGTGTGTAGTTAGCCAGGCAAGGCATCAGCTCAGAGGCAGCAAGTTTACTTTTTCCCCAGGCACTTTCATGCCCCACTCCCCAGTAGTATGTTTTCCATTTGAATTTGTTCCTGCAAGTCCTTTCCACATCATTTAAGGCAGCAGAATAATAGTTTCCCAACCTCTCCAGCAACATAAAGAAGATGTGTCCCTCTTTTTGGAGGAAAAGAAGTTAAGTCAGTTTGTTTCAACATGTAACCAAAAGAAATATAATCTTCACATATAAAAACAAGCTGAAGTAAGATTACCAAAAGGGTTTCTACTTTCTACAATCTTCAAGTTAAAAAAAAGAAAAGCAAAAGATATGGGATGATAATGCAGCAATAGTATTTCAGTAACTGGGACAAGAAAGGTTACTCTTCTAGCTTTGTCTTCCATGGAGCATCATTTTGCCAACATGCTCAAATTGTAAAGGAAAATAAACTATATAAATGTAGAATTCTTGACTTAAAGCACACAAATAAAATGCCCCAAGTTTCAGCGCCACAGCTCTTATTCTTCTCTTATTCTTATTTTTTCTTTAATGTTATTTTAGTTATTTTTTGCTTCTGAATTTACTTTGGGCCTAACTGTGGCCTGTCTCACACATGCATGCAGATGAATAAGGGGCATAAAGTTATTAGATTATAAAACCAGAAGGGACCACTGAGATCATCTAGCTTCTCTGAATTAATTCCTGTTTGAACAAGAGCATATCTT
>ML675646.1:29371448-29392668 GCA_007922155.1 Mesoclemmys tuberculata
TTTCTAATTAGATTTAGTCTAGCTTCAGTTTCCAGCCACTGGATCCCCATGTAGGGGGATCAAGTCATCCCTTCACTTTTTCTTTGTTAGTCTCAATATCTGTTTAGTTTATCACTATAAGACATGTCTTCCCAAATCCTGAATTATTCTTGGGGCTATTCTCTAACCCCTTACTCCCTTGCACCACCTACCTACATCCTAGGTAACAGTGCAGAAAGGATAGCAACCTATTCCAGGCTGTGATGTTTTCTCCTCTGCAAGTGGGAAGAGGCCTGGTTCCATTCCTCCCAATGCATTGAGTGTAGCTATACCAAGTATAGTCCGGACACACGGTACCCTTCCTCCCTTCTCCACCCCCTTGAAACAAGATGGAATACCAAAAGCACACTGTGATTCTAGGAAGGGCAACCCTGGAGACTACTATCAAATTAATTTGAAAGTTAAGCTAAATTGTTAACACCGACCCTTCTCCTTGTGCAAAAAAAGGATGGATATTAAGTATCAATCTATTTACAGTGTAACATCCAATTTCAATCTAGGATACATTCATCTACTTGTAAATTAGATTGTCACAATTTAATATGGATCTAATCTAGAATTCATATTAAGACAGCTACCCAATACATCAATTTCTTGCTCATGTTACTATTTATCCGATGCACACTTTGAACTAAAGCATGCAAATGTGAGTGCACAGAAGTTTTATGCATGATTAAATTCCTATAGACCTTCATTTTAAAAGTTTGTCATCCGCTAGCAAGACAACCAAAACAATGGCAAAATAGGTAGTCTGCTTTACTAAAATTTTGCAACAGCTCCTCTATCTGTGGCTGAGAACTTGCACACCAAATTATGACTCAAGCTAATTTTTATAGCAGCACATTTATCAAACCCCAGAAAGCACTAACTGGTATAATCTCTGTTCTCAGGAGAGCAAGACAGCACTCTGATCTCATTCGCATGCTACCCAATGGCTAATTACATCACCACTATTATTTACTCAAAGATGTTTTGCATGGCCAAAATCTGGTTAGATTATTCATCTAAGTCTTTGTCTGGGGAAAGGGGAATTAAAATGCACTTGGTTCAGCAAGTCAAAAGAATGCAGGAACAGGGAGGCTGTTTTCTTTACACCCACTCTGTGGTTCAGATGCCCAACCCCAAAGTTTGGTGCATCAATACCCACCTACATTCACATTTCACCGAAGTACTAAACTGGGAATTGGGCTCATGCACAGGGTGAACTAATGCACTATGCAAGTTTCCTGTGTGAGCTGAGTTTTCATCTAGCTTAATGGCATCATCAAGGCTCATTGTCCTGGGTGACTTCAATGTCAAGGCTGATTATTCTACCTATAGATCTCAGACTCTGTGGGACTATTCCAGTTGGATTCTGGCCTACACATTTAGGTGTAGATTTTTGGGATGAACCTGGAAATAGGAAGAACCACCACCACACTCTGTTACAATCAGATAGCCATCTCTTTCAGGCAGGGGAAAACTGCCTTGCTCCCATCAGGGCTGATGACTTATTTTATTGGTTTTGTCCTCAGACTGACTGATAGACCCAGTGCTGGTTTAGAATTCTTAGAGAGAAAAGGCTCTTCCCACACAAGACCATATTGATAATCAATCCCCTTTTACAACATTAAGATTAACTTCTGTCTGCTCCATCAGACTAGTGGATCAGTAAAGGCATCCTGAAACGGTTTGCAAGATTATGCCGCAATCTCCCATCTATTGGCAGTGTGCTGTAATGGTGTGAGTGTAGTTTCTTAATGTGCAGCTCCACTCACAACGTAACTTGGTAAAAAACAGCAGAGTGGCATTTCCCAATTTGTTGTGTTTCAGTTATTTCCATATACATGCAGTTTAGAAGTAAACTTTTTTTTCCCCTAATTGACAACCATTTAAACTCTTCCTGGGGTCTGAAAGGCAAGGTAGGTTCTTTCCTTCTGATGCATCTTCACTAATAATAAAGGTTCAGTAGGTAAATCAGACCCTCAAACTGACACCTGTGCAATCGCATTCTGCAGGGCATTTGCGCATGTGTAACTGAATGGAACTTAATAAACCGATTTGTTGATGATGCCTGAGAACTAACAGAATCTAGCTCATTGTCTCTTAACTGTGCTAGCTCTGCAGAGCTAACAGGAGTAGGCAACAGTAACAACTCATTTCCATCACTGCAGTGAGAAGATTGGACTGTATACATACAAAGAGCACAGCAAGTTAGTAACCAAATGGTTTTAAAAAAAAATTCCATCCATTTAATAGAGGTAAAGTCCAAGAAGCTTAGACAGCGGAATCACATTCTTACAAATATAGCAATAATGCAATTGTGGCTTAACTATTAAAAACTCTACCACCTCCAGGGAATAAAACTATCTTGTTTGATGATCAGGCTCTCCTAGCAGGTATGAAAGTCAGTTTCCAGTCACATAAAACTACTTCTTCCTAATGATTAGTTGTTACCTCTGGTTGTGATTTGAAAAGAGAATCAGGATAAATATTTTTTCAATATAATTTATTAGAAATCAAAATTAAAGCAAGGTAGATTTCTAAACGCTTATCAGGGACAGTGCAAACAGACTGACATGGGTAACGGAAGAAGCTTCAACAGTAACAATCGGATTTAGAAAAACCAAGTTTGTTTGCTTTTTTTTAATTCTAGGAAAGGATGTAACTGCTGCCCCTTCCCACCCAGCTCCTCTGTTTCAGGACATAAACTAACCACTAATTGACAGCAGTGAATTACAACTTTCCCCACCTGGTCAGGCTATTCTATAACTGTCCACTGAAGGGTTTCTTTAACCTTCCTCTGAAATAGAACTATGGCCAGGGTGGATCATCGGTCTGATCCCGTTCAGCAACTGCTATGTCCTTAAACCATGATTTGAGGACTTTGATAACTCAGTCATAGGTTAGGAATCTATTCCAGGAGTGGGTGGGTGAGGTTCTGTGGCCTACATTGTGCAGGAGGTCTGACTAGATGATCATAATGGTCGCTTCTGACCTTAAAGTCTACGAGTCCATGTGGAATTCCCACCCTTTTTCCAAGACTCTGCGTACCTTCCAAACTTACTCCCTTTTCCACAGTTTGAATTTACTGTTAACCTACACAACTATAGGACCTAAACACTAGCCTAAGCCATCCCTTGAGCTTGGTGGTGCCTAGGGTTTTTCGTAGAGCAGCCCTCAGTTCCTGACCCAATTTCCTCTTCTTCACAGGAGGCAGGATTCTCCTACTGCTCCATGCCTGCTGGTGTTGGAACACTGCAGATTAATTACTGCTGATTCACTGGGGCGGGCCTGGCTCCTTAAACTCCACCCTGCACAGAAAAGGGGTGGGAACAGCCCTCAGAAAGGGAACTGGAGTCTGGGACAAGCTGGTCCTCAGAATAGGAACCCTAGGAGTAACTAAGCCTGGAGAAAAGGCTTAGGCTGCAGTTATCTAATATTACTTTTAAAATTACCTCTGTTAATAAAAGCAGGTGACAAGAAAGGTGACTTTTGGACTTTACAACTAGTACGTAGTTTGTGTCTGAGAGTTGGCAGGAGTCCCTGTCCAGCTCCAGAGACGTTTAAACACTTTTATACTCCTGGGTTCAAGCTAGTCTGGCTTCCAGAACAAGTCAACAGGAAAAAACAAAGCAAAACTCTGATTCTCTATGCAGAGTCTTAGCAGTTGATCCCCTTTTAGAAGAAGTTCAGCCATAAGAACCTGAACACCCTTTTATTATGTGTCCTAGGATAGACCACTGTGATGGCGTTTGGGGTGCAACCCACACCAGTGAGGGGTTGAATCACCATCTGCCCTGGAATCTTGGCTCCCTCACAATGCTTTGCTGCTGTTCTTCCCAGCCTTGTATGTTCACAACCAGGGTACAAGTATGCAAGCCACACAATGAGTGTGCTAGACCACCCTGCTTCAAGCAGCTCTGACCCCAGCAGCCTGCCTACAGCCCCACTCTGGTTTCCACCTGCCTTGGATACTGCTTGCAAGCTGACTCCAATACACTCCCAGTCCCGAATTTTCCCAAAACCAGGTGCTCTGTAATGTCCAGTCCTTTCCTGAACAGTTCAGAGAAATAATAAGGTTTGTTTGTTCCTCTGAAGACACAAAAGCACATCACACCTTGTTAACTTAACTGGGGTAAGTATACCCTTCCCTCTATACACAGCAATGAGCTTGTTTACAGTAAAACTAAAACAAATGTATTAACACTAGAACAGACCTTAAGTGGTGCCCAGCAACAGGAATACAGTTAGAAAGGGTTACAAGAAAATAAATGTACAGACACACATCTAAAAACTCTAAAATTTAATCTAGCAAGGTTTAGGCTTTGTTCAAGATGGTTTCTCGCCCATATTTCGTTTCCAGAAACTTCAACCCCCCGCTTGAAGGACACATCTTTCTCAGCTTGAAAGAGCTCTGTTCCCTTGTGCCTATCCAGTGAAAGATGCCAAAGATGGCTTCTCTCTTTGCTTATTTATATCTTTCAAAGTTCAGTGCCTGTTTCGAGAGGCAAGATGACCTCACGCTGTTTTCCCTCTTCCGGTGGGCTTCTCATCCCCCTGAATGTAACTGGGAGCTTCCATTGTTTTGATTCCACCATGCTTAATAAAAACAGGAGACAGGTAAATAGTCACCTTCTCTCTGGCCTAGGAGGGAACCTGTTTGGCCACAGATTTTAAATCATGAAGTATCAGTATTTCCTCATTGAGTGTTAACATATACACTTCATAATTATATTAATCACCAGTGTTCCCCAAAAGACCTCACTTTATAGTACTGTATTATAAAAAGATACATAATCAGTACAATCAGTTACTTCAGTTGCGTATCACTTGATGTTCAGTCCCTTGTCTTTACAGACCAGTAAACCCCTGAAATGCATTCTTCTGAGGACTACCCCTCAAAGTACAGTATATTCAAGCTGTGAGAACGGAAGGCCACACCAAGTCTGGTGGTAAAGGAGGCGCCATGCACTTTCTTCCCCCACATTAGCTTAGATACAAATTGTTTAGTTTCCTGCCATCTCCTCCCCCGGCTTTCTTAATGGTTCTGTTTACTGCTTATAAGTAAATATGGACTTTCATTGACTTTGCCTGAAGATCAGGCTGGTCAGAGAATCAAATCCACATTCCTTTATCTAAGGCAGCTCTGTTTACTAACTTCCCCTGATGTGCCTGTTTTAAACATACTTTAGTCATAATTCGAGCACATATCCATAACTCTTAATACCCACCACGTACATACAGCACACAAGAATATTAATGATCAGTGAGCTAATAGTTTTCAAATGACATCCCCCAAGGTATATTTTGTACAAAGATTATTACAACAATCTCTACAGTGTGAATACAGGGGTGCTCTGGGTCACAATGACACATTAACACCACCACTGCCCAGATACTATTGAAACTGGTCCCACAATTCAAACTCCTTTTTCAGGAGCAGCAAAATATGGCTTTACATACACTCTGCTTTGCCATTCCACAGGAATTTGGACAGGTGACTCTTTGCAACCAGGCAGTCAGCATACCTAAATATTGACACAATAGAGCAGTGACCGTCAATATTGTTAAAAATATATCATGGAAACATTCAACTTGCTTGAGCTTTGTGTCTCAGTTAACAGCTAACTGGGGGGTAACATTTGCATAATCTGTAACTATAGTTCACACATGAAATGAACATTTGCGTTTAGTACATTAACATTATAAAGAACAAATTATAGGATAGAAAATTATGAAAGTAGTGCACTATCCCCACCCTGTAATACTAACTTAAGGTAACAAACTGACTTTACTCACTCATAGAAAAAGGAACTGCTATGGGTCTGTGCCGTTCCCCCCACCCCCTTTTTTGGTTAGTTTTTATTGTATGGATTGCTTTAAAGCACAAAATCAAAACCCTTCCAATGTGTTCCTTGACAGAAGCACCCAGACCACTTCTACATCTCAGCAGTCAGGCTGTCTAATGCGTGCATGTCATTACTTGCTTCACTGGATTTTTCCCAAATAAAGAATGAAAGCAGTACCACTCTTCCTGTATTGTTCTATGATCTCTTTCAGTTCTTGGGACTCCTGTGGGCAGACAAGAATGCCAAGAACTATGAATGCAGTTTATATTTGGGATTGGTCAATTAAACTGAATGCTCTTAACTTGTGGGTTACTCTTTAATTTAAAAAAAAAAAATAAGAAAAAAGAAGAAAAAGAGAGCCTCTACTAAAAACCTATCACCATATTTGAACACAGTGGTCCACAAACCTTTTCCATCATGCCCCGCTTACCCATAATGGAACCTGTCCACACACCCCCATCCCTGGGAACCACAGCTAGGAGTCATGGTATGCAGCCATGGCCAGGCATGGCACTGCAGAGAGGGCCCGTGGTTGGGGACAGGGTAGGGAGCTGCAAAAAGACCTGGGGTCGAGGCCCGAGCTGGGACTCCAGCTCAGGCCGGACTAGAGGTGGGGACCAGAGTGGGGCTGGGTGGCACTTCCTCCCCACCCCCTGTGGGGGCTGGCCTGGGCCCCGATGCTTCCCCTTGAACATTTCTCTATGCCCTGCTAGGAGGGCACACCCCACAGTTTGGGGACCACTGGTTTAACAAATGAACTAATTAAGTACACATGCAACCCCCACAGTCCAGGTCAGATGTACTGGAAACTCATGCAAACAGCTGTCTATTAGGATGTACTGATGAACTACTGAGACGCTCATTTAACAAATACAATTTCTCTTGCACCAAGTATTGTAGGAGCCTCTTTGCCACATACATTCTTCATGTCTCAAAATCACCACACCTCCCTTTTCCGCGTTGTCGACAAAAGAGAACCGCAAACTCATGCCAGTGTGACTGAACACACGAAGTTACAGAGGGGCAGCGTACACATACGAGCTAGCCTATTCCAGATACCCTGCCTCCACACAACAGTTCTGGCAAATGTTGCTAGGACAATGTATTGTTGCACCTCTCCCACAATTCCTGGCACAGCTCGTTGGAGCTGATGCGTAGGGTCTGCGGTTTCAGTGTGACACTTGCATCTGTTCAAAGTTTTTGGTATGTCCTATTGGATTCTTTGGCTGGTTCTGTGCAGCATGAAGATAGGCACTGAGTCACGAACGGTAGGGACTATGCCCTGCTATAGCTACACTCTCATACTTGCAGATGCCATGGCAGAGAGTCACCAGTCTCTCCTCAAACACTGCTGGATCAACTGAGAGCCTGGAGTCATAGACCCTGATAATCCTGACACCTATGGGTTGTGGGCCTAAGAAGCTAAGGTGCTTGAGTTTATGCTGAGTATTAATTAATTCAATGCTTCTTCATTTAGTTTTGTTTGGATAAAATTTTCCTCTGTTCTGTAGCTGGACGAACATGATCCAATGAGGTTCACTTCAGTCCTCTGCAATTTAATGCTCCAGGAGCCTGGATATAGGTTGGTGGTGAGGAAAAGAGCATAGCAACAAGCGGATGCTCCAGCAACACAGGGAGAGGAGTGGATTTACTTGGAAATACGGAGAGGCAGGCAGATACTCTGGCTCTGCAACCTTTAATTAAGGACCCTTTTCTCGCTGTTTTTTAACATCTTTGGGAGCATGGGAGTTGTTAAAGCAACACAGCCAAGTGACTGATCCTCAGTGAAGGAAATCCGTCTGCGGCAAGGAAGGAGAGCGTCGATGTGCATGTCTGCCTGCTAGCTAACCTCCAATTTTTGTCCTGTGTGTTTTACAGGTGAATCACTGTTGGGCAAACAGAAATGACATCTGTTAATAGTACCACCACCACTGTATTTTTCATTCTATTTGCATCCTTTTTTGCCACACTGGAGATTGGGGTGTCTAGGAGGAGTTGCAGAGGTGGGGGAAACCAAGCAGAGTATACATCTACCAAAAACCATCCCAGGTGCTCTCAGGCCAGCATGCAGTAGGCTTAACACTGAAGGACAAGTAGGAGGATTGTGGTGTCGTAATGCTGTAATGAGTCCCAGAGCTAGCACCACAAAGCTTGCATTTCCTGCCCATGCAGACAATGCAAATGTGCAGGAAGCCCCAGTGCAGGCTGCAACAGGGCTTAGCCTTGCTTGTTGCAATGGCAGTGTGGATGCTTTTACATTGCTGCAAGCAAATTTTATGCACTGCTGCTACTGGGCTAGTAATGCCAAAATGCTTTAGGGTAGAGAGGGCCTTTAAGGGTGCATTTACAAAGGAAATTAGGGTTTCTGCAGTCCAGTGTTACCAATGTTGTAAACTGTAGGTTACACATGGTGCAGGGGCACTTTTACCATGGTGTTACCTAATCCTGTTCAGAGAGCCATAAAGCCCCAAAATGTACATTAAGATACTATACTCCACTCCACATCTCTGTTGTACAGTAGAAAAGCCAAAAAAACCCACCCCCAAACAGTCCCTGTGTAACCTGGCTTATTTAATGATAGGTGACACATACTGGTGACCTTAATGGGCATTGCTAACACATTCCATGCTGCACCTTCCGTAGCATCTAACGTTGTCCAACAGTAACTTTTGGGGCTGAAATTTTCCATACTTGGTCTGTGCCTCAGGCTGAATTTTTTTTGGCATGTTTGATCAAATATAGGTTAGCAATTTTGGAGAACTAAGTCAGAAAACTTCCTGTGAAAATCTGTCCAGATTTGGCCAAGTTGTAAGCCACTGAAAAACACCTACATCCTCTGCAGAGTTTGTACAACAATGATTCACTCTGTCAAGGTTCAGACTCTTGTCCTAATACACTGCACATGCACCCAGCACCTGCTGAATCTCTTGCATGATTTTCAAAACTACTACGCAGAGTTTTGACTCCATAGGGGACAAAAACAAAATAGCTCCTATCACCCACATACTCTTTGGGCTAAGATTTGGAGCAGAGGCTTGGGAGCCAAGAAAACATGAGTTCTAGTCTCAGCTTTTCCACAAAAAAAGGTTGACAAAGTCAAATGTGAAATTGTCAAAGAATTAAAAAAAAACAAAAACAAAAAAACCCACTAAACCCATGCCCTTCACTTATGTCCTATCCTGGGAAGAACCCTTACCACGGACCGTGCCTGCATGTGGTGGGAAGGCTTGTGTGCTCCCACAACCCTGAGAGCTATGCTGGGGGGGTGTAAACCTGGTAGGTCCACTCATACCAGAAATATCAAAGGGCACGAGCCAGACCAAAGGCAGTCCCACCAATCGTCCTGGTAGAGGGTTGGGGGTAGGTTAATGACCCACTCCTATAAAAAACAAACTCTGACAGAAACCTACATTACTGCTCAGCTCAGCAAACTCAACTCAGTTAGACCAAGGAAAGAGAGGATGACACCAAGTGGCCAAACTAGCAAGGAAAGTACTCCACTGATCAATTGCTCTCTCCTAAATCTATAACTAAAACCAGCACACGTGGACACTATATGGCTCATAAAATGGCCTAAAGAACAAAAGAAACGGACTGATATGAACTAGATATACTAGGCCTAGGTGAAGTGAGATGGGTAACATCAGGACAAAAATTTTGCCAGCTGGACTACTTTATTCTGGTCTACTAAATGCCAGTGACATACACAGAGATGGTATGTGTCTATTATGATCGAGGAGTGCAGCCAAAAGCCTGAGACAATGGTCATCACTTTCAGAAAGGATTAGAACAGCACAGTTTACATCAAAGTTTCAGAAGGTGTCAATTATTTAATGTTATGCTCTAACAAATCAAGAGGAAAAAGAAAACTACAAACAATTATACAGCATGGTAGACAAGGTCCTTAGAAAGGATGTCCTCCTAGCAATTCGACACATGAACACTAGTGGGGAGCAACAATACTGACAGGGAAGTAATTACGGGGAAACAAGGCCTCAGTGAAATGAACGAACATGGTAAAATATTTGCTGATTTTGAATACTCATTTTGAATGAATGACCCAGTTATTAAGGAATTATTTTCCATCACCAAACTATTCACAAGGTCACCAAATGAATCACACTACCATTTGGCACAAATGAAGAACTTCAGAGGATATACTGTTGTGATAATTGGGCCTACAAATTTACTGTAATTGTGAGCTCAACTGTTAGAAATTAGTGTAAAGATTTAAAATATCACAATATCCTATGAAAATAAAACATTGATAGGAAAGGTTCAAAAACAAAGACTGAATTAATTCAAACGAAGAGGTTTACTGGTACAATTCAAGGACGGTGTAAAGATCATGCTTGGTAAATAAAAGAAGTGTGGAACTGGGAAATCAGTTAACCAAAATCGGTGTGTTGGAAATATAGCCTCATTGGTGGACAAAATGATCAAGGGATGGACAATTCCACCCACCATTCTTCTGGGGTCCTTTAAAAAACATTTTAGAAAGCTGGTTATGCTTTGCTAGCTGGCTGAAAGAAGGAGAAGCAGCAAGCTTCCCCCTCGTGTCTGCCACCCCCATCATCTCGTGGAACCCTGGACCTTCTTTATCCTAATCCTGAAAGACATCCTGAGCAGACCAGGATAGAGAGAGGGAGCTAGATGACATCATCACCTCCACCGGCTTCGGCTAACTCCCAAACACAACTGAGGATGTGAGACTTCCCGCATTGTGTCCTTTTCCTTTCCCACCCTATTTCTTTTCTTTCCTAGCTTGCTCCTTTAGCCTTCTGTTTAGTAAGAGTTTGGTTTAGCCTTAGCCATCCAAGAGGACACATTTTGTAAGACTGCTGAGAGCCTGTAACCAGAGAGGAAACTAAAAGCAATGCCCTAAACTGCGTGTTGCTAAACAGTCTCAGAATGACTGATAAGACCATACATGCCAGACCTTTGCTTTTCTATCAGTGAGGTTGCAAGTGAAAGTCAACACAAGAGACAGAAGCTGCATTTTCTATCTTTGCTGTTCTTCTCTCCTCTGTTGTGCAAGTTTGTCTTATTTTGGCTTCACAGGAAATGGGATTGCACTTTCACAACAGAAACAATAAGAGCTCCAGGTCATCTCAACTAACTTCTCTTTTTCCCCAAAAAAGTACAATTATAGCCATCTCTGATAATGTCTAACAGACTGTCAAACAAGGATTATTTTCCCTTCTAAAAACTCTCCAGCTAATGGGAACAAGGGAGATTGTTCAAATGAAAGCCTTATTTAATACTTCACATTTCAAAACTGCTTTCTATAGCTTTAATGAAAGGTGAAATGTTTAATGATGTATTTGTGATGGAATCTTTTTCCCAAACCCTGAACCTTGTTTTAAACTGTTTAATGTTGGACAGTGACTGGGTCATGTTAACACTTTTGACTCATTAGGCCCATATATTATATCTAAATTAATACAACAGTATGTAGCAGGAATGGGGCTGACGTGAGAATGGTAGCTAAATTGAGAATAAAAATAAATAAAAAAAACTAGACAACAGAGACATCCCCACATTATAACATCAGCAAGCTAAAACAGACAACACAAAAAAGAGTTTAGAATTACACTAACAAACAGATACCAGGCATAGAAGATGAAGTCAATGGAACAGCAGCAGCCAAATGGAAACATGTAAAGGAAACTTCCAGTGAAACCTGAAAAGAAGTACTAGATTTCATGAAGAAACATCACAACAAATGGTTGTCTGAGAATACATAGCAGAAGATAGAAGACGTAAAATTAAACCAAAATTAATTCAAGCAAGAACAAGAACACAAACAGTGACTCCAGGAGAATATGCCTCAAAGAGATCAAAAAGAGTGCAAGGAAAGCGAAACAAATGTTGTAGATCAAATGGCAACAGATACACAGGTTGCCACAGCACAAAATGATATGAAGATACTGTAGAACATCACTAGACAGCTGTCAGGAAGAACAAGCACTAACCAATCAGTTCAAGACAGTGAAGTAATTTAACAATGAAGATACCAGAAAAATTAAATATATGGAGGCAGTACTTATGTCAATCCCCTTGACGTAGAGGAAAGAGAAGCTCTAGATGCCAAACTAGGACTGATCACTAGAGTAGAAGTAGAGAGGGCAGCTAATTGGTTAAAAAATGGAAAAGCACCAGGTTAGGACAACATCCCATTGGAGATCCTTAAAGAAGACTTGAACACAAGACATTTTGACAGGCCTCTCACAAAAGATATGAGAAGAAGAAAAATATACCAAATGAGTGGGAAAATGGCCACACAGTGAAGCAACCCAAGAAAGGAGAACTCAGTGCAAAAAAATGGAAATGCTCTCCATCCCAAGTACTATATTTACATACATTATCTTAGGCAGACTAAGGAAGGCAGTAGATTCAAGGCTATGGCAAGAAAAGGCAGGGCTCAGGCAGGAGAAATCATGCACAGACCAACTAACTATGTATCATCACAGTACCATCAATCCAATGGCAGTCCCTGAGGTACATGAATTTCATAGATTTCCAAAAGGGTTTGACACAACGAACAGAGAAGCCTGATGGAATTTGCTCTGCTATTCTGAAATGGCCCAGAAATCTGATGATCATCCCGAACTTCAATGAAAATATGACATGCCAATTAATACATAACCACAAATCGAGTAAGCATAACTACCTGCATTAGACAAGGATGTCTTGTGTCACCTATGTCCTTCCTGTGGACTGAATAATTAGAAAGACCATAGACCAATGAAGGGTATACAATGGACTTTTACATAGAAGCTAGAAAACCTCAAAACTTTGCAGATGGCACCATCCTGCTGTCCTATACCCACAGAGATATGCAAGCTAAAACAAATGATCTCCAGACCCACGCACAGTTAGTAGGGCTGAAAGTCTACACCAAGTAAACTAAACCCATGTGAATCAACGCACAACAAGAAACCCCATTAACACCTTCTGGGATTGACATTGAAGAGGCCCAATACTTCACATCTTGACAGCATTGTAAGCAAAACTGGGGCAACATTAAAGCATTAAAGCCAGAACAGCAAAAGCCAGAATGCCTTTGCAATCCTATCACTGATATGGAGAAACAAAAACATTCTCCTCCAAACTTAAACTTCAAATATTTAATGCCCTTGTAAAGTCTACCTTATTATATGGCACTGAAATGTGGAGACTTATCATGACCTTACTTTTAAGTTCCAGGTTTTTATAAACAACTGCGTTAGACAAATCCTCAATGTCAGAGGGAGAGAAAAAGAATCCACAAATGAAGAATTTGGGAAGAGGATGAAACAGAAATGGACAGGACAGAAAATTATGAATGAATAAAACAACAATGGTCTGGTGTGTTGGATTGGAATCCCCAGGGCAAGGGTTGATGGGGTAGACCAAGGACAACATGGAAACTGCAGCAAGAGACCCCCAAAGATGGAAGACAGTGATGAAGGCCATATATTCCACATGGAATAGAGGCGTAAGTCAAGTAAGTTGTCCTTGGATGAATGAAAAGCTCAAGTGCAAGATTTCCTCAGCCCTCAGTTTAAGGGAGAGTGCAGTTTAATCTTAACAAAAGGGACCTTTTCTCCCAAATGTATATGAGAAGTTAATTAACATAGGTGAGAATGAGAGGACTACTTGAATCATTTCAGTTTGTTTGCAACCATACAGGTCCTAAACCAACTCAGACTGAACCAGTCAAGTTTAACCAGTTATTAAACTTGTTAACAAGATTGTCTGTTCTAACTGATTACTAAACATCAAGTAAGCTGTTTGAAGTGTTTGTGCATTTGTTGATGCAAAGTGTTCTATAAATGTATTGGGGACTTTAACTGGTATAATATACATTACAGCTTAGCCAACACTAGAAATAAGCTCACTAGCTCTCCAGTCCTCCAAGGATTCCTACAGCAAGAAGGTGGAAGATAAGAATTTCTGTATTAGAGAAAACAAGTAGAACCTTTCCCCTTTCACATCTCCCTCCTCCTGCCACGTTCCCCCACAAAAGAACCTTTTTATGTATCATAAAACCACAGGTTTTCCCCTTTGCAAGTTACTCTTGGTGTAAAACTTTCCTTGTTACTTTTATTCAGGCACTTTCAAATTGTTGTCCTACACCAAACACATCACATTGTCATCTGGAGTAAATGACCTTGCAACCGGAGGAGGAAGACAAATACTGTTTAGCGATCGTCAAGTTTTTATTATTCATTTTCATTTTGTTAAGATGATGCAAAAGGTTACTATGGCTTGCACTAACGCAAAGACAAAAAGGGATTAAGTAGCAGATAACTCTCTAGAAACATCATAGAGGCTATACTAAAATTTAATTTCCACTATGTAAAAGTATAAACTCTCCCTGCAGCAGAAGACTGATACCTGCAAAGCAACATATAGTTATTCAATTACTACTGCAAAATTAGAACTAAACTTTTTTTTTCCCCAAACCATTTGTTTGTTGCTTCAACAAAACTACCACCGAACAGATATAGTTCCTTAACAATTCTCTTGTCTAGTTAACCACGTCTATGTAACTTGATTTCTCATCTCACTGGAGAATAAGAATGAAATATATTATATTGCAGATCTCTTATTTGTTTTGTCATAGTGGGAACAGGTTCAAATTAACAGAAAAATTACAGAGACAAAACTGAGTGGTTTTATTATAACAAATAAATACCAGGAACAGAGCTTCCTCATTTCTAAAGCTATTTTCATACTGGTTCAGATGAGTAGTCCATCTGTTCCGGTATCCTCTTTAATATTAGCCTGTACCAGATGTTTCAGAGGAACATGCAAGAAGCTCTGTAGTAGGCAGTTATGGGAAAAACCTTCCCACAGGGTCAGTTTCCTCCTAACCCTACAAGTGATTTTAAGCCACGAAGCAAATATGTTTAGTATAAAAAAGGGATATTATCTATAGAACCACTGAATCTCTCATCCATTTAACTGTCTAATCCTTTTCTGAATCCTACTAAGCTCTTGACCTCAATGTTATTTCATGGCAGTGAACTCCTGAGGTTAATTTTGCATTATGTAAAATTAAATCTACAACCACCGCCCACCTACCCACACTTTCCCCTTCCTACCTTCCCCAGTTTTACACTGGTTGCCTTTTGGGGTATGTCTATACTGCATAGCAAACCCAGGCTCAACTCAGGTTTAAGACCAAGTCCCTCTTTGACTTGGGCCCAGGGACACACCCAGGGAGAGGAGTCTGAGCCCAAGTCCCGCAGGTCCAAACCCAGGCATTTGCAGTATGGATGTAGCTCAAGCCTGGGTCTCCAGACTCATGTCCAAAGAGTCCACTAATGCTAACCAAGAATCCCCTGGGCCTGTTTCCCCCAGCCCTTCCATCCCAAAGCTTCCCACTCAATTCCCAGCAACCAGAAGCAACTTCCTATTTCAAACACAGCTGTTCAACACTTAACCCTCATTTCTGCATGAACAGCTCAACACAGTTAATCCTCATGTGTGTTAGCTATGGCCAGCACTAGCAAAATATCCTGCATCAAAAGTGCAACAAGCTAGCCAAAGGAACACAGACAGATTCTTGTTAATCTCTGATATGAGCCAAGACTACATTTGGCTTAAGCAAGAGCACAAGAAATGATCACGTCGACAAAGCTATATTGAGCAGCTCATGGCGTCAGGGACGGACCACATTAGAGATCAATGCAAAAAGCGAATCAAGCAGCTCAAGACTGACTACAATAAAGTCAAAGATGCTAACAGGAAGATGGGGAGCTCTCAGAGGTGCGGTTTTTTTACAAGGAGTTCAACCGGACATTCAGGATTCAGTGAGCACAGAGCCCACAGTGTCTCATAACAATCTGCAGAGCAGGGATGGCATCCAGCAACTGCTGGCTCTCCTCCAGTGAAGCCTGTGACAGAAGCACCTGCTTTCTGTTGCACATGTGGCTCCAGTCCCAGTAATGGACTGAGGCACTGTCTGGCTGTGTACACTAGTTCACCAATCCAGCAGTGTCTTGAGTCCACTCCTGTTCAAGGTTCTCCTTTATCCTCACAGACACTGTGCAGAACACAGCAGGTCACAATAACGCAGAAGGTATTGATGACATTGGTATCCAAACAGTTTTGAAAGTAGAGCCAATGGGATTTCAATGTGCCAAATTCCACCACCATCATCCTACAGCTACCGAGAGTGTACCTGAACCTTATTTTGCCGGGTCCTCCAAAATGAGGGTATGGTTTCATAAACCACAGCAAAAGGGTATAAACAGAATAACAATGACTCCATTTATAACAATGTCATTCGGTGGAAACGTCCTCCATGAAGGAAAAGCCCTGATCTTTTGAGTCCCTGAAATCATGCAGAGCTTGCCAGTGCATCTCACATTGGTGTCCATGAACCTGTCCCTGTGGTTGACCAGTGCCTGCATAACCTTTTGCGATTTATGTACACATGCTCCTTGCAGAGGGCAAACTACAAGCATGAGAGTTCCATCGATGGCCTGCATGCAGTTTGGAAAATCCATTCACTCAAAGCTAGCAACTGTTTCAGGAACATTTTTTATGCTGACCTTCTGGAGGTAAATCACAGTTCTGATTGTAGGCGTTCATGTACACTGATCACCTCCTAAACCTCCACCACAGTAACCTCCACAATTGACTTGCCAACACCAAACTGGTTAGCTGTGAACCTGTAGCAGTATGAGGTAGCTTTCAACTGGTTATAGCAACCAATTTCAGGGCCAGCATAGCTGCCCTCATGCATTTTCCTGATGCTGGAGGATCAGAGCAAGCTAATCACAAGCCCCCAAGAACATCTACTTTCTTCTTGCAAAAGATCTGGAGCCACTGTTGGTCGTCCCAAGGTGAAGGTGACCATGAAGATGTGGTGCCACCAGTCTGTGATTGTGGCCCTGCTCCAGAAATGCTGGTATACATATGGGTAATGTGCAGCTTTGGCAACAGCCATAAGTAATATCAGCTGCTGTGTTGGTAATAACCTCCAAGAGGTGCCTTCGGTAGGACAAATACCACAACCAAAACGTCCACCAGGCTCTCACAGAGACTCTGCTTGATTCCCGTGAAAGCGTGACATGGAGAAGTTTTTCCACCAGATTAGGATCCTTATTGATGACCCGTGCTGGGGACACGCAGACTCAAAAATGTCTCAGCAAGCTCAAACTAATTCTGGTCAAGTCCCGTGGGATAGATGGACGAGTTCTCCCACAATACATCAAGTCCTGGAGTGGCCATAGTAACAAGGACACTAAGAATCCTGGGATATGCCCTAGAAACAAGAAAGTCTGACTCTGGTCTGCATAGAGTAGAGTGGATGTGGTGGCACAGGTATTTGACCTTGAATAGCAGTGCAGCGTAGGTGCTCAAGCGCGAGCTTTGAAATAATGGGTCTGAAGGTGTAGGTCACATAGGCCCAGGTTTACTATGCAATGTAGACATACCCTCAGTTTCATCAACATCCCTTTATTCCAGTTTTACAAAAAAGTGGAAAATGGGAACACCCGGTTGACCTTCTCTGTACCACAGTTCAGAGCCACCACCCCTGTATTTCCTCTCAGTGGTCCAGCCAGGGAACCCACTCCCAGGCTTCCAGCACCCCTTGCTGTCATCTCTCTCAGGCGGAGACCCACATCTCTCTCCCTTCTGACCAGGGTATTTCCAGGCTGCGTAGCTCCCTTCCTTCATTTGTATTTCCCAGCACTGACAGGTTGTCCACAGACACCTGCTTCCTTTCTCTTCAGAGACAGTTAATAGGTGTAATTGTTACAGTTCTAAGGTACCATGCAGCACTTCCTATGCAAGCCTGCTTTATTCTTAAGGTGCAAAAGCATTAAAGAGAAAATGTATTCAAAGCAATAAAGGCACCTACACGCATGCTATTAAGCTTACCAGAATTAACCACACCCCTAACATGGATTCTGGCAGGTGTAGTCCTGCACTCTCACCCACAGGGATTCTTGTAGTTACCAGTTCATCACAGCTGCAGCTCAGAACAAGCACTCACAGTCCTTTCAACCCTAACGATTGGACCAGTGGTCCCACCCATTTGCTGGATCAGGAAGAAGACTCTGAGCCAGTTTTAAACCAGGCTATTTAACCTAAAACCCTCTCTTTTTCTGTTGGTGCCTGGACAATTCAGTGTGAATACTGTATGTGTACTTGTCCTGGGGATGGCTTCAAAGGGCAGTAACAAAGGAAGTACATTTGCATCCCCCCCCCTTACACGCACACTCCACAGGTGTTAACCCTAATTCAATAAGGTTTTAGTTTAATTCAGTAAAGTTTATCTTAATTCCACAAGGTTTGTTCAGGGTATTCTCAGTCTGTCACACATGCCTCTATCGTGTCCAGTCTTAGCTGTCCTGGGCTACATTAAACCATCCCAGTCTTTGAGACTGATCAGATAAGAGGTATTGTGCCTCTGCTGTACCTCCTCTGTACATAAAAATGGAGTTAGAAGCCTTGAGTATCTATGAGCGTGTCTTTCAAGGAGCAATAAACTCACTGAGCATTCTTCTACGCAGCACTCCAGGGTCAGATGCTGTGGCCCCAGGACCAGAGGAGCTGTCCCCTTCCCCCCTCTTTTGCTATAACAAGCCTCTGGCTAGAATGGCCAAATGGCTTTGATCCCCAGGGGTTCATTATAGTGAGGATGTATTTATTGTATTTCCTCATAACAACATATGTTTAATGTGCTCCTCCAAAAGTGGCCAATTTAAATTCCTGCACAGGCGCCTGACCTAAGCAAAGCCTTAAGTCATTGGCACCTCAGAATGCACCCAGATGCAGGATCAGAGCCAGAGGTGTGTCGTACAAATTAGTCCCTTTTGTTGAACTTCAATGAATTAAAAAAAAACAAAAAACATTGGCTCAAGTCAACAGTCTGGCACGCGCTGTTCATCAGAACTCTGCACTTTTTTCATTGGGGGGTGGGGGGATGAGGGGAAAGGGGGGGGAAGCACAATCTTTGATGATTAAGGGAAATGAACAAAGAAAATAAATATACAGTAATTTAGCCAATAAATATACAGCAAATTAGCCAATCAATATTTAGTCATAAGCCATTCAGTTCTTAACTTGGAAAAAACATTTGTTGGGGGGAGATTGACTGAAAGAAGCTAGCCTATTAAAAAGAGTGAATTTACAGTCATATCTCAAATATGTGTCTCAAATACAGCGCATTACACCTAAATTATATGGAAGGGATCCAGAATTAGTCATCTATTTGCCTACATCTAGTCCAAGCTATACAGTGTTTCTTACCTTATTTTATACTGTTCCTGCTTTTCAGGTTTTAATGCACCACAGATTGATTTTTTTAAGCACATAACACTGTTGTAGAAGTTGTTAGGGGAAAGCTAGTAGCTAACACCCATAGGACCCAGGAATCATGGGAGGTGTTGTTTGGTTGGTTAGGTTTTTTTAAACATATCCAGAAGGCTGTTGGTATAGGAAGGGACGACTCTTCTTTAGGGCAGGAGCACAGGTTATTTAGGGTCTGAATGTCTTGTTCCCTCACCCAGCAGACCTTGAAAGCAATGAGTTGACCTACTGCACACCATCGTAATATTTGCCCTACATCCAGCTATAAAAGATTACGCACATTAAATGGATGTTTGTGCTTAAATGATCAGCTGGAACACAGTTAATGTTGACATTTGAAGTGCTATTATGTTTCAGGACAAGGAGGTCAGTTCACGCCCTTTTCAGAGCTCTCATTTCAAAGTACTCTGAAGTCTTAGGCAGATATCAGCACATTGGTACAGCAACACTAGTCCAAAAGGTTTGCCTCAAAATCACAGAAGGCTACACATTATTTTTAAAACTAAGTGAAAGCCTAAATTCCGGTGAGTAATTGGGCAACTTAATAATGTACAATTCAATGCCAATTTAGGTGACCACCAATTAACACTGTATACCGATCCCAGTTTATGGATGCAGCAAAAAACCACACAAACCAATTTGAACAGCTGAAGTTTTTGAGCAACACCAGGAATGATACAAAACAGGAGATGGAAACAAAAATTTTACACTGGATTCCACAAAGGAATGAGACTTAATTAAATATTTAATGTCTCCTTGGAATCTAAAGTTATGATCAACTGAACACTTCCCGAAGGGCAGAAAAGAGCAAACTGCTTATATGGGGCTGGCTCCTCCTTGTTGTTTCATTGCAAAAGAAAGCCTGGAGGCTTGTAAGAGCAGCTGGAACCAAGGAGGAGCAGCCTGTGTCACTACCTCTGCTACAGAACTCTGCCAAGCAACAGGAGACGGTGATTAATGTTTTTCCAGGGAGAATTACAGACTTCTGACTTTAAAGACAGTTGGAAAATGCATCAGACTTTCCTCTTACTTTTCCATGTAAGCAACTGCCGTAGCATCCACAGGAACACTGATCGACAGAGAATGGAGGAAGGGAGGATTGCATGAGACAATTAAATGTGGTCTGTATTATGAAGAAGTTTGAGGCCTCCTTCACTACAGCAACTGGTTGCCGCAAATTGAAGATGCTCTTTCACTTCCTTTTGCCCTCAGCATATTCTGTAAACAATTCCAGTGAAGATTCAAATCAAGTCCAGACTACAAACCAGTAAAAGCTGCATCACAAAGGGAACTACAACAATGAATAAGCCAGTTATGCTAGCAATCTATTCCTCTGATAGGGATATTAACTAATCAACTTAAAGGCAATTGATATTAACAGAGAGGTAAGCAGTTCTACAAGAAGTGAATTCAGAAATGATGAAGAGAAAAGGTCAGCTATAAAAACAATATTCTGAATCTGAACTCATTTTTACACTTGGCTTTACTATCTACCATCATAATGGAAACACTGTTGAAACTAGGTGAATTTTTACAGGACTGGGAGGGAAGTAAGTATTTGAAAATGAGGCCTGGCTCAATGGCATGCTGGCACTTCTTGGTTCATGGGGCACCACCAGGGTAGCGACATGCTCATGCCGACACCTGGAAGCCTATGCCAACTGTTTTCAGTTCCACTGAGATGTGCTCACAGAAGGGACAATCTACGTTCAGCTCCACTCATCATATCACGGAAGGGGGAATCCAGCCACCTCCACCGCACCAGTGCAGCATCCAGAGAGCTCTCCACAGGATCCGGGGAGAAGAAAGACTGGTGGGGAAGGACATGATCATCCCTCTCTGTACGCACCAGGAATCCCACAGCCATCCTCTAGGGCAAACAATAAATACAACCTTGGGCGGCATTTACTTTTGCTCAGAGCCCTCTGCACCATGGAGCTCCTTTGGGGAGCAGAAGGCAAAAGGGAAGCCCTGGACTAGCGACTACAGTTGGGGATGCATCAGTTGGAAACGACGGAGGAGGAGAAGGACCT
>ML675646.1:29393068-29417118 GCA_007922155.1 Mesoclemmys tuberculata
CCTCTCTTCCACCAAATGAGTCTCTCTCCCCTTACTCCCAACAGGGGCTTTAAGAGAGGTTTTATTCCTTTTCCTGCAGATTCTACTTATTGAGCACCCAGACTGTGCTGTTTACCTGAGGGAGTTGTGGTGGAGAAAACAGTAACACAATCAAGAACTGCTGGGCTCAAGTACAGAGATTTCAGTTTCTCTACCGCTAAAATTTGCTTGTACAAAAAGTGGGAAAGACATTTGCAGTCCTCAGTTTCATTTCATACAAGTGCCAAAAAGGCACAAAATTAAAAAGGAGCAGCCAAGATTTTATATTTTATTAAAGGAGCAATATTATGGTTTTTACAGAGCCATTCTGATTTTGACCATTGATACTGACTACAATGATCCTGCATGCTCTCCCTTTCTGTTAATACCATTAATAACTATGGTTCAGGACTACAGCTAAAGAATTCAGACTGCAATGCAGCTAAATCTAAAATTGTGATTTAAGGTAAATGAAAGTTCATGGTTAAAGTAGGCCAAAGTGCACCTCTGTCTCTGAGCCAGAAGATTTAGATAACTCCTCATATGCTTAGGCTCAAGAAGTACAAGGCAGGAGTGAGTGCACATCTGCACAAACAGCCAGATATGATGCCATAAATACACACACCTCAAGGTCGCAGCTACATGACAGAGCCAAATATCTGAAAGCCACCTCCTTTGCGGAGGCAGTTTATCACAAAACTAACCCAGCCATAATTTAATCCATGAGTTAGTGTCTCAGGAGCCAGCTAAGTAGAAAATGTGAACTTCATGTTTTATTACAGAATTTCCGTTTACAACGTCAGGATGATGAGCAACCCCACATTAAAACTGTTATAAATTTTCACTCATCTTTTACCTCCATGCTTAAAAGTGCAGGAAATGCAAAACATTGGCACTTTCCAGACTGTTAGCCAAATGAACGTTCAAGAGAAAAAGTGGTTGAGTGTATGTGTGTGATGCCCCCTGGGGGGGGGGGGGGGGGGGCCACGGAGTTAATAGGTTAAACAGCTTGTCCATGCTCCAGCTACTGCCAGACAGTAATGAGGGGCTAATGACAGAAGTGTAATGAACCATCTCAATCAAAGGAAAACAACAGATTCACACACCTAGGGCCAGAAGGGGCCATCCTGATCATCTAGTCTGACCTCCTGAACATCACAGGCCACAGAACCTCACCCACCCACTCCTGTAATAGACCCAGGACCTCTGGCCAAGCTACTGAAGTCATCAAATCATGATGTAAAGATTTCAAGTTACAGAGAATCCACCATTTACTCTAGGTCAAACCAACAAGTGACCTGAGCCCCATGTGCCAAAGACAGGTGAAAACCCACCAGGGTCTCTGCCAATCTGACCTAGGGGAAAATTCCTTCCCAACCCCAAATATGGCAATTAGTTAGACCCTGAGCATGTCAGCGAGACCTGCCAGCCAGACACCAGAGAAAGAATTCACTGTAGTAACTCAGAGCCCTCCTCATCTTGTGTCCCATCTCTGGCCAGATTGGATATTTGCTACTAGCAGTCACAGGTGGGCCAAGTGCCCTTGTAGGCAATCTCATCGTACTATCCACTCTGTAAAAAGGTATCAAGCCCAGTCCTGAAACCCGTTAGGATTTTTGCCCCCACTGCTCCCCTTGGAAGGCTGTTTCAGACCTTCACCCCTCTGATGGTTGGAAACCTTCATCTAATTTCAAGCCTAAAATAAATTGAAAATAATGGTAATACTCAGCTATTTAAGAGTGCTGTCTAATGTCTGCAAAGCACTATAAACATTGCACCCAACATTTAATTTCCTATAAACAACACCTAAACAAATACAGAAGAGGAAGCAACTGTTAGCAGTTTAGGGAAATATATCAAAATAAACATATCACTGTCACTCAAAGAATAAACTATATGTGAGGATCTGAGGATAATTTGAATGCTTAAATTTGGGACACATCATGGGGGGAAGGAGTTCTTGTTTTATACATTAATTATTAATTAATTTTTCATCCATCCTACCTCCTATGATGAGTCACTCACTCACTTTCATTGCCAAAGTTAAAATTGTACAGTATAAAAAGGGCTATAGTTCAACTAGCATACTATCTGTCATAATATTACATTATTAGCATAATCTGTAATATTTAACCCTCGATACAACACAGGCAGCTTAAATGATTTTTTACATAAAATTCTGTTTTACCAGTGAACTCTAAAAGAAATCATAATAAGCTATACATCAAAGCATCTACATATTTTAATAGCAGCAAGAGGAGAAAAATCTTCCATCTTTAACAGTCACTCATAATAAAACAAGCCATAAGGTAGACAGTTGTATTTTTTCTGATGATTCTATCTATGGCCCACAAGCAAAGCAAATAGTTTGTTCCTGTCACCAGATCATCTTAATTGCAGCCTAAGTTCACATGCAATTAAAAAGGCCTCTAATCCTGTCATCCTCATGCAGACAATTCCTATTAACTTCAAATGATTTAACCTTAAGCATGCGCTCCTTGTAGGTCTTGGTTTAGAGATTCTGAAAAACTAACAAACAATCTCATCCTGCAGCGCACACTTATCTGAACAGAGTCTACAGGACTATTCCCAGGAACTGAGCTGCAGAACTGGAGCCTAATTTTGGATTCCTACAACAGCAGTTTGCTCCTTTCCCGCACAAAAATTATTTCAGAATGTTAGATCACATTTGCATAGCTCCCACTCACACTCTTCTTATTTTGTCAACAGTGACAGAAAAACATAGGCGACACCTACAAGCCACAGGTAGACTCAAAAGGAGGGGATGGAGGGCTCCATCCCCAAGCTCCAGAGGAAACGCCCACATTGAAGTCCACCTACCACTGTGCAGCTGCTAGGAGGGAGCTACAACTTTCTACCAAGATATGGTCATCCTTCCTAGCCTTCAGCTGCTAAGTGTCAAATATGAAACTGTACCCTGGAAATGAAGCGCTATCTCCCCTCTCTATAGCTTCGTGTTCGCTTGACTCCTCTCTCTTCCCCCCCACCTCCAGCTGCTCTATAGCCTCTCCCACAAAGAGGATGGTTGCTACTATTCTCTCCCTTTCTCCCTCTGTCATGCTGTCTAGAGCGGGTCACAACCAGCAGTGCCAACTTCCGGGCAGACAGTCAAAAAGCAGGGCAAACGCACCAAACTAATTGTATGTTCTATAACGAGATTTCACCAACCCAGTAACAAGTATGAGTTCCTAAAGCACCATAACAGTCTTACCATGGAATTACAGTCAGTCCCCTTGGACATTCCCCTGTCTATCTTGCCACACAGGCAAGTTGGGTTATGTGATAGATGGTCACTTTACACCAAAAATTACAACAACATCCAGGTTACTCTCAGTCACAAAGGACCAGTCATGTACCCCAGGTCATTTGTACTCAGATCTCAAACCAAAGACAATGTCTGTAGCCAATCCTGTAATAAACTAACTACAAATTTATTAACTAAGAAAAGATTTACAAAGGTAATATAAGCTTCTATAATAAGCAGCTCTACATGTCCTTCAGGGCTGACCTATGCCAAGCAGCATGGGGATCTCTTGCATACGTTTAGAAATCTTTTCCCCTCAGAGTACAGACAGCAAAATTCCTTGTCATCAAAGATTTTTATTCTGCTATCCCTAGAGTCCGCGCTGATGGGACAAACACTCCTGCACCTAACCTCTCATGGGTGAGTGACAGGAGCCATCAACAAAGTCTTTGTTCCACAATGGCCCATTTGGATACAATATCTTTCATGATAGGCAGGAGGAGATAACACCTTCTGTAGGAATTCCAGCATTTTGCATTAGGTGAAGTTCTTTCCTGTTTGATGAGTTAAGAGTTTCAGATCAAACATTTTACATGTATAGTGCAAACACTTAAGTATTATTTTATAGCATGGGATACAAATATTAGAAGTAGGATAAATACATGCAGCCAGGTGGATAAAAATCAATTCTTTTTTTAAATCAGATTTTCTTTTTAAATCATCAATAAAATACTAAATTTCTCTCGTTTAAAAAAAGTTACAATTAAATCTCATCACAAACATGCTAAACCTACACTTACAGTCTCCTAAAAATGAATGAATGGCTCTAGTCTGTCCAGCCTAACTACCAGCTCTTGCTTCTTGAAAGTTCTGCGCTTTCAGTTTCTGTTTCTCAGCAGACTAAAGTCACATGTGCAAAGAAAGACACAGGCTGGATAGGATTTTTGTTGTTCTGTGCTTATGTGGTGATGGAGTTGGGCAAGCAAGGTAGTGAAGTTAGTTAAGACACTGTCTTAAAAACAGAGAAACAAAGGGCAGAGCAGAAAGGAACAGTGGAGTTGACTGGAAAGAAAAAGGGAAGACACTATTCAGTAGACACACAGCTTCCTATATTCCCCCACACTTTTGCCACAGAAAAAGTGTCATGGCTTCTGGGCGTGAGAGAGACCCTATCTGGGAATATTTTGAAGAAATTCCTTTCCTGGTTAAAAAAGGAAAACGTGCCAAATGTATGCAGTGCAAGAAGGAAACGCAGGGCCTACCTGCACAAATGAAACATCATAATGAAAACTGGTTATTGGGAGAAAATGATGTGGATGAATCTGAAGAACAATGTGGATCAACTGGTTAGTAATTTAAATAATTCACTTTGCAATGCATCACTCATCAAGACTCTCTCTATACCTTTTAGTATAAGTGTGATTTAACCATCGAAGAAAAGACTGCTCATTTCATTTATGCCAAAAATTCTCTTTTTCGCATTGTTAACGATAAACACTTAATTGACATGGTTGAGTCCTTACGACCAGGCTACACTCCACCTGGTAGAGCAGACATTGGTGGAAGGTTGCTAGAGAGAGTGTATGAGCAGGAACTTGAACAGTGTGCAAGAAGTACTGAGAGGAAATTTGCCAGCTTAAGCCTTGATGGTTGGAGCAATGTACACAATGATCCAGTAATATGTGCCTGTGTGACAACAGAAGATGGGGTTCAGATCTTTCAGAAACAATAAATACATTGGGAAATGCCCACACAACAAAATATTTAAAAGAAGGGTCAGTGAAAGCTGTAAGAAACTGAACAAAAATTCAACTGTCATGTGCGCAGTTTTGTCACGGACAATGCTACAAACGTGGCAAAGATGAGAAGATACTCAGAAGAAGAAACAGAAGGATGCTCTTTAATAACATATGCCTACAGTGCCGATTTAATGCATATTTTAGACAAAGACTTGTGTACATCTTCTCCAGGAATAAAAGAAAATGTTGCTGAAGTCGCAAAACACTTCCGTGACAACCATTTTGCTTCAGCTTCACTGAAGAGAGCAGGAGGATCCAAACTAATTCTCCTTCAAGATGTTCGATGGAATTCTGTGATCGTTTTAACAATTTAATAAGAACTGAACTACTCTCAGAAAACGTTGTGAAGAAAACCGTGATAAAATAGATGAAAGTACCTCATCCAAAGTATCTAACATTGGATTAAAGAGGAATGTAGAGGATATGCTCAGTATCCTGAGGCCTATATGCATAGCCTTAAACTTCAGAAAAATCACTGCTGCATTGCTGAAAACTGTCAAAATTTGGAAGGCACTTCAAGAGACATTGAAGAAAGAAATACCTCACCAGAAAGTTAAACTGCAGGCAATAAAGAAGCAAATGGATCAAGCACGAACTCCACCTCATTTTCTTGCGAACGTTCTCAACCCCAGATATAAAGGTAGATGCCTAACTTCTGAAGAAGATGGTGCTGCCATGGCATGGGCATCTCAAAATCACTCCTCGCCAGTCATATTATGCCAGTCATAATAAATTTCAGGGCTGGAGCGGAACCATTTAAACAGTACATGTTTACTGATGATATTTTGAAGAAAGTCCCTCCTCTGAATTGGTGGAAATCATTAGCCAGGAAACAAGTGAAGCCAAGGAGACCATGTGGAACCTCAACTTCTTCATGAATCTGCTGAATTTTTGTAAGTCCAGAATGGGTCTGAGACCACCTTTGGCTTTCAGGATTAGGAAGCAGGGGAGTAGAACCTCTTGCCCGTTAGCTCCCAAGAAAGCTCCTCTACTGCTCCTATCTTTAGGAGTGCCTGCATTTCGTGGATTAGAAGTTGCTCGTGAGAAGGGTCCCTGAAGAGGGACAGGAGGAGTGAGGGGATATGAATTGGAGGAAATATGCCAGTTCTACTGTGCTTAGTACCCAACAATCTGATGTGATCTGGGCCCACACATGGTAGAAGTGGGATAATAGGTCCAAAAGGAATAGGAATAAAGGATCTGAGTCCAGAATTGGTACACCTTCCTCGGACGCACCCTCAAGAGTTCTGTTTGACCAGAAGATTGTCTCACCTGTCCAGGGCCTTGGAGACATGGCGATACATGGCTGGTTGAAGGCTCAGGGGGTTTCCTCCTGTAATTCCTACCACTTCTATAATTATACTCCTGTCTTGGTTGGAATTGGTAGAACCAAGGTAGGGGTTGAAGTCTGAAATGCCTTCTTTGCAGTGCTGGAGTGTGGAGGCCTAAGGACTTTAAAGTGGCCCAAGAATCCTTAAGGCTGTGCAGTTTTGAGTGTGTCTGTTCAAAGGCCTGGCTCTGTTCTCTGAAGAGAAGGTCCTGAATAATCCGTTGGACCTTGTGTGGGAGGCCTGAGGCTTGTAGCCATGAGCTTCAATGCACTGCTACCACTGGCATGGAGGGAAGCTGTAGATCCTTCTTGTGGGTCTCCCTGAATGTGGAATCAAAAGGCACCAGCCTCAACAGACCCCTTCCTGGGGCCAGAGATTACGGTACTGTAGCTGAGGATGCAGAGGCTCAATGCAGGTTGCACTCCACTCAAGCCCTTATGCCCCGTTGTTTGGGTGACAGTGAGTGCCCCCTGTTCGTCTTCCTCTTTTTTACTCGGTAGAGGATTGCGAGCAGTGCCTTGTCCATGAGGTGTTCCTCCGTGTCAGTGATCCGTGACAATGCCAGGGGGTCTCTAGACACACAGAGTCCTTCCTTGGCACCATCTCTTTTACAGATGCTGGTGCGCTCTGCACCGAAGCCAACGTACTAGGTGTCGGCTTGGCCAGACTCAGCGCTGAGTGAAACTGGAGAGCAGCCCCCATTAAGATGAACTTCAATCTCCAGCTCCTCTCCTTCTTTGTCCTCGGGTGGAATCCCTTGTAGATCTTACAGCGATCCCTCTGACGGGTCTCCCTGAGACACTTTAGACAAGTGGTATGTGGATCGCTCCTAGACATGAGCTTTTTGCAAGCCCTGCATGGTTTAAAGCCAGAGGAATGAGGCATGCCCCATCCCCAGGAGAAGGGAGATGACCCTGATAAGTGGGGTTCTATTTAACTAAACTAACATAACTACTTGACTATTTACAGGTGTCAGTTCTAAACCATTAGGAAGATGTTTGCAAAGCAAGAGAAGATCAATGTTCCAGTCACTGGCACGGGCAGTAAGAAGGAACTGGGAGACAGCAGGACCCTATATACTGTGGCATGAAGGCAAGACTCCAGGGGGCTCTAGAGCCAACTCTACGGATACCACTAAGGGAAAAACCTTCCAGCAATTGTGCCTGTGGCGCACATACACTTACTTGGAATCCATAAGAGCAAGCCCTTGAAGAATTCAGATCAAAAGTTTACTGCCAAAGGTATCTACATTTCACTCAGGGGATCAGATGTTATCCAACTGTGAATGTATATGTCACTGTTTTTAAAACCCAGTATTGGAATTCTAGTTACATAATTCAGAGTGTACTATACAAAGAACAGGCACAAGGGCAGGGGAGGGGGAGAAGGATCAAAGCCATACAAAGTTGCAGCCTGGTCTTTTTTTTCTTTCCCAGCCCTCCTCTTGAAGCTTTCCCCCAACAGTCCAAGGGCACGTCTACCCTACAGTTGTAAGTTACCTAAGTTACGTCGATGTACAGCCACCACAGCAAACAAACGGCTTTTGCACATCCACACTATGCTCCTTTTCTCAGCAGTGCGCATCTTCATCAGCAGCACTTGCACCGATTTAACTGTCAGTGTGGGGCATTGTGGGACAGCTTCTGAAAGGCAACAACAGTTGATGTAAGCAGCGCAGCATCTACACTGGCGCTGAGTCGACCATAGGCGTAGTTTGACTGCCATATTTGGGGAGGCAGAGCACAGCACATCCACGCGCATACACACATGCGCACTGAGGCCAGTTATCTTGGTTGACTGGCTCACTCCCTCTGTCTGAAGTGGTTCCTGGGCTGCAGGTGCTGGGGAGCGGAGAGGGAGGAACCGTCCGGCTTAATGGCGGAGCCCCAGCTGCTGCTGGCCGCCGCTCTGGCACCAACTGCTGAAGGGATGTTGCAGATCTGGTGCTGCTGCAGCTGAGGGGACGCCACATACCGAGCTCCTGCTTCCCATTCCTGTATCCCCTTCTTGTCCTCATCCCCTTACCTCTCTCCCCTTCCCCATCCCATCCCCTTCTATTCCCCCTCACCCAATCCCAGCCCCCTTCCCCACTGTCTCTTCCCTCCCCCCCCCGCCTCCCTTGCCCTGCCCACCATGGGCACTCACGGTTGTACAAGGGGTGGGCGGGCACTAGGACCCAGGAGGTGGCATCTAGCTGCTGAGGCAGGGACCCAGAGCAGCAGGAAAAGAGCTGCTCCTCCGCAGCCTCCTCTGTGCCCCGCCTCCCCCGCCCCCGCTGAAATGTGTGCGTGGTTGGGGGGGAGAGAAGGAGCAGAGCAAGCCCTGCAGTTCAGCTGTGGGCTTGCAGAAATGGAGAGGGAGGGGAGTGGCACGTGACCCCATGTGACACCCCTCGTCTCGCCTGTTTGGGGGTCAGTCCCCCCTCCCCCGCACTCACCCCAACTATGCCCATGGCATCATCCGAACTATGTCGGCCTAAGTGCCTCTCGCAGAGATGGAGTTATTAAGTTGGCGCAGTGGGAGCTATATTTTAGTGTAGAGACTTACAGAGTTAGGGTGACATAAGCTGCTGACCTAACTCTGTAGTGTAAACCAGGCCCAAGGTCCGCCATCACTGCAGAGCAGACATACAGATGCAACTTGAATAGGTCAATTAACCTGTGACTCAAGCAATTACCAAATATTTTGCAATTTGTGCAAAAAAAAAAAAAAACACACAGAGAAGCTGAAAACAAGCCCCGAAGAGTCAAACTTACAAATAAATAAAAATAAATAAATACCATCAACTAAATACCAACAAAATAAAAATCCAACAGAATAAATAGCTGTACAAAAAGTATCCATGCAGCATGGCTCTTGTTATAAATAGTAGCACAATTAGAAAGGAACAAAGCAACCAACAATTACATGCCTGAGGATATATCAAATTAGTCCGAGTATAAAACATGCACAAAAAATTAGACACTACCCAAACAAGCCAAGTTTTGACACCAAAGCACCAAACAACACAAGGAAAATCTAAGTTAACATGGGCCAGGAAAAAAAAAACAACCGCATGAAAAGGAAGGCAAGTCTTGCAAAACAGCAGTGAGTCAGCTACTGCAGACTGTTTGACTGCTCTGAAAACAAGGTATGCTCTTCTTGCAAGCCTTACACAATGCTGAGACATGAAGTAAGACCCCCTGCATATGTTTTGATACAGTAGATAATATATCAAAAGAGATGCGAAAGAAACACTGGTAACAAAAGTTATTACATCGTTCCAATTTTGAACATTTCTGACCAGCATATACACACACATGCAATATTTTAACCCTAGGTACATCAATCCAGCTACATTCATCCCATCTAATAATTAGTCTTCTTGGCAGCAGATCACTCAAAATGGCTTATCTGAAGGACACCTCCAACTGAAGAGGGTCATCTAGATTATAACTAATCGGTACCTTTTTTAAAATGACATGATGCCACAGCCCACCTTAGTTCCACCAATGTATCAGAATATTCAAAAAGCTAAGAATAAGCCCCAAGGCCTCTTCCTGTGAAGAACTGTGTTAAATTCAACCATTCATAAGTTTTGAGTAAAAATAAATGAAATGACTATTAAAAGGAAAGGTGGGAGATGTTTTGCTACACAGCACTAGCCGCATTTATACCAGTCTAAAGATTAAAGTTTCTGTCAAGTTAGTTTTCATAACCTTTCTTCCCTCACATCATTTATAACATGTCCTTGGTTACAAGCAGCTCTCTCCCCTTGACCACACTACAGCCTGGGGGTTTGTTGTTTTGTTTTGAATCATTACTGTAAGTTTGCTAAAAGCAGCGGGGCTGATTTTTGTAACATAACATTGACATTACATATGAAAAACACACACAAAATTATTGCAACATTGTTACTATACAGAAAAAAGCAAGTCAAATGAGACAAAACAAAACCACCTTAAGAATCCACTTTTCTTTCCAATAAACAATTAACAGCAGCTGTTGGGACTTTAGCAACACATATATTAGCATAAAAGTTTTGCATTTTGCTGACTAGATCATTTTGAATGGAAACCTCTGGTCTCAAACTCAAAGGGATACCATGACCTTGAAATCTAGTGAATGTCAAAAGTGAATACAGTTGCTCAAGTTACACACTTGCCACCGAGTTCCTTTGCCAGTTTTAAGGCTTTTTATTATTTTTATTATTATTAAACATTTGTCTTGCAGGAGTGCCTAAAGGCCTCAACTAGGTCAGGTCTCCATTGTGCCAGGCACAGAATAAAATAAAATAAATGACAGTCCCTGCCTCACCATATTTCCCTATTCCGGATAGGTTCTCTCTCCTCCAACCCATGCTGCTGTGCAGAAGTGTTACACACCACAAAGAAACCACGCAGAGACAGTTTGGCTATATACAAAATGTTGTCAAATGCACCAGGGAAACAGGAGTATTCTTTCTCCTATCTCTTTCAGTTGTATAAGTTTAAGTGTGACTTGTAACAAAATTTGGTAAAAAATATTCAGGCAAAAGTATGATTTTTTTTTAAGATGACATTGTCCCTTTGATAGAAAAAACAGTAGAAATAGCAGCTGAAGTCAGCTTTCGAATGTTTAACTTTCGAACTCCCCTTTCCCTGCCATTCCACCTATATGTGTAACTATTTTAACAAAGTTCCCTTCAGTTTGAGCTACATGCGCCACATCAAAAAAAAAGTACTCAGAGCTGTAGGCAGGGAGCACACAGAAAGAAATAGGGTGAAAGGCCATGACTGCACAGAGGACAGAACGCTGCATAAATAATGAAGGATGCCCATCAAAAATAAAGCAGTGCTCTTCTAAGCATTTCAACTATTGTTTAGAGATGCACAATCAACCATTCTAAAGCTATACTGGATTCTCTCCCCCTTTAGACATGTAACTGATCTCTTGGGATCTAAAAACCCCTTGCATTAGGAAAATAAGTGTTTCAGAAAGCAAATTTTTGTTCTAGAATTCTTATCCTCACGGGGGCAGGTGGAGGAGTCAGTAGAAAGGTACTGAGCCCCCAGTTCTGCAATGGGCTCCATGTGGGCAGATACCAGTGCCCATACAGAGCCCCACTGACACAGATGCAGGAAACAGATTGCATAGAAATTACTGAAAAAAGCCGTAAGTTACAGTATAGCAAGCAATACCTTAAAATAGTAGTTGTCTGCTTTTATCAACAAGTATTTCCCATTCACGTTTAGTGTTACTTTTACTGTAAACGAATTCTCTTCCTTATACTGTATTATTCCTATAGACACTAAACAAATTAAAAACCAGAGATCCGATTCTCCTTATCATTATAGCTATCATTTACTTTGCAGTAAACATGACCCTTCACCTGAAACAAGAGCAATAGAAGTTCTGAGTTTTCTCCACTAACTAGTATTTGTTTTAAAATAAAATGCATCATACTATTAGCATTAGGCCAGGGCACTGGAAATCCATGTCAGCACTATCACCAATTGTTAAAAAGAACACTGCCTCTAGTTATTCTTCTCATCACTGCCCCAATTCCCTGCATAATTCAGATTCTGCACAAAATCTGGTGGTGAAATCCTGGCCCCGCTGAAGTCAACAGCAGAACTCCCAGTGAAGTCTATTAAGAGTTTTGCCATGGACTTCAGTGGGGCCAGGATCTCAGCCAACATCTTTTAGGGGTTGTCTAATTCACCTAAAACAAACAGAATAAATCCTTCACTGCAGCTTGGGCAGGTCTAGACTATAAAATTAGGTCTTAACTGGGAAAAATTTCACATGTGAGATGTAGTTAAGCTGACCTAAGGCCCAGTATAGACAGCTACCATCTCTCAGGGAGGTGGATGACCTGTGCCAACGGTAGAAGCCCTCCCAGCAGGCATAGGTAGTATCTACACTGAACAGCTACAGCAGCACAGCTGCACCACTGTTGCATTTTAAGTACATACAAGCTCCTAGACAAACTCCTGTCTGAGAGGTGGATTTACTAAGCGAAGGAAGAAACCCATTCTTTCACTACAGTAAGTGCTTGCACTACAGCAGGAAGCTACACTTCTAGTGTAGACGTACCATCAGGAATCACACATGCCCTTTAAATATGTGAGGGAGAAAAACACACCAGCCTCGTCTTGTTCACTGATGAAAAGGCGACTAGATGACATGTACCTGCACGTATACATCTGAGCTAGTTTTAAGCTCACTGTGTTCAAACATATACATTGTTGTTTGTTGAATATTTGATAGCAGTAAGTGCTATCACAGAGATAATGCTATAATAGAGTTAGGGCACTCTCCTTTTCTACTTAAACGGCCAATTTATTTGTATTATATTTCACATAGTGGCCCACTGATTTAATATATATTCTGTCTAAAGGGCCAATTTATTTATTTTCATATATAGGCACTTACAAGCCCAAACAACTCCTTCTGCAAAATGAGATTTAGGCTCCAAAATCAGTTAGATGTTGCAATGCTGTAATGCCTAATACCTTGAAATCTGGGCTCAGGTGACTTAACATATCATTAATATTGCAACAATATCCCAGCTGCATTAAACTGATTCTTCAAAAAAGAACTGTACACCCCTCCATTGTTTGAGGTGCAGTCTACTGTAGTGTCAATATGTAACCTTTTTGTAAGAGCATGTGCAAACTCAACATCCCTAGTGAGCACATATAGGGGATGTGCACAAATACATAAGAGAACTGAAGTTTTAATGGGGCCCCAGTCCTTATTTTGCCCTTAGGTTCAGCAAGGGTATTACTTTCTCAAGTATGCTGAATCAGACACAAGCAGCTATGGCAGCATAACAAATCATGCCCCACCCTCCATCCTCCTGGTAGGATACTTTTTAATGGGTGGCCCACACTTGATAAAGTGTGCCCTCTTTGGGATCAGGGGTGAAAACTAGTGGAAGACCATATCTTGATAGTCTCCCTACACCCATTAAAATGTGTCCCCTCACGGCCCAGGGTGAGAACTGAGAAGGTATTGGCCCAGTTTTGATGGGCTCCCCATACCTCTCCAAATATGCAGCCATACACTGCTAGAAGTTAAGATGGTGAACTGCCACATTTTGATGCAAGGCACATTTTGACATGACACCAGCAGTTGGCTAATCACACTTAATTTTGCACCTGTCTCATCTCACCCAGATGTTGTACCAAATACTTCCCGGGGACTGACCCAGAATTCGACTTCTGCTAAGTGGCAGGCTGGAGCTCAATGTGGATAAAACTGGTTCTGCTGATAGGCTGGGGAAACTAGCAGCGGAAGTGGTGGTGGTCATATCTAGCTCCTCAAGGAGGGAGTGTGGCTGTCTTTGGTATTAACAGATGAACTCTTGGCTATACAGAGAAGGATCAAAACAAAAACAATAAATAGCAGGCAAACAAGGCTGTTGTCCATCTTCGTTATGTAAAACCAGCAGAGACAATTTCAATCTCTTACTATTACTGAAAAAGTGGCAATGAACGCATTGCAAAAATGGAGTGTTTTTATATTGATAGCTACCTTGATGTAAAATCCAAGAGAAAACAAGGTACAGGAAGTAATTTTTACCTGGACATCACCACGTGAAGTAAACCCCTGATGAGGGGTATAGGGTTGACCTTTACTAGCTAAAAGGTAAACATTTATCTGCATTGTCTCCACTCGGATTTTACATGGATGCAGCGATCTCAAGATAAATATGCACCTTTTTGGCAATGAAAAGAAAGCAACATGTACTTTTCTACTTTTGGACTTGTTTCAACATGAAGATAGAAATTTATCTGTGGCTGAGAATTCGATTAACCTTGCCATTTGCACTCCACTCAGACTGTCCTGTCAGTTGTTTTTCAAGGGCCTGGGGGAGGCCTCACTTAAATACATACGTTTTTAACAGTCCCACCACTTTTTCTTCGCCTGGCAGCTGATGTGAGCAGCACCAACAACCGTAAGCTGCTGTTTTAGCAGACTATAGCCGCCTTCCAGTCTCACTCTCCCCTGCAGCCAAAGAGTCATATGGCTCAGACACATGAAATAAAATAGCCCATCAATACAGACTAGAACTGGTGATACATAAACAAATTACAATAGGCTGACTCAGGACATCACGGTTACTTCTGAGTTTGTTATTGATGAGCTTTCATAACTATGGGAAGTAACTGATGCATTGGCCAACCAGTCCATTAGATTTATTGCTCTCTCTCACTGGAGTACTGAAACTTCCCAATACAGAATATCATCTACACACTGTGTTGAAAACCTGCATGCGGTAGGGTGAGAGGACAGTTGCACAAAATCCTCCAAAAAGTTCTCTCTTATCCACAGGCCTTTTGGTTTGTTTGTTTTTTGCCTTCCTCAATTCACCCATCCAAATTTTCAGCACCTTGAACAGATAGAGTATGTCTACACAGCAAAGCAACACCCACAGCTGGCACAGGCCAGCCAGGGGTTTTTTGTTTGCTGGGTAGACATACCAATGAAGCATAATAGGGGAAGGCAAGAAAGAGATACAAATACCTTAGATGGATTTGACCCTCCACCCCAATTATATGTTTAAAAAAAAAAAGAGAGGTTGGTCAGTGAAATGTGGTAGCTAATTTTTTTTAGCTAAGTTTGAAAATAATCGCAATAACGCGCTATGTATTCCACAATTCTGCAGTCACAGAAGCTTTACATTTTTTAAAATATACATTCCTAGCAAGTATATAGTTGCAAAGAAAACCTTCCAAAGCCTCATCTAGATAAAAAATTCTATTTCTTTAAATGTACCAGTATATGTATAAACAGTACAACCCCCTATTGTGGATGCATTTGTACCAGTATGGAAATGCTTATATTGGGTACAGTTTATTTTTATACAGGAAATATGCTTTACTGGTATAATTGCATCTACACATGGGCTATACCAAGAGTCACACCTCTAACTGATATAGTAATACTGGTACAAAATTTGTATACAGACCAGGCCCAAAAGTGAGCCGAGTATAAAATGACACCGCTTTTTGTTTTCTATTTGGATTCTTGTACCACATCATCACTGTGGCTATATTCACACCTACGCCAACAGGAGGGGTTCTCCCATTGGCATAGGTAATCCACCTCCCTGGGAAGCAGCAGCTGGGTTGACAGAAGAATTCTGTCAACTTAGCACTGTTGTTATGAGAATGTTCTTGCTTGAAACAAGTCTCCCCTTACACTGTTTACACTGGGGGTTAGATCAGCATGGCTACATCTCTCAAGCGTATGGATTTTTCACACCCCTGAGAGATGTAGCTATGGGGATGTAAGTTCCCAGAGTAAACCAGCTGTGTGTAGCCTTCCCAAACCTGCAGAAACCCTGAAAAACACACGCATGAACTTTTCTATGTAACTCAATAAAACCCAATGGTAATGACTTAAATATTCACATTTGCTTAGTTCTCTGCTGATAATTTTTAGCAAACAAAACTTGCTTATGTAGTTATCCCACAAACCCAAACTGCCTCTGAAGCCTTATCAGGTGCAGGATGACCCACATGCATCCTACCCAGCAGCAAAAATCTCCCGCTTCCCAGTGATGACTGCTATAACACAGAATTGACTTGCCAATTTTTAATACAGACTGTATAAGGATAGAATAATATTCACTTTCATATTAAAAGCCAAAAATTCACTCAAGGTAAAAATCTCCAACTTTTACCCAGACAGCAGAATCTCCAATCAGCCACATTACACTGATACAGAACCTAGGGGGTCTAGTTGCAGGATTTAGGTCATCTTGACTGTGGAACACATGAGGCCTTGCATACGTTGGCCCTAAATAGAGCCAGGAACATCCTCCACCCCCTTTCTACCAAGAAGCACTTCAGCCTGATACATTGTAACGTCAATCAAAAGCTAAAACCTCAACTGACTGATTGTTCTATCCTCTGAAATGTTCACTCTATTTTGTATAATGCTATTTGTTTTTAAATTGTTTATAAAACCACTCCATTGACCATTTTATCTGGTAATTTTACCCACTTTCAATATATTTGTAAAAACCCTATTTTAAGTAGAAGAAGCCACATTGTGAAATGTAATATACTGACCTAATTGTGAAAGACACTGGCAAAATGAAATAATGTTTGCTTTAAAAATAATATGAGAATTCTTCAGCTAGGAGTTGGCACTGAGTAATTGAAGTGTGAATGGCTCAGCAATTGACATGGGTGCAGACAGGGAGAGTCATTGAACAAGGTCTCAGTAAGGGATGTGGAAACAGACAAGAAAACACCAGCTTCACCTAAAATGTTTGAGGGAGGAAAAAAGGAGCGAAGATAATAGCTTTAACCATTCAACTGGCCAAAAAGGAGTCCACCCTGATAACTTCCAAGTCAGCCCACTTCAAAGAACAAGATTTGATCAGGCTTGCAACAATGTGGGTGATTAAGGATCACACCAAATGCAGATGCAGCATGACAGAGCAAAAACCCATAGACTTACATGAGGTCTTTTCCCTATAAAATCGGACAGAAAGATGAAGGCTGGAGGTTCGGGTCTATATCACCACACCAGCCAGGAGTACCGATGCACATCAGCAGAACCTTGCTCCTCACCTTCGTGCTACAGTCACCTGGCCAGTGACTACAAGCACCAAGGGGCTGGTAACTATAACATCTGTGAGACCCCTATGTATGTTTTTCTGTCTGTGTATGAGTGTGAATGGAAGTACCAACTGAAACCAAGGAAAGCACAATATTAATACTGGTACAGTGTTGATACTGTTTTCTTGGTATTTGCATTATTGATACTATTTAACAAATTTCTGTATTCACAATAAATGAATATTGCCTTATCCCCTGAAAAAGATCCTGTGATATTTGTTATTTGAATAACACATATAGACATATAGTTTCTAATAACGAATCAATAACCCCCTTCATCCTATTATGCAGCTGTTTTACTAGTAGTTTCTAGCTTCCCTCAAACTCTGTCACAAAGACACTTCATCACTTCATTAGAAGAGATGTTTCCAAGTCAATCAGCCACCACCTCTTCTTCCCTGTGGGGCAAGAAGTCAGTCATTGAAACAGTCTTTTGAAACAAAAGAATGCTGGTTTATATTCCCCCAATTACAATAACATTCTCCATTTCCTTCCATTATTGAGCCTTCTCAGTGCATACCGAAGAGGAGCTTGCCTTTCCTTACCACACTGGAGTGACATACCTAGACTTCATTGAAAATGCAAAAGCTGTTTCACAGATCATTTACTCAGACTCTAAGGTCAGAAGGGACCAATATGATCATCTAGTCTGACCTCCTGCACAACACAGGTCACAGAACCTCACCCACCCACTCCTGTAATAGACCCCTGACCTATGACTGAATTATTAAAGTCCTCAAATCTTGGTTTAAAAACTTTAAGGTACAGAGAATCCACCAGCACGTGAGCTGCGCCCCATGCTACAGAGGAAGGTGAAAAACCCCCAGAGCCTTTGCCAATCTGACCTGGGGGAAAATTCCTTCCTGACTCCAAATATGGTGATCAGTTAAACCCTGAGCACGTGGGCAAGACTCACAAGCCAGACACCCAAGAAAGAATTCTCTATAACAACTCAGAATCCACCCCATCTAACATCCCTTCACAAGCCATTGGCATATCTACCACCAGTAGTCAAAGATTCGTCAGTTGCCAAATTAGGCTGTCCCATCATACTGTCCCCTCCATAAATTTATCAAGCTCAGATTTGAAGCCAGCTAGGTTTTTTTTGCACCCACTGGACACCCTAGAAGGCTATTCCAGAACTTCACTCCTTTGATGGTTAGAAACCCGCATCTAATTTCAACTCTAAACTTCCTGATGGCGCATTTGTATCCATTAGTTCTTGTGTCCGCATTGGTGCTGAACTTAAATAATTCCTCTCCCTCCCTGGTATTTATCCCTCTGATGTATTTATAGAGAGCAATCATATCTCCCCTCAGCCTTCTTTTGGTTAGGCTAAACAAGCCAAGCTCTTTGAGTCTCCTCTCATTAGGCAGGTTTTCCATTTCACAGATCATCCTAGTAGCCCCTCTCTGCACCTGTTCCAGTTTGAGTTCATCTTTCTTAAACATGGGGGACCAGCACTGCACACAGTATTCCAAATGAGGACTCACCAGTGCCTTGTATAACGGTACTAACACCTCCCTGTCTCTACTGGAAATACCTTGCCTGATGCATCCAAGGACTGCATTAGCATTTTTCACGACCACATCACATTGGCGGCTCATAGTCATCCTGTGATCAACCAATACACCCAGGTCCTTCTCCTCCCGTCACTTCCAACTGATGCATCCCCAGTTTATAGCAGAAATTCTTATTAGTTCCTAAATGATGACCTTGCACTTTCCATTATTAAATTTCATCCTATTTCTATTACTCCTGTTTACAAAGTCATCCAGATCTTCCTGTGTGATATCCCGATCCTTCTCTGTATTGCCAATACCTACCAACTTTGTGTCATCCACAAACTTCATTAGCACATTCCCACTTTTTGTGCTACCGTCAGTAATAAAAAGGTTAAATAAGATTGGTCCCAAGACCAATCCCTGAGGAACTCCACTGGTAACCTCCCTCCAGCCTGACAGTTCACCTTTCAGTATGACCCACTGTAGTCTTCCCTTTAACCAGTTCCTTTTCCACCTTTCAATTTTCATATTAATCCCCGTCTTTTACAATTTAACTAATTATTCCCCATGTGGAACCATATCAAATGCCTTACTGAAATCTAGGTAAATTTGATCCACTGCATTCCCTTTGTCTAAAAAGTCAAAAAAAGGAGATCAGATTGATCTGGCACGATCTACCTTTTGTAAAGCCATGTTGTATTTTATCCCAATTAATGTTAACCTCAATGTCCTTAATTACTTTCTCGTTCAAAAATTTTTCCAAGACCTCACATACTACTGAGATCAAATTAACAAGCCTGTAGTTACCCAGATCACTTTTTTTCCCTTTCTTAAAAATAGGAACTCTGTTAGCACTTCTCCAGTCATACAGTACGGCCCCTGAATTTACACATTCATTAAAAATCCTTGCTAATGGGCTTGCAATTTTATGGGTTAGTTTCTTCAATATTCTTGGCTGGAGATTATCTAGCCCCGATTTAGTCCCATTAAACTGTTTGAGTTTGGCTTCTGCCTCAGATCTGGTAATTCCTACCTCCATATCCTCATTCCCATTGGCCACCCTACCACTATCCCAAAGCTCATCATTAGCCTCATTAAAAACAGAGGCAAAGTATTTGTTTAGATATTGGGTGATGCCTAGATTATCCTTAATCTCTACCCCATCCTCAGTGTTTAGTGATCCCACTTCTTCTTTCTTTGTTTTCTTCCTATTTACATGGCTGTAGAACCTTGCACTATTGGTTTTAATTCCCTATGCAAGGTCCAACTCTACTTGGCTCTTGTCCTGTCTCACTTTATTTCTACATGTTCTGACCTCCAAGAGGTAGCTTTCCTTGCTGATCCTTCCCATCTTCCACTCCTTGTAGGCCTCTCTTAATCACCTGTCTGAGATGCTTACACATCCAGCTTGGTCTACAACTCTTGCCTATAAATTTTTTCCCCCTTCCTTGGGATGCAGGCTTCAGATAGTTCCTGCAACTTTGAAGTAATTCCAAGCCTCCTCCACATTTAGATCCATGAGTCCTTCAGTCCAGTCCCCTTCCCCAACTAACTCCCTTAATTTTTTAAAAGTTAGCCCTTTTGAAGTCAAAGACCTATTTGTAAAAACAACAAGAATCCTGTAGCACCTTAAAGACTAACAAATTTCTGCAGGTATAAGCTTTTGTGGGCTGCAACCCACTTCATCAGATGCACTGTTGTTTTTGCTGTATACAGATTAACATGGCTACCCCTCTGGAACTTTTCAGCTCTATTTGTGCTTATCCTTCCATTTAGTTTGAACTGAATTAGCTCGTGGTCTCTCACATCTCGCTGAAGCATCTCAGTAAATAAATAAAAAAATATATATACATAAAGGAGGATCCAACTTAGTTTGACATAAATTCAAATCAGGTAAACCGATAAAAGTGCTGTGGGAATTCTGGGAAGAAAATGTGACTGAGAACGGGCCACACAGTACATACGCAGTAAACATTTTGCCTTAAAAATCTGCAGGAAAGTATAATTCCTAGCTGTAAATTTACACACACATTTAACTTTAAATATGTTAGTAGCCCCATTGACACCCATGGGACTCTTTATGTGCATAAAATTAAGTACATGACTCAGCCTTTGCAGGATTGGGATTTAAGTGTACTAGTCCCCACTAAACCAAAGCTCCTGTAGCCCTATTACCATTCTAACTGCTTTTTAAAATTAGAAAAGACAACTGCCAAAAATAATTGAGAACATCCAACTATTTTGTAATTTTTTTTCCCCTTCAGAATTTGGATCTTCCTGCCAGTTTGTCTTCTTTGCACAGCTACATAAATAAACTTAGCAAAGTTTTCTGGCAGTGTGGAACATTTACAAAAACAGTCACAGCAAATCCTTTCCTGTTCTAAAACATTTTAATTAAAACTAAAAGATCTATAACCATGAGGCACCACTTTGGTGCATACATTCAATTTTCCTTAGCTCCCCAGTAACATTATGCTCCTGGAAGGTTGTGCTGTAAATTTCCCCCGGTTAGCATAAAGAATAAAATAATTCTGACAAAACATAAAATCACTCTTCAATATTTAAACAGCTTTCAAACGAGAGTGTACTAAGAGTTATAACTTGTACTTACAATTTGACAACAGAGCCTTGATTCAGATCTTGGCATGCAAACTGCCACTGAACTGTACTACCATCATCCATGTGTCAATTAGACATGCATGAAGATGCAAAGTATAAGTTCCATTCACTGATGTTTAAGTCTAGGTGCAGAACTTGTATATGCTGTGAGCTGGTGCTGAGCCCTATTGAACACACCAACACCACACACCAAAGACAGCAGCAAAAATGACTTTCCACAACAAAAGGATACACGACCAGGTCACTAGTCACCACCATGGGCAGCTAGCACACTGGGGAGTCGTAGTGGCACCTGCTGTAGGTATATCAAGCATGTAGTCAACTTGTTTAAAATAAATCAATCAGACACTATGGAATTTATTTTCAGGAGTGCTGAGCACTTACAACTCCACCTAAACTCAACAGGAACTGAAGGTTTTCTGTAGCTCTGAAAGTCAGGCTGGTATCATGTTGTTTTGTTTTAAAAGCTACGAAGACATGTTCCTACATAAACTCATGCATACCTGGGTGTCTGAGTTGTGCTGCAAACCTGGGTGTTTAAGATGCTGCAAACTGTGTATATTGCCTGGAAAGCAACTTTATGGCAGAATTAAGTTGGGGCAAGGAAGAGGGGCACCCCTACATTTATTTTAATAATGCTCTTTAATAATCTGGGCTCCTCCTATATTCAAACATTTGAGATCCTGCAATATTACTGAATTGCCTTTGTCACTGCCACAAGCCTGCTATGTAATCTTTAATACACATCTCCTATATAATCCTTAATACATACTACCTATCGCCTTTTATATGCCATGTCATTCATCCACACCTACTCCAAGTGCCCCTCTTTTCTTGCACTCAAGCATTCCACCTCAAAAGATATAGACCATAGTTACACCACCACCAAATTGCATCTTCATGCAAATTACATTGTCATCTCACTAACATGCCCCAGCAGTATTTAGATCATATCTAAATCATTGCACAATGCTTTACATGGCTGACATGTTCATGAAGTGCCCTGACAGAACATCTAGGGCTTGGAAACAGAGGAGTCAAGGAGTCAATTGGTGAAAAGGCTGAAACTCCTATCCAACAATGCGAAAAAAGATTTTTTTTAAAAGAACTATGGGTTTGTCTACACTTACAATGCTGCTGTACCACTTAATGAAGATGCTACCTATGGCGATGGGAGCTGTCGCAATAGCACTGTCTATACAGCCCTGAGCGATGTCGTTATACCAACATAAACTGGTAATGTAGATCAAGCCTATACCCGTCAAAGCCACTTCCTAACGCTTCCACTTGTCATGCCCCAGCTAATTATATTTCCTTCAGTATAATTTAGGAGACAGAGCAAGTAGGACTACTGAAAAGAGCTGGGTCAGCAAAAAGAACAAAGACACAGTGATGTAACTTCCCTTGTACTTACATTTGTTTGCTGCTATTAAATGTATTTAATTATAAATATTTTACTGTAATGCCTCAAACAAACACACACAGCAAACTGCCACATATATTTACACCGCTGTACAACAATCAAGCACCGAATGGCGCTTTCCATAAAGAACAGAGAATGACCCCACATATTGTATGTGCCCTTTTATTGACTATTCTGTGCAATAAAAGTCTTGGCTGTGCTCTAAGCAATGTTTGTTATATAGAGGAATTACATACAGTTCTACTGATGTATTCCAACCATTCAAAATAACTCTTTTTCAAAAAACAAATTATTCACACTCATTACTATCATTATTCTGATGGTGAATTTTAAGCTGCAGAATGAAATGCAAAGGTCTGCACAATAAACTTGTCAAATACCATTATTTCCAATTTACTTCTAGAGAGAAGGCACCTTGCTTTTGCCTTTGGCAAGACAGGTGGGGAAGCAGGGCCCCATGTATTGCAGATGAAGGGATCAGAAGTCTGGTGGGGAGTCTTCAGGTGGAAAGGAGGTAACAGCAAAGCTTGAAGGCCTGTGCTGCCTGCTATGCATCTTGCCCTATTGTGTGTGGTGGTTGTGATGGGCATGTCCAAGGAGCATCACCCAGAGGTTTAAACCACCGAAGTTTGGATCAGCAGCTTTGGACTCACTGCTGATAAAAGCAAATACACTCAGATCTGCCTGAGTAAGGCTAAAGGTAACTTACTGCTTCCACACAGGCAGCTGGTGTCAGTGAGCTCGCCCCTATCTCAGATCGCTGCCCGGAAAAAATGACAGCCCGTGCTCACTCCGTGCTTGTTCCTCTGAGGACTAAACAAAGTAGCCTGTAAGTATCTCTTCCTCCGTGGAAGCGCGGTTCCGTCACGCTCCGGTAACTCGCCGGCACCACGACTGTCTCGAAGGCTCCCCAGCCGCTTCAGAATGATTAAGGAGGCTGCTGGAACAAAGGGATTGAAGCTGCTGCCGCCGCCGCCGCCGCCGGCGATCACAGGCTGGAATAAGCCGGTCACAAGGAAGAAGCATGCTCAGTGCAAAGTCCTGAGCCAGGAAAACAAGGTGCCCGTTTCCATCGCAGCCCCCCTCCTCCCCACGCTGCCAGCCCCCAGGGCCCCGCGCGCCGGTGGGGGGGGGTTGCACAAGGCAGATGCAATGGTTAAGGCTGCAGCAGAGGACCCGGGGGGGGCACACGGGGGGGCAGCTTCTTCCTCCCTCCCCTGGGCGTACCTGATCCGGCTGCGCGCCTCCTCCCTCCCTCCTGCCCGCTTCAGCTGGACCCAGCTGGGGCTCCGGGCGCGGGGGGCCGCGTGCGGGGAGTCCCTGCCTGCTTTCGGCCGCCGGCCAGCCAGCCGGCCTCGCGCACCGCCGGGCACTTCCCGCGTGGAAAGAGCGAGCGCGAGCTAGAGAGGGCCCGCGCGCTGCTGGCGGCGAGCAGCGCCTCTGCCATGGGCAGCGCAGCGGCCGCGGCCCGCACTCCCGCTGCCGCCCG
>ML675646.1:29417218-29428400 GCA_007922155.1 Mesoclemmys tuberculata
GGGGGGGGGTGCAGTTCATGGCTCTACGGAAACGAAGGGGGGCTGCCCCATGCCAGCTTCGCCCCCTTCCCCAGCTCGCCCGCGAGCCGCACTAAAGAGCCCCGCACTGGGACTGGGCTTTCGGGCCGGCTCCCGCACGCGGGCTGGCCGGAGCGGGGCAGCGCCTCGAACCGGCGCGATCCGCCTCCCCCCAGTCATGCCCCCGCATCGTGAGCGGAGCTGCTCTCCGCCCCGCTCCCCCTGCACGGCTCTCGAGGTAACCCGCTCCAGCCCAGGGCCCGCCGAAGCATGCGCGCTGGCAGCGTTTGCAAACGACCAGGTGGTGGAGCGGCTCCCAATGGAGCCCGTGCTCGCCTGTGGGCAGCATTAAGGCATGTCTGTATCTTGCATTGAATGGCGGGGCCAAGCCTGCGCAGCGGGGTGATGACACTAGACTGGCCGGGGGTTAACTCCTTCCTGGAATCAGACCAGTCTGAAGGAGGAAAAATCAATCCCTCAGAGTCCCTGAGGATGCAGCTGCAGTAAGAGGCTTGTTTATGACCTGTCCGTCTCCATGCTGAGTGACGGCAGTTAATCTTTTCCGATAATTACCCCACTCCCTCTGCATCCTATTATGCTGTACCAACCGAAAAAGGTAGGAAACAGTCTCAGTTCGGAGGTAGATCAGGTGTCCTATGTTCTCCCACCACTGTGAGATTGCCTGTCACCACAGCTGCAACAACATTGCCTAAGTACCCTAGTGCTTCTCCTGCCGTTCTACATAAATCCCCGTTTCTGCTTTCATCAGCAGCACTATTTCAATGCCTTATCCCTTTTCCCCTCCGCTTTCCCCCCCTCCCCCATCTAAGGACTTTTCTACACTTGCAAATGTCCCAAAAATAGCTGTTCCAAATAAGAGCTTCCACATGGTGCCTTTATACATTCTAAAAAACGTCAGTTTCATTCATAGCTACTTTAATAGCTTTCCAAGTGTAGCAACATCCTCAGCCTGGCTGCTTCAAGCATACAACAAGAAGCTTGACTAGGACAGGGCCGTCTGCCAATAACCCCATGACTCTTGGGTGCCAGTTCCAAAGTGCCTTATTTTATTTTTATGTGAAAAAAATTACTCTGAATTTGCTCCAGTCTTAATCCCAGCTTTCTCTTGAACCTCCCCAGTATTGCCAATCTCAAGCATTCAAAAACCATGGACAGGGCCCCAAAATATTGAGCTTTTTAAAAATATAACTATATATTGGGTTCTTTTTATTGTTATCAGGGGCTTACACCTTTATGGTGCATGTTGGTCAAATTGTCAAGTGTTTGAACACAACTATGATGGCTAGAAATGCATTTTAAAATGAAAGTGAAAGTCTCGTAATTGCACCACTCCATGACTTGAGACTTTAAGAAAAATGCCAAAAATTCATTCCATGTTGTCAAGGTAGGTGCAAGAGTGTTCTCTGCATCTCCTGCCACTAAGGGTACGAGCTCCACTGTGGAGACTACGCTGGCTTAGCTATGCCAATGTAGCTATGTCAATCTACATCACAGGGTTATGCTAAGACCTGATCTGTACCTAAAACTTACATCACTAGGTCAACCTAACCCCATGCAGCAAGGTCAGTGGAAGAAATTTTCCATCAACCTAGCTATTGCCGTTCCCACAGAAAACCCTTTTCTCTTGCTATAGTATCTGCGCTCCAGCACTACAGCAGCATAGCTGCAGCTCTTGTGCTTGTACTGTAGACACACCCTAAGAAGTCCCCTCCGGAACCTGTAAGACTTAGTCCCTCCATTTTATTTCAAATCTATCTGAAGGCATCTTTTCTCCGTTTATCTTTTCTGTTCTTCCCCCTGCCCCCATCTACACTTAAGATTTAGATCGACATAGCTATGTTGTTCAGCAAGGTGAAAAATTCACACCCAAGTGCCATGTTATGGCAACCTAACTGCTGGTGTAGACCCAGCGAGGATGATGGAAGAATGCTTCCATCTATTGATAAGCCCATGGAGGTGGATTATTTACACTGATTGCGGGAAGAACCCCTTCTATTGCTGTAGAAAGCCTCTACAGCGCCAGTGGCATAGCTACAGTACTCTAGCTGCGCTGCTGTAGCGTCTGTAGCATAGACACGCACTGAATCTTATGTCCGACTGTCTTAAATCTATTCCAACAAAGCAATGTCTTATTTACATAACCAGCAGCTGTAATATAGGAAACAAAACACACTATCTCCTGTTTTGTTATTGGATGATTAGTCCAATGATTTTGGATAGTATTTTGGATGATTGGTATGAAGGACACTATACAAACATTGTATGTTTTAAGTCTGTCTAATATCCAGTTCTCATTCCTTCTATGTTCTCTCAGGTCCACTCAACAATGGGTAAGTTTTCAGAAATGTGCACTGGTGTACCTACATATAAAGCATAGCCAGACCCTTAGTTCTTCAGGCATGACACATATGACCTTTGAATTTTCTGTTATAACATTGCTTATATGTGGAATATATATACACCCATCCATACAGCCATTCATTCTTTCATTAGTCATCAAATCCTTCTATTTCTCTTATGTTTGCTATGTAAATAATCATCATGTAGAGGTGTAGCAACTGATTTTCAAACACTGATGAAGCTATTATAGGGGATGGGAGAAGAGATCATTTCATTTTTGTGGGGGAAGGTCTGAAGCTTCCAAAAACACTTTAAAGACAACAATTTGAAAGCAAAATTTCAACATGTTAATAATAGTTCCAGGTCTTACATCTGTCTGAGTCACCCACCAATGCTTGTGATTTTACAATCACTTTTTAAAAAATTCTGTTTTCCTCTCCAGTTTCTGTATGAAAGATCTACGCAGACAGGGAAATCTCACTGAGCATATAGAAGGAAACAGTGAAAATGATTATATACACAGGGTTGTCAAATACACAATGTAACCAAACTGGAACTGACTTGTCCCCTTCTAGTTTCACAAGGTATGTCTACATGGCAATTAAACAACTGGAGTGGACCTGTATCAGCTAATGGGCTCATGGGGCTCCAGCTGTGGGGCTAATAGAGCTGTGGTGTAGACATTTTCCAGACCAAGCCCAAATGTCTACACCACAATTTTATATCCCTGGACTGAGTCAGTTGACAAAGGGCAGCTGAGAGTGTGTAATTGCAATGTCGACATACCATGAGTTGAAACAATCTTAGGTGTTACTTGTATCACCAGAGGGTCACATATTTTGTTTCTTCTGTTGGCTGAACTCATTGCACGCATCGGGGGCTCCTCGTACTCTTCCGATTCCCCTCCCACCCCTCTCTATTTCAAGGACTCTCTGTAAACCTGCCCCCATGCCAGGAGTTCTGCATGTCACCCCTTTCCTCTCACACCAAGGACTCTGTGTGCTCTCTGTGTCTCTGCCCCCACCCCCCTCCGTCATGCCAGGGATTCTGTGGCTTCCTCCATTCCCCAAACAGGGTGCCCATGCTCCATCATTCTTACTTATTCTGAGTGTCACCATTTTAAACTGTATTGGGAGGATTGTTTGGAAGGTTTTAGTGGCTACCATCAGCCAGTTCTTTGAACTGTAGGCAATTACAGAAGCTGTTAACCAGATGCCAGTGGTTCCATGTCCTCTACCCCCTTTTGGTTTATCATGTTACACTCCAAACTGAGAAGCTCAGTGTAAGGCTATGAAAACTTGGTCAACTGACAGGTAAAAATATTTTCATCAAAGGCAATCACATTGGTCTGAAGCCCTTAAAAGGGGTGGGAGGGAAATGAATGGAGTGCTTGGGAGAGGTGGCAAATATAAGTTCTGAAGCCTGCAATTCTTTCTTTATCCACAGAAGAAATCCAGAGCGGTAGCAATTCTGAATTCTGCCCAGCAGTGTTTCAACTCTGTCCTGGTCTCCACACCCATAGCACCAGTTTAACTGAACAGGTGATTTTTAAACTGATCTCATTAAATGGTGCAAAACTCTGTGTGATCACTGAATTTGATTTAAACCTGGTTTATAATCATTTAGCTTGCACCCTTACCTCCTACCTGCTATATTTGATATGGTTTCCAGTTCATTTTTATTTTTACGTTTATCTCCTTTTTTTTTTTTGTCTTCATTTACTAGCTTTGTCATATTCTTGTTTTCCTGTAACTCAGGGCTAGTCTACAGACAGGGTTTACACCGATTTCACAGTGCTATTTAAAAATACATTTTGTTGCACTTGTGAAAATCTCGTGTGGACACTCTTAAATTGATGAGTGCCTTGAATTGATCTCTCAATTTAGCAACAATTAATCCCATACTAAATTAACTAAAAACAATTACGTGTCCACAATATTTTACATGTAATGTAGATTTACAACTTTGTTGTTAGAGAAGGCCAATTTCGGATCTCCCTGACTTCATGACCCATTCTATCAAAGATGTGGGATTTCTAACTATTGGATTTCTAACTATTTTTACATCCATTCTCCCCTTTCAGGTGTTGCCTTTCTCTATTCTTGTCCTTATATTGTACTTACTCCCTTTTCACTGTGCACTACAGGAAGAGTAAATGACTAGAATCACAACTTTTGACACAAAGAAAGAAGTATGTAGAGATACAAACATGTATTGATACTACAAAATATTTGGGTATTTATGAAGGAACAGGATTATCACATCTATTCTCCATGTTCCCCTACCATAGATGCAGGCAAGATAAAATATTGAATAGGCCTGTTATAGGGTGTTGAAAAAGTACCTAAAATAAAACTTTTAAAGAAAGAAAAAAAATGCCTCAAAGGTATCATGTCCCTTTCTTTAGCTGTCTTCCAGTTTGAGAAGGTTTAGGATTTATTATATATATTTTAAAAATGGAAAAGGAGCATGCATCTGCAAGTTTCTGGATAGCAGCCACTGTGAGAAACTCTGTCTGTAAGCTTCTGGTTTTTTATTTTTAAACCTCAGTTAGATTAAGCGTGAAGTCTGGTTCCTCTCTGCATCTTTGATTAAGGCAATTGCTAATGTATGCAGAAAGTGTTTGTAGCCATACTGGTGCTTGTGGGGGCGGGAAGGGAAGTAGGCAGGCAAGAAAATGTAATACCTTTCACTGGTCTGGATCAACAAGTTAACTTTTAATACACAAATGTCAGGCTAAAAGGGTTCTTGACTTCCTTTTGGCTATTTGTGCAAAAAGCACTGTCTACTATGTGTAAGTCGGTGGACATTTTTTAAATCATTCATGGAGATTTGCATTAGTACAGTACAGAGAGATTTATCAATGAATAACCATATACAGGAAGTCAGCATCAAAAACGGTGGTGTCAAAAGTTGCATCAAGGTAATGCACTGTAAGCAGAACTTACATAAACAAAATTTTAGCACCCACATTGACATCCAGGGATGGAACCTTTGAACAGAAAGCTTAACTTACTGTTTATGCATTATTTACTGATCAGAGTTCTGAATGTAGACAGATACAATTGGGCTATGGCCACAGTTTATTAGCAATATCAAAAATTTGAGAAATACAACTTGAGATATACACACACAAGTTATACGTCAAAGATCTCCATTCAGTTATCAGCCCTCTTCTGAGTTTAAAGCATTGCAAGATTACAAAATCATATTCCTTTTCTCTCTCACACACCCCCACTTCAGTAAATCTGCACAAGAGAGCATCCAATTATTCTTGTTCTTTATCCAGGGTTATACCCCTCATCGATTGCTACTAGTGTAAATGTTCCCCTTCACCCCCATCTTGGGAGGTTTGTGTCTACAGCTGGCCTTAAAGAACAAGTGTACAAAAATGCAGCATGTGGTATACTGGATCACTTTGGTGGCTTGGAGGGGAGCACAAGTGGAAAGAGAAAGCTGTAGACAGTGACACTGTTAAGAAAGAATATATCAACACATATATGTCCTCTTCCACACAGATAAGAAAAGTAGAGAGGAGGAGGAAAATGAAAACAAACAAATGAAACTATTTCTCTTTGTGCAGTGACAATGGGCAGGTGCATGATTCACTGACACCACTTTAACACAACTGCCTTCCTTGCTTAAAATCGAATTAAATATATACTTTGCTTGCTAGATTCCAAAAGACAAACTATTCCTGCAGAAGGAATATATTTTTAGGCCCCAGAGCATTTCTGGAGGTGCTAGATCAGGGTTCTCTAAGATAGTCTTCGCTCTTCGTTTCACAAAGGAGATGGGAAACCAGTTTGGCAAAACTGAAAGAATACGGTTGTAAAGAATACAGAGATACTGCAAAAGAGCTTTGATTCTTTCATAAAAGAAAGTTTCAGCAACAAACAAAGAAGGAGGCAGTGTTAGTTAAAATTAATGATGTGGAAATGAGCATTACTGTGTTAGAAAGTGCCAACCTGACTTGTGACGCACTTTGCTCTTTAATAGGTCAAAAAAAAACAACAAGATGTTTCTTGACTAGTTGAAGACTGAGAATGCTGGCTTTGTTCTTTAGTAAATCTGTACAGAGTCTCTGAAAAAGTTTTGTTTGGCAATCAGTGCCTATTCTTTGCTAAGTGGATAAAAGAAAACTGCACCTATTTTACTCAGACCAAGAGATTTTGAGCCATATATATTCCTGGTGTAATTCTTATAGTTAAAGGAGTTGCCATTGAAAAATAGGGGCCAAGATAGAAATTGGTTCAATAAAAGATGTTACCTCACTCTCTCTCTCTCTCAAGGTAAGAAGCACTTGTCACCGTGAATAAATGGTGATGAATTTATTTAAAACAATTCATTACAATTGCCTTTTCTGGGCCTAGTACTGGAGGCAGCTATAATGTTGGAAAATATCATCTGTTATATGTGCAGTGTTCAAACATGATTTAAGGGCCCACTCCTGCAAACACTCACTAACAAACATGAGCTTGTGGAAGCCAACCAGTATGACCAATAGTAAATTTTTGCACATCAACTCCAAAGACTCTGATGCCAAAGACTTAAACATGGAAGTAGACCCATGAGACTACATGTGTGGAAAATTACATACAGCCATAAGTTTTTGCAGGATTGGGTCCAAAGTTTGTAACCCAGTTTTTAGTCTGCTTTACTAAAGAAACACTTTCACATAGTTTAAAATTTATATTGTATAAAGGAGTTTACAAGTCTTCATAGAAACCAAGAGTATTGAGGAAGTTTTGTGTGTGTTTGCTTGGTTTTTGAATTTTCTAAACACTTTAATGGGAAAAAACCCTGTTTTGCTGTAAGACTCCCCCTGCAACGTTTGGCATTGCACTAATAGAGCAGAATCAGGGAAGTGGAAATGAACAGAAACAAAAGCATAACTGAGTAGCCTAGTTTCACTGTTGAAAGAAACAAAAAAGCAAACAAATCTAAGTTGTGAAAAGCTCATTTAAAAAAAATATTGCTACTCAAGTGTGGTGTTAGTAATGCTAAACATTGTAAAACTGTGAAGACCAGAAGCAACTGTATGAAGACAAGGATCTTTAAAATGATTTTAAGCATTGTCTCTTTAACAGGCAGAAGAAAACCTTATCTTCTTAGTATTTTTACAAAAGAAACGTTTTGGTTGAATAATCAGGTGTTCCCTTTTGTTAGTACGTCTCTTGGAAACTGGTTTAGATCCTATTTTCTGGGCTTGCATTACAAAATATGCCACATTTCAGCAAGATGTCTGTCGTCTCGGCCCTAGGCCTTAATGAAAAACTTTAATCCTCAAAATATTGTCTAATCCTTAGAGATTAGCCACAGTCCCTTGAATTAAGACTAGCCAACTCCACTGTGACTGATAGAGGTGCAGCAACAGGAAGAGAGACTGTTTGCAGCCTCTGGAATGAGGCACTGACGCAGGATTCTTGATCACCCACCCACCTACTGGCAGCCACAAGAGAAGGAAATGACACAGCAACAGATGGGATCAGGAGAGTGGGGGCAGAACCAGCTACTGACACAGGGCATGGGCCAAAGCCCTCTGAAGACAACACTCACTAAGTTCCGTAGTCTTTGAATCAGCCCCATAACAGAGAGCAGGGAGCCAATGAGATGGCTTTGGGGGCCATGGGCGAGGGAGAGCCGACTTCAGTTGAGAATGTTCAGGACAATGATAGTATTGAAACAACACTGATCACATTTTTTGTGGTTACAAGCTCTTTTGACACTAGAACATATGTCCAGTTTCAGTGCCAGTGCTAGCCCATTGGGGGCCTTAAGCAGGAATATTTCCCCTCCGTGACACAACACATACTAATAACAGGGGGGTCCCTGGGGCTGCTTGGGGCCCTAAGCAATTGCTAATGCCAGCTCTGTCTAGCTTTCTCTGACTGCTGCCTTGCATTCCATTTCTTAATCTCCTGCATTTGGAAGCACTTCCCGCAACAGCATTAGCTTTTCATGACTCACCAGAAATGGAATTAGGAAAGACACCCAGAAAGAAGATGTACAATTGGCATCTCTCCTGCTTGTTTCCTTCTTATAGTGGAAAGAAAGGCACTTTTCTGAAGTCAGAGGAAAGTGAGCTGGATGTGCCCTCAGTAAAGCTGGTGCCTCCAGCAAAGCTGCATGTGTCATACAAAAATAAAATGTTTAGCAAGGCTAAACAATGCAGTACCATGGAGGAACCAGATTCTGTATGTTCCAATGATTTATAGTAGTGCTATGTTGGATATTTAATATTTTTGAGTGTGTCTAGCTGCTTTAACTTACCCAGCTTTTAACAAGGTAATTACATGAACTTGTTCCTATCAATATCATCTTCATGTGGTAGCAGAATGCAAAGTTTCTCTGTTATTATTAGTGTTATTGCTTTAGGATACTTCCTCTGGGTTTGAACACTTTACACAGACAGCTGTCCCACTTCTTAAGGACTTTGGAATTCCCTTTACAGACATAGCATGGTGTTCTGGAAATTATGGAATTTTTTTTTTTTAAATTTTGCCATCCTCCATCTTACCTTGTACAGTCAATGTAATCTTTGGCTCCTTCCAAAGTAATTTTGACAGCAGATAACAGTACCTGTTTAGACATTCCTTGTTTGTTACATTCCATGTGGAAGATGGCTACATGCAATATGTCCAAGATCTAGGACAAACACTGTATTGTTTTAATAATAAAACTTAAATTTTCTGTACAGTGGCCTCTGCTGAGATATTGCTCACATAACAAAGGCACATAAAATATCAAAATAACATTCTCAGGCTGAGACCTTGTAAGTCAAGTTTAATCGGACAATACAAGGTTTATAGCCAAGTTATAAATCCCTGAGAATGGATTTAATTCACAGTATCTCACAGCTGGCCTCAGAGCAAGGCGTGATGTACCAATCCAAGATGGCAATGGTTATAAATAACGTAACGTTAATTGCTGTTCACTGTTGAAGCCCTTAATTTAGCTATGAAGAAAATGAGAATAGACCCACTGGAAAAGCAGAAAGACAGTTAACGGATTTGAAACTAGTTCACCTTTAGCTTGTAAAGGAAAGAGGGCTAAAACGTATTTGATAGATCACGGGGGGGACCAGAACCTGGCATCATCCCATCAGATTTTACTTTTTAGACACTCATTGCCCCGTGTTCAGATAGTTGCTTATAGTTCAACTTTATAGATCACTTCTTTTCTTTTTCTAATGCTATCACAGCTGATAGCCATAATCTTGTTTGTGTGGCACAGAAATTAAGCATTCCTTAGATAAAATTTAAAAGAGAGAGAAACTGAGAGAACCATCACTGACAAGTTATCAGCAATGTACCACAAACCCAGTGCTGAAGATAGTTTAGCTGCTGCTATAGACAGGAGAAAACGTTTTCAGCACCATTACAAAAAGCATTCCTGAGACTTGGTTTTATCAAGCGATAGGTCGCAAAGACTAGACTAAAGAATCAATTACTAGTTCTGTCACAGCTTTACTGTGTGACCTTGGACTTCAGTTCACACGTCTGTAGGTTAGGGATAATAAAACTCCTTTAATATGGAGAGGAGCTGCAACGATTAATAGATGGTGTTTTGAGATCCCCAGACAGACACTGTAGAAGTGTTACTGTACTGCCAATTGATGGCAAGGATACCTAAAAAGCAGTGGAATAAAGATGGTTCGTTGAACAGAAGTCTGTCTGTACTGCTATAGTAAATGTTATAATAAATGTATGTAGCAATCATTAGATAGGTTAAAGCCCTGTATCTGTGCTTAGTGCAGCATCAAGAAGATTCTGGACACTGTAAAAAATAACCCATAAATAATTCATGGTTGCACACTGATTTAATAATGCAATATAGGGAAAGAAAGGATCCAGAAAAAGACTGCTTTTTTAGCTGGATGTATTCCTCAGTGGGATATATCCAAGTACACTTTCCTACCTCAGACTTGCTTCAGTATCACACTCTGGGCATACAATATTTATGGATAAGACTTTGTCATGGTAAAATTAGGCAAAATTCTTGGAATAGTCCTGGTAGAAAAATGAATAAAATCGTGGTATGGTCATGGCAACAAAAAGTAATAAATTGAACAAATAAAATATTACAGTATAACATATACATGAAACAAACAACATTAATGCAATAGTTTTCAATTCCTTGACAAAGTAAACTATTTTGAAATTATATATGCATATTGTGCAATCTTTTTTCAAACAAAAATAATGAAAAACTATAGAACAATAATTACTAAAAAGAATCAGTTAAGTCCCTTTTGCAAACTGTTTCAATTTTGGTATAACAACTGTGGCAAGGTTGGGGCAGGGAGGGGGTAAGGTACTCCGCCCTTGTGGGTCTTGCGCTCTGCCGGCCTGGCCGGTGGTGCAGCTGGGGAAGGATCGGGGGGGGGGGGTAGCCAGGGCCTGCTCTGCCCCTGGGTACTGCTACCTTCCCTCTGGGGTAGCCCGTAGACCGCTCCCTGCGTCTCCAGCCAGGTATTCTGCCCTTCGGGGCTGCGGTAACAGCTGTGGAAGCTGCAAGCCTCTGTAGGCTGCCGGCCGCAGGCTGCAGCCTGCCAGCTCCAAGCCGCCAACTCCAACTGCAGGCTTTCGAGCTGCAAACCTCCAAAGCTGTAAACTGTAACTGACTCCAAACTATAACTAACTCCAACTGTGACTCAAACCTCCGTCCTCCACACCTCCTCTCTCCAGACTCCACAACCCACAACTGCCTGCCTGCCCTGCAGGCTTTTAAGTGTTTGGGGCGGGGCTTCCTGATTGGACCCAGCTGGCCTGATTGGTTAAGCAGCCCCAGGTGGCCTAAC
>ML675646.1:29428410-29445249 GCA_007922155.1 Mesoclemmys tuberculata
AGGGCTTTGTTGAGCCTGGGGCTGATATATCTGCCTTCCCACACTCTTGCAAAGCCGTCAGGCCTGGCCCTGTCACACAACTTATACACAGACAGATTGTTATTTTTTATGCGGTATCTGTTGTTCCCAAATACATTTTTATAAAATGAAAAGGGGCATTCAGTGTTCACAGGTTTTGGCAAGTTTCAGAGCAGCTCTCTGCCCACAATGCAAGATCACATATGTCATCTGTGACTTGATGAGCATGACCTGTGGGCTCTTCATAAGCTGTAAACATGTTCATAATTCAGGATGCAAACTTTTTTAGAGCCTGAGGGCTGCAGGGCCCCCACCATCCACAGCAGATAAGAGCTTCAGGGCCCCCAGCAGCTCACAGTTTTGGGCCCACCTCCTCAGGGGATGGGGCTGAAGAGGATAATGTCACAGAGGTCTCCGAAAGTCATGGATCCATGACAAAATCTTATTCTGAGCAATGCTCCATGCAGATGCGCACACAGAGAGTAAAAATATTAAACAGATTTTAAAAGGAAAATATCTCTGGATGAACCCTAATATTCTTCCTGTCAATTGCAAAATTAGTTACCCTTTCGTTTTTGATTAGCTGGTATTCCAAGTGTTTATGGATGCCTCTGGTGTAAACTACTGTAGCCAGTGCAAGGAAGAGTGAGACCGACTTTTATGGGATATGTACAACTATTAACCTAGGACTGGACGGAGTCCAAGCTCTCCTCTAAACACAAACATGGACTTCGTGCAATTATCTGAAAACACTAGGGTTGGCAACTGCCTTGAACAGCCCAGGCTTCTCCTCCAGGGCTGACTGGTCACAGCAGACATGATCCCTCGCAGGGAGACAGCGACATCATTCTCAGTCTTAGCATTTCCTTATGCAACCAACAGTCGGTTACAGGAAGAGCCCCTGGCCCTGGGCTTGCCATTTGAGGGGACCTACAGCGGCCGGGAGCCAGGCACGCGGACACAGGCAGGGCTGGAAGGGAGCCCATGAACAGAGGGAACGGGGCGCCCAGGTAACCCAGCCCAGCAATTCACGCTCCGCCCAAGAAGGCAGAAGATCCCCGCCCTGGAGCTCCCCAGTCTCAAATTCACCACGAGAAGTGCCGTCGCCGGGGGACCGCCACTGGCACCGCTCCCGCAGCGGGCCTCCCCGGCCCGCACTGACCCTGGCTGCAGCTCCCCGCCCAGGGCCCGGACACGCCCCCGCCCACGGCAGCAGCCGCTTGCCCCGGGGCTGGGCTCACGAACCTTGGCGGAGGGCTCGGCGCTGGCCAGCCAGTTTGGTGGGGGCAGCCGCCAGGCGGCAAATCACTCCGGCGGGGCACGTGCGGGCGGGCCCCGGGCTGCGGCTGGCGGAGTGCAGCGTCCCCGCAGGGCTGAGCGCTGGGGTTCGGAGACGTGAGCGAAGGACTTACTGCCCCTGGATCCAGGTCGCTGTCTGTGAAATGGGGATTGGGGCCTGGCCCAGACTGCAACATCCCTTAGGGGTGTGGGAGGGGGCCCTGTTACAAGTCTGAAATGGGCCTGAGAAAATTAGGCATGGGCCCAAATGGGGATGATAGGGCCCACCTGCCACAGGTATGATGGGGAGTAAAGGCTTTGAGAGCCCCAAATGCAAGGACAAAGTCTTAGTAGTCAACAAATCCACAGCCACTGAGCCATACTCAATTTGTAATGAAAGGGGCCAGGCCTTCAGCCATTAGGTGCCAGGGCTCAAGTAATTTATATTCCAGAGATGCCTGCGAGGCAGGCAAAGTGTTCTACATTTTCCAGTTCCTCTCTGTCAATGTAGATTGTGTTGCTACTGGGTCTCATGATTGACCAGGTGCCAGCTGGTGGAGAACTTTTCTTTTGCTGCTGTTCTGCCTCTTGTAAGCTTCAGAGAAGCAGTTAAGGGTTGTTTCTAGTTCCTCCTTTGTGTGTGCGACTACAGCACAATCATCTGTGTACTGGAATTCAGTTCTTGTTACTGATGTTACTTCAGTTCTGGCATGGGGGCAAGAAAGGTTGAAGAGGTTGCTTTGAGTCGCATATTGGAGGACAATGCTCTGGGACAGACAGTCTTGGATTAGCATTTTCATAGCTGCACAGAAAATGGAGAAGAGTGTGTGTGCAAGCATACAACCTTGCTTTTACACCAGTTCAGATGGCAAAGGGCTCAGAGGTAGAGCCACTGTATAGAATGGAGGCAGTCATCCAGTCGGGAAGGAGTCTTAAAATGGAGGTTAATTTGCTTGGGCAACCAAACTTTCACATGATTTTCTTGGACCAGAAGAGAGAAGATTTCTGTGACTGGCAAAACCACCCATCATCTAGTCTGAAGCAGAGCTCTTTCCATCAGCTCAAAGCTGAGGTTCAAAGGAGGATCTGAGAACTCAAACACAAATGGTGGGAGGACAAAGCAAAAGAAATCCAAGCATCTGTTGACAGACATGATGGTATGTAGAACTTTCTCTGTGTGGTTCTGTATGGAGTGAGTTCATGTTGTCTCCCACTGCTGAGATCAGAAGATGGTAGTACCCTTCTTAAAGGCAATGAATCCATCAAAGAGCACTGGAAGAAACACTACCAAAAGTTTCTTAATCAAGAGCAACTGAGGACACTAATGGACTCCATTCCTCAGCATCCAGTCTGGGAAATTCTTGCCAACCTATCAACACCTGAACAGGTCCATAAAGCAATTAGGCAAATGAAGAACATTAGGTCCCAATGGCATACCAGCTGCAGTACTGAAAGTGGGGGAGAAATACTGACAAACAAGTGCCATGTACTGCTCTGTAATATCTGGTGTTTTTGTTTTTTTATCATTTTCCTGTATTAGGTCATTTGAATCCATAGTGATTGTCTGGTTTCACCCACATAGTTGTTATTGGGACATTTAGTGCACTGGATGAGGTGCACCACATCACCGGTGGGTGAACACTTTTCACAAAGCCATCGCTCTATATCTGGCCTGTCAGTTCTCATCCTCAAAGGAAATCTGCACAAACACCTTCAAAAGATGGGTCTTGGATCTTAAATTCATAACCTTGCTAGACACTAAATCATGGTCTGAGTAAAGACATTGGATTTATGGCTTAGTACAACAATCTGTAATCCCCTTTTGTCCTATGACTACAGGGATGTTAATGGGCCACTTCACCTTGAGTGGTCCCTTACAATATGTGCTAACTGCTTATGCTAACCTATCTGCCTGACCTTGTAGCTACCTATGACACTCTGAATATGTTTCCCAGACCTGAGAAAGAGCTCTGTGAAACTTGACAGTTTGTCTTGCTCACCAGCAAAAGTTGGTCCAATAAAAATACTACCTCACCCACATTGTCTCCCTAATATCCTGGAACCAGCATGGCTACAACAACAGAGCATATTAGGTTTTGGAAATAAAAGCTTTAAAGAATATAACCTTTAAAAACAAATAATTTAAGTGGAAACATAATTTTGGTTTGGAGTTAAATGTTTTCTGCAGCATTTGCAACCTAAACAGCATAGTATTGTGCTAGTGCTCGAGTACCAGAAACAGTAGTAAAAGAACTATAAACAAAATAAAACCAAAGAGCCTGGTTCATTGCCCAAGATAAGTGAAATGCAATAGGAAACTAACCTCACAATTGTCTTAAAGTACATTTGAATTTTTAAATCCTTTGTTTTAATAATCTAAAGAATTATTTGCACAAAAAGATCTGTTGGTAACTCTCCTTTGGTTCATCCTTGTGGCATTTATCATAGGACCTGAGGAGTTTGTGGGGAGGGATCGAAAGATAGGTTTATACCACCTTTGCCCTCCTAACATCTGCAGGATTCCAGTGGCTGCAGTAATCTACATCCATTCGAGACATTTGAGCCCCTAGAAGCTGTTACACAGACTGGGGATCCGAAACACAGTGCTCTCCAGCTATATCCCTTCTACCGCCACCATATCTCTTCACTGGTAGGTGAAGAGGGGTACTGTACAGCTAGGGATCTCCAGGGACAGCTTTATGGCCCATTTGGAGCTGAGGCTCTAGCCCTTTGCTTTTAAAAACTTGAATATTTTTAACCTGATCTTCTCCATTTAAAGCCCTTTAAAGCTATAGATAAAGGACTTCTTTAGAAGCATCAGCTTCAGAGACCAATGAAAAATTAGAGCAGTTCTATACAGCTTTCATCTATTACCATTGTTTTCATCAATTTATTTTAATTTACCTCAGTTACATTTTTAGCTCAGCTCCTGTTTGGCATGATTAGTTGTAATTTATTTTAAGCCTTGTTTTTAGGAAGTTCAGTCTGGCTTTTGGTTATTTTTCTCTCTTAGATCATCACTTCTTATTTTTGGCCAGCTTTGAAAAGTCTCACAAGTGTGACCTTGGTAGGGTAATTTGTTTTGGTTTATTTTTTTAGTTGACATAGAGGCCATGCTTTTATGAGGCCTCTGCTTCTGGGGCTCCATGCAGTGAAGGATTAACAGAGAAAAAGCAGTCTAGGCTGGTAAACATCAAGAGAAGTGAAGACAGATAATAAAAAGAATCAGCGATTGGGAAATCCCTGATTGCAGACAGCTGGCATCAAAATTCAAGCATAAAAAGATTTTTATGAAGTTAGAATGAGCTGGATTCACATAAATTTAGTGTCAGATCAAAGGAATCTTATTAAGTCCAGACATACTAGAAGAAGAAATGGATCCAGGAGCAGTAAGTGAGAAAACTCCTAGAACCAGAGAGATCCAGGTACAATCAGAGCCCAGTTCTGACATGAACGAGTAGCAGGTGCTATAATGGAGTGTAAAAGGCTCACCTCCTATAGAACAGATAGTTTTTTCCCTTCTAGTTATGTGTGGTCAAAGGTAACTATAACTATTTTAAAGCTCTATGCCTCCCTTATTTTAAAACTTTCCTGTCCCACAAACTCTTAACATTTCCCCAGTTTTGAGTATAATGTTTGCCTTCAGAACAGTCTCCTTTAGGCCCAAGTCCTTACTGCTGTATGGCCCCTTTTGCCATATAGGAGCCCCCGTGCCTGGCACATGGCTGACTCTGTCATCTCCACAGGATGTGAGGCCTGCTGGGGTATGAAAGAGGAAAGAAGTGGTTGGTGCTGCAGAGCAGCAGGGCATGGCCCAGACAAATCTGTTCCCCAGCTTTCCGGCAGTGGTCCACAGTGGCCATTGCTACAGGGGTACAAGTTAGAGCGGCCCTCAAGGTATGCTGCTAAAAAAGGTACAGGAGGAACACAAGAGGGTTCCTGAATCTGAAAAGCCCACGAACAGGGGAGGCACAAAGTGCATCAGTTCAGTTCCTGTGCAGGGATGACTCAGGCCCTTTATGATTAACAAGCGAGCCTTGATAATTTGCATTAATGGCTGCGGGAAGCATTGCAGATTGCTGAATTTTGTGAATTAGTGAGTACATTAGTAAGCAAAATTACAATGGTAATGCATCACAGAATGTATTTTATTCATTTAATTTTACAGCTACAGTTTTGTTTTAATTAAGCTAATTTTCCAGTCTTTATTAACCTAAATTTTGTGCCAGCTGCAAAATTTGCCCCCTCACCAGTCCCTGCTACCTCAAATGCTTTCTCATTAGTAAATACATTAGAGAATATCAGCCATACAAAGGAACTCGGGGGTACCTGCTCTGCTTTTTGACAGGTTGAGAAATTGACCATTTATTCCTAGATAATTTCTAATCTTTGACAGCATTCTACTCTCTTAAAGACAATTTATTTCCTTCATCGCCTCGTGTGCTAGACACTGGAGAATGAGGGAAATAGCCATTTTCTTTTTTTTTTTATAAATATGTGCATCTCAGTTTACCCGGGTGATACTATCCTGCCTGGACACATAGAGTTAAACGAAAGGAGGCTGCAAAGGGGAAACCAAGAGGAAACTGAACAATAGTAAAGATAAGGTAGAGTCCCAGACAATACCAGTAGTCTTTGAGGAAACAATGGGAAAGGTATTGATTGTGGAGTACCCCCAGTTTGAAAAATGCTATTCTTCCCAGGTAAAACCTAGGATTCAAAGGGGATGTTAAAAACCTTAAAGCTGCTGATTTAGGGAAGAAGAAGGGTTGAACGGGTTGTCAGCAGCTGCTGAGGAGGGAAACACCTACACAGACATGAAAGGAAGGAGAGAAAGCAGCAGTGCAGTCTGCATTTCTTAGCCTACAGCTGGAGATAAGTGGGCTGAATGGAATTTATCAGTGCTTGCAAAGAAAGATTTAGGTTTAGAAGAGGGGAAATATGCATGTAGGCCCTTTGCTTTGTGTGCTATGTATGTTTGGGGAATAAATAATGCTTTGTTTTGAAGAAGCTTTTTTTACTTTGGTCAACAGTCCCTGGAGGCAAAGGACTTACAGATGCCAGACACAGTTGCACCTCCTGTCTTAACATGGTGGAAAACAGGCAGGTTGCAGCCCAGAAAAAGAGTGGTTGGACTGAAGGATTCCACCCTTTGAGAGAAGGTCAGGAAGTCAATCTGTCATCTGAGGGTGCACTCAAGGGGGACTGAAGGGAGTCTAAAGTGCAGCTGGCCTGTAACCAAGACACTGTTAAAGGTTTTTGAAAGTCCAACTAAATTATGTCAACCAGTTCTCAACTATGCCAAAGAATTCTAGTATATTAAAGAAGCACAATTTTGCTCTGAGGAACCATTGCTGGTTTGTTCCTGTTATATTCATTTTGGTGTTTTATAATACAATTTTAATCTTTGTTTCAATCAATTTTCCTGGCATTGAAGTAGGCCCACTGTTCTGAAATTTCCAGGATAACACTATCACCTTTTGTAAAGTTAGGTACCACATGTGCTACTGTCCAAACCTGATATAGCAGCCAATTTCAATGACAGATTGCATATATTTGTTAGAAACTCAGGCGCACCACAGTTCCTTCAGAAAAACTTGGATATGTTACTACCCAATCCTGGTGATGGGTGGCGCTTTCATTTTTTTATTTGTTCCAACATCTTCTATTTGGAAAAATCAATCTGACAGTACATCTCCTTTGCACTTGAAAAGAGAGGGATCTCTATAACATGGTCTGTGAAGATTGAATCATAAAATCAATTAGCATCTCTAATTTCTTCCATACCTCCTTGATACACCCATCAATTCCTTCACTTCTTCTGCTATACTTAAAGAACCTACTCAATGTGCTATTCAGCATTTTGTAAAAGTAATTAAGTTTTGGCAATACAAGACTTTGCTGCTAATGATAAGTCAGTTTTTAAATCTTTGCTGAAATAAAAGAAACTATAATATTTTATCTGTGAATAACAACTTTTGTGGATTAGCAAATTGCAGTTCAGTGAATTTCTTCAAGTGAGGGAAAGATGCCAGAAATATTTTGTGTCTGTTGTTCTTGGTTACATGGAATACTTAGTTTTCCTGATATTTTCACTTTTTTTCCCCAATTAATTTCTGTGGAAGATATAACCAACTGGTCAGTCGCTAAGAAAGAAACGTGAACTGAGTACATTTGGAAGCTAGGTAATGTTACCAGACAACCACAAGCTATGAAATAACACAGCTCCAAAGGGCCAAATGATACCTTACAAACCACATGTAAACAGCAAAACACAGAAAACTAAAGAAATAATTACAATGGATTAGAAATTAACTGAGTACTTAATAAGACACCATGAGCTTTTGCATGGTCATCTTATTGTACTGTACTGTTAGGTGCAGAGAAAATGCAAAAGTGAAAAGTCAAAAGTGAAAATAAAAGCACACAAACATGATACACAAAAAACAAATGTAGAACACATTTATGCTATATCAGCATATGTGCAATGTGCCCAGCCATTTAATGGCATCATCATCAGCCAGGTGGAGAGCCAGAAGCCCGCTGTCTAAATAATTCAGTGGGCACTGGACAATAATCTGAGACAGTCTGCAGTTGGCCACAGCTGTATTGCAAGTCATTAGAAAAAACCCATTTAAAGCGATTGGCTGCACAGTTGCCCTGTCCTGTTTGAAAATGGTTCAGAGATGACTACAGGTGCCTTGGAAGATCAAAACCTGGTGGACAGATAGCTGGGTCAGTGACCAGGGAGTGATCAACAATGGTCGTCGTTGACCACTCGTTGCGCCAAGCAGATTCTACCATCATGTCCTGTAGTGGCATAAATGACCATAATGGGCTTCTAGAGAGATGAGCTAGTTGGTGGTTGAAGAGGTCCAAGTACAACGGCAGGTCACTATTCTTGTGGATCTTAGCCAACAGTGTAACAGAAGCCTTCTCACGGTAAATGTGGGGCAGTGCTATGTTGCTAAGTATCAGTAGCCATGATTGCCCAGAAAGTCCCAGTATCAATACACAGAGATTTGTTAAACTCTACATCAACCAGCCTCGCATTAGATGAGCGACACCAGACAGGAGCCCAATACTTTGCTGTTGAATAGCAGAGGGCCATGGCTGATGTTCTAAGCGTCCAAGCACTCGCATCCCCAGATTGATCTAGCCAATTTTCTGAGCAGGTTGTTCTGAGTGCTGACTTTGGCTGCCATCTTCCTCAAGTGATTGTGGTACATTTAATGACCTATCCAATGTCACACCACGGTAAATTGGATTCGGATCATGTTTCAAGTGTTGGCCGTTGAGAAAAACATTTAACTCAGGTCTTGTACTTACATTATGCAGCTGGAATACACGAGAAGCTGTCTTAGAGAAGTTCAGCTGCAGGCACCATCGACTACAATAGTCTGCCATGAGCTTCATAGCTTCATTCAAGGTGTTGTCAATTTCTCAGAAGGGCTGAGCTTGCTAGCTGCAGCTGATGTCAGCAGCACAGATAAACTTGAGCCAGAGCGTAGCTGGCAGGTCGCTGATGTACATATGGATCACTAGAGGTGAAAAACTGAGCTTTGAGGGAGACTGTTGATCTGACGCTTCCAAGAGCTACAGCAGTTGCCCATTTATACTGACAGAAGGTCAAAAGAGCATGTAGCCTTTATCCTGGTTTACTGCTGTAAAAAAAGAAACTCCTGCGCACAGTAAAAGTTTCTAGTTGTACCTTGCTTCCAAGAGGTAACAAATCTCCAGTTACTCCTGAGCGTGTCTGGCTGTGGAGGGAATGCAGACAGGCAACTGGTACGGTTATAAAACATTCCTTCCACATGTAACCAATTTTACACAGTAACCTACCCCAGATATGGCTTTCAGTTTAGTCTACCATGAGGAACTGGCAGAGCCATTTCCTTGTACATTGAAGGTGACGATGGTGGTTAGTTATTATTTGGCCTAAAGCCTCAGAAAGGTATCAGGAGCCCACTGTGCAAGGTGCTATACACACACATAGCAAACAGGCTGATTCTGCCCCAGATCGTTTACAATCTATAGCTAGTTCTCATTGATTAAAAGGCTAGCAACCGTGTGAAATCCACAATGTGGTCTGAAATGAGAAGCAGGTGTGGTAGGAGAGCAGGAGCTATACTTGTGCAAATGTAGTTTCTCGTCTGTACGTCCCGTTCCCTATCGCTGCACCCGTTATTTGCAGTACTGTGAACTCAACAGGGGCATTGCTCGTACTCAGAAGCAGGGCTAAGGTTTTGGGTTGTTTTTTTGAGATCCAGAATGGCGGCTGCTCCCCTGTCTGGTATACATCCATGTCCCCAAAGCACACTCATTCTATTTCCCACTTGCCAGATTTTGTGGTGTGCTGAGTACCATCAGTGAGGAGCTGAGCATATTCAACTCTCTGAAGTCAAAGAGAGATGAGGGCGCTCCGCACCTCACAGGAATAGGCCTGAATTTTGTGGTGTGCTGACATGAAGATCTAAAGTTGATTATTTTACTGACACGGTAAACATTTTACTGGCATCACTAAAAATATCAAACAATACAATAATGTCACAAAAGTGTGTACTCACTTGCGATATGCTGTACACAGGAATTTGGAATTACGCCATTGTTTTAGCTGCAGTTAATTGATAAATTGGGTTCTTTGGGCGTGTGCAATAATAGAAATCAGGAAAGTGAGAAAGTCACGGTCAGTGTAGTTTTACGATACGAGAAGTGATTCTGAACAATGACAATCAATGTCAAAATACAATGTTTTATTTCTACCCAATGTCACGGACATTTTCATTTATTTACAGGTTTACTGACGATGTTAAAATTGTACATTTTCTTACTAACTGACGGTAAATTTTCAGACGGTTGGCAGCCCTGCCTGCTACACATCATTTAAAATGGCTGAACAGAAAATGAAAGTCAAAAGTGTCCTGACCACAACGAATGGGCTAGCACTGCAAGGGGCTTTTGGCTGTCAGAACACGTGCTGCCCAGCTAGCTGGAACTGTCTCCTTGCCTCTCTCTGGGACATTTGAGTCAGTTGGTCCCTACTTCAATTCTTGCCTTAAGGCCTCTCATTCCCCTTCAGTTTGTGACCCATTTTCTCTGTGAAGGGTCTGTGGCACCGTGTCTGATGGGCACAACACAAACATAAATTGCATTGCATGGTTAAGTGGAAATGGTGGTTTTTAAAAAAAATGGCCAGTCAGCTGTAGCTTTCCAAAGTACTTAACTACTGTTGTGCTTTTAACTTTACCACCCCCGTCAACTTCTGCTTAAAGTCGCTAAATTATAATCATTAAAGTTTCTTGAGTTAATATTTTTAAAGAGGAAGAAAGTTTAAAAATCGCCCAGTCACAAGTAAGTATCGAGCAGCACAGCTAGGAAGCACTTTTAGAATGGGAGGGGAGGGGGAAAAGCCGAAAATGTGGAAGCAAAATTCCACGGCCAACAGCCCTGAGCTTGCCAGGGGCCGAGTGCATTTCCCACTGAAATGAATGACCTTTTGAGGTTAGGCTTGCAAGGCAAGGTCCTGCAAGGTCTGGGAATAAGCATAGCTTCAGAAAAAGGGCTTCATTTATTTTTTAATATGCAACAGCTCCTGACTGTTTTTGCTATTCCTCCTTGCAAGAACAGCACGGGCAAGACCAAAAGGACCACAAGTCATTCTGTGAACGGAAAGCAAAGAATTCTCATTAACACAGAGCAAGGGCTAGCCAGGGAGTTCAGGGAACTGCAATTACGGCATCCTCCTTACCTTTATAGTCGAAATGGGGCCCACTGACTCTGCACTTGTGAGCCCTCCGTTTTTCAGCTAAAATCTGTGATGTGGAGATGAGCCAATTTCATCTGGAGCTGCTACACTAATATTTCACTTTAGTTTAATTCTGTATTTATGTGTACATAGAACATACATCTAACAAATCACCAACTTGACTCTATAGTCTCTACTCAAGGCAAAATGAAGCCACAAGGGGAAATAATTACTCTTATGAAATTATCTTCCTGGTACTTATTCAAAAACAACATCAACAAATCAGAGTACTCAAATTCATAAAGCCACTCTGATTAGATACCTACTGGTAAATTAGTGTACACAATTCATTCTTCCTGAATGCTACATACTGAGAAGACCCAACGTAATTCCTGTCTTCGCTTTCCTAGTTTTCCAAGCAACGACTGTCTCTCCATTCAAAACACTCTAACAATCCACCTTCTCAGCGATGCAACCAGAAGTAAATTTGTAATATGATGCATCTATTATATATGTAAGCCGGCGGGAGCTTCACACCGGTCGCGGCGGCCCTTTCTGGGGCACAGCCGCTCTGGAAGGTCCCTGCACCTTCCTAAGATAAACAGGAATTAGTCAAGCAGTCTATGGCCCTGGCCCGCTGGCAGGGGCGGGCAAGCAAGCGGTCTATGGCCCCGGCCCGCTGGCAGGGGCGGGCAAGCAAGCGCCGAGTCTATGGTAGGGGTGGAGGAGGGCTCATGAGGTTCGCCAGGGACAAAGGGGAAGGGGGAGGGGGACGCAGGCCCACCCGACTCCACTGCGTCCCAGCCCAGGGCCCTAACAGTGGCAGAGGCATTGCCACTGTGCCGGCGGGGTCCTCCCGCAACACGCCAGCGGTGGCAGACCTTTGGCCGCAGCCACAGTCCATGATGCCCCCTGGGCTACTTCCTCCCCTCCCGTCCCAGGTACCTCCTACCTCCGGGTTTGTAGGGTAGACGGCTCTGGGCAGAGTCAGCAGGCCCTCCTGGTCGACGGGCGGCAGGTCGGGGAGCTCCTCCGCCAGGGGCAGCTCCTCCAGGTCGCAGGACTCTGGGATTGGTTCTGCTTCGGGCAGCTCCTCCAGGTCCGGTCCTGCCTCCGGGGGTTCTGCTGCAGGTAGCTCGTCCAAGTCAAGGCCCGCCTCGGGAGGGGCTACCCACCCCAGAGGGTCCAGGGTCTCGGCCCATTCCCTGGTGTCTGGGGGCCCGATCCAGTCGTCGGGACTGGGGCGGTAGGGTCGCTCCCAGCTCTGGACGTCGGGAAAGGCCCTATGCTGAGTCTCAGTCCGGCCAGGCTCAGGCCGGTACTGCAGCCGGCGGGAAGGTACGTCTGCCCCCGACGGCCGTCTGCCCCTTACTGAGCAGCGGGCCCTGCCTTTTAACCCCTTTTCCCTGGGGGAAGTCCCGCCCTCCGCGGAGGGGATTGGCCAGTCGGCTGGGCCTATCTCAGTCCGCCTCCGGGTTTGACGGGCAGGCAGAGGTTTTAACTCCTGGTCCGCCTGTGTTTGGGGTGGCGGCCCTTCCTGGGGCCCAGCCGCTCTGGAAGGTCCCTGCACCTTCCTACATATATTATGATATTTATGGGCATAGGGAATTAAGTTATCACTGGATTTCTCGATGTCTCCTGTTTTCCGTGTGTCAGTCCTTTGGAATGACCAGGTAGTATCTTTCATTGGACCAACTTTGTTGGTGAGAGAGACAAGAAGTTGGTCTCTCTTTGTTGGTCCAGTAAAAGATATTATCACACCTGTCTTTTCTCTCTAATATCTTGTGACCGACACAGCTACAAGAAGATTGCATACATGTCCTTTAGAACGTACATTTTTAGGGAAAGTACTGTCCTTATTTTTGTGTATTACATTGTACTGAGCATGCTGTCAGTACTAAGCAACAAGAAAGGAAATAAACACATCAAGTCTCCTGATTTATTTTATCATTACAGAAAAAAAAGTTATATGAAAAGAATGTTTGATCACAGCTCAACCAAAAATAACATTTTGATTGTTCAGGTTAACCATCGTCTTTCTGACATCATAAGCAGAAAGGAACACTATTTTTTCATTGGCCCACACAGACCATTTCAATGATCCATGACAAATCCATAGCGACTGAAGACTTCATGATTGCCACTGTGCTGTACGGATGGCCACTTGGAATTTTATGCTGTTGGTAAGGCTAGAATTTAGATCTTTCTGCTTTAAATGGATGAATCACTATTACTTGAGCTAAAGGAGAATCTTCATCAGATGCTGGCAGTATAGATACTATGACATAGTTGAGCTGTGTTGATTTTATCCAGTATGGGAAAGAACTAGCCATTACATTACAATATTTATGTATGTGTTGCCCCATAAATATGAATGTGTATAGATGTATCTCATGTGTTCAGTACTTGTAATGTCTAATTTATCTTGAATCTGTGTTTCTGGCATTTTTGGTCATTGTAAAATTTCAGATTTATAGAGAAAATCCTTGATACATGAACGTGCTGCAAGTACTTCAGGACAGTGACTGTTCGTTGCAGAATGCCCTTTTAAAACATAACATTATTTATAACAATATTTTTCTGACATTAAAATGGACAACATGGATGGAGCAGCTTCTCTCTGAAACAGAAAATCTCTCTCTCTCTCTGAACTAGTTACTATCAGACATCTCTAGCAGTGCAAGCCTCCTCTACAACATTAGAGTGATAATGTCCCAGCGCTTGTCTTCCCAGCCTCTCTCATGTCATTGTCTTGACTTTACAAAGTGCCTCTTTGGCATCTAAGTTATATGTTGCCTACCTCTCTTTCACTTCCTGGTCCCTCTTTGACCCCTTTCTCCTCGTCTGTTCAAGGTTTTAAAAACTTTTTTAGCTGCTTCTTCGTTGCTTTTCATACTCACACGCTCTAACCCGCATCCCTGGCCTCTCCTCATCCCCCAGGCCTGATTCCCAACAAGCCTTTGCCAGACTTTAAGCTTCAGTTCCCTTCTTCCTTTCATAGAGCTCCCTCTGCTGTTGAATGCCACTAACCTTCAAACTAGCACAAACATTTCATTGAGGGCTGGAAAGAACACTGTTGATATGGGTTAAAATATTGTTACTAGCACGTTCGTTCTTCGTGATGCCAAGTAGCACTGATACATCAGCTGTTCTTAGAGCTTAAGTCCTGCTCCTGTGAGGTGTTTGAAATAAACAAGCGCAGAGGGCACTTGGCACTTCACAGGAGGTACTCAGCACCTTGCAGATTAGGCTTTAAAACTTCATACCCTTTGAATTTGTTAAGAATTACCCTGGAAACCCTTAGTGCACATGCAACTTTATTCCTACTTTTTCAGAGAGAAGAACTGGGTATTCATCTCTGTCTCCTGCTATTAATAGTAGGTTATTAAAGGATTGGTACTTAGTACTTACATATTCAAAGCAATGATTAATTAGCTCAGAAATCATTAAGAGAAAGGGAAGGAAATTTTGGACCAGCACAGTGGAGTGGGGATGGAGGACAGCAAGTCCCTATCCTATCCCTCTCTCTCTGTCTATGCTGAACAGACAGGACTCATATTCAGACAGCCTCATTTCAAGACACCCACACAGTGTGAACTGTCCAGAACGCAGTATGTTGGTCTCTGAAGGATGAAGGGCTGAATCAGTGCCACTGAGATTTAAACCTACAGTTCCAGGAAGCAGGAGAATTGCATACCTGAAGATTAGGCCACTAAGCCATCGCATCCAAATGTGATAAATCACAAATCTGTCTATACACAAAGTGGCACCCAAAATCCTTACTGCTGTTGATAAACTCACTGGATTTCATTGTGCTACAACTTTTATTTTATCAAATACTGCCAAGGAATTTTTTTTTTAAATCGAACGCTAAACTCTGAATCTTCTCTGTCCACAAAAGCAACTTGTATTATTTTAATGAGGATTAGACCTGAGCAGGGTAGTTCAGGAGTCACATGGCTGCTCTGATATCATGGTGGTGAGTGTAATATGAAAATCTGCAGGGAATCTCCTTGGGTACCATCACCACATTCAGACACTTGTTGAGTGGCGCTGCTTATGTTGTCATAGCAACCACAGCTCCAGCATCTGCTGCTCGCCTGTTCCCCTGCAGTATTGATGCTCCAGCCAAGTTGGCTCTCTTGCCCACCCGCTCCTCTGGAGCTCTTGCTAACTCTGCCTAAGCAAGCCAAGTCTGTCTCAACAACCTATGGCTCGTTCACCAGCTCACTGCCTTGTTGCCCTATTGGCTGAAAATCCTGTTAGAAAATACTTAGCCCTGCCATGAGTGCAGGTGACTGAACTAGAAGACCTCTTGAGTTCTCTTCCAGTCCTATGATTCTATAGCCATTTATTGCATTAGTGAGCATTTGCTAATTAATTTCTCAGGCAGCGCACCACACACTTGGTCTTACTTCTCCACCATGCCCACCACACTCCATTTCCTCACTCTTTCTACCTCCCCCCCTTGCAAGATTTCCATCTCCCTAGCCCTTTTCCTTTCCCACAACTTCTACTCCTGCGAACTCTACCGTTTTTTCTCTCTCCCTCTTACAATCAGCTGAACATGAACTTCCAGTGTGATGCTGTGGCCAAAAGGGCTAATATGATCCTGAGATGCATAACCAAGGGACTATTGATAGGAGCGGAGTGGTTACTTTACCTCACTGCTTGGCATTGGTGCGACCACTGCTGGAAAACTGTATCCACTTCTGGTAACCACAGTTCAAGAAGGATGTCGATAAATTGAAGGGTGGTTCAGAGAAGAGCCACAAGAAATACGGTGTAATTTTTAGCTGTGAAAGTAATTAGCCACTGGATCAATTTACCAAAGGTGGTGGTGGAGTCTCCATCACTGACGATTTTTAAAGTAAGATTTGATGTTTTTCTAAAAGATCTGCTCCAGGGATTATTTGGGGATGTTCTATGGGCACCATCAGCAGCATGGTGATCACTGACATTGCTGTAGCCTGCCGAAGGCAGCAGGCCCAGCTGCAGGCAAATGTACACTTTCTGTTGGGGGATTGTGAGCTCCTGAGTGACAATCGCTGGAGTAACAAGGTCATTGTGAGAATATAAGTGGAAGAAACAGGAAGCAAAGGGCAGCTCAGAGAGAGGTTAAGAAGAAAGTTCAGAGGGTGAGCCTGGGCTGAGGAGTGAGGGCTACAGGGAAGCCTACTCTTGCTGCATTGCATGATGTTACTATGTAAGAAAAGAACAATTACACACCTTGGTGAAAGATAAACTGTGTGTTAGTGATTGTGAAACCGCTGGTCTGGCCAGCAGCATGGTTCATTGGGTAACGATGGAGACACCCTGTGACATTTGAGTGATACAGAAGGTCACACGAGATGTTCACAATGGTCCTTTCTGGCCTTGGAATCTTTGAATCCCTGCTCCCCACCCTTCTCAGCCATCCAGATCCCAATCCTATGTTTGCATCTGCTTCTGTCTCCTTGTCTTTGCCTCTAGTAACATATCCCCCCTCATCTTGTCTCTATCCCCAGCCTTTCCACTCTCCGCATCCTTCTCTGTCACTATCCGTGTCCCTTCCCTCTCCATCCTCACTCCCAGTCATCCCTTTCCCACTTCTCCCCTTCCATTCTCCTCCCCCACATCTTGCACTCCCTCTTAAAATACTTCTCTGTCTTACTCCATTTCCATGTAAGATATTGCCAGAGTCTTCAAGGAGACTGAGAAGACCAAACATGAGCTTGCCTTCCCCAGCGTTCTTCCCCATTCCTCCTTTGCTGAGAAGATTTCTTACCCGCTTTTCTCTTCTTACCTTTGCAATTGGC
>ML675646.1:29451350-29636565 GCA_007922155.1 Mesoclemmys tuberculata
CCCTGTCCTCCCCTCTTACACCTCTGCACAACTCTGTCCAGAATCCCAGGGATGGGCATAGTCTCTGCTCCCTCTCAAGCTCTTGCTGTTCCATACAGGGTGGGGAAGGACAGGGCCCCACATCTCAATGGCCCACACAGCAGGAAGCCTAGTGAGCCATCTCCAGTATGTACAACCCCTCCCTCACCCCTGCCAGTGTGTCTGTGAATGGCAGGGCAAGGTCTGGGCCCATAGTCTGTGTTCCCATGCCCACAGTAATGTTCTACTATTTAATGTGAACACTTTTGGTCAACCACCATTTTTTAAATTTATTTGTATAGTGTCAGCAGAGTACTAGAGCCTCTGGACAGAGATCCCTGTCAAACAAGGTCCCACTCCTAAAGGCCTTTCAACGGTGGAGATATACTCTGATTTCAGCCATCAGTGCTCACCACATGTTCAATCCCTGAGGTAGAGTTCCCCCTGATTTCAAGCAGGGCTAAGGTACAAACAGAGCTCAGCCTGTCTGTCTGCACTAGCGGTGAAATCCTGCCACCACTGAAACCTACAGGAGTTTTGCCATTGACTTCAATGAAGCCAGGATGTCACCCTAAGGGTTTGCACCTGTGCAACTACACTGGTGGTGACCATTGATGGCTGAAATCATGTAGGCAGGAACTAAATAGATAGAGTACAAAAAAGAGATGGGGGAGAAGGTGTGATGAAAAGCAGTGAGAGGGAGTAGTGAAAATGAGCGTGCATCTCTTTGCTTCACCAGGTTTGTCTGAACTGTCTTTCAGTTTGCTCTGGTTCGTGTTCCTAGTTCTGAGTCCGATCAGCTGGCACTGATCAGCAGGGAGGTCGAGGATTAACAGGCCTTTTGATGGAGGTGGAAAATGAAATTGTCAAACAAAGGAAAGCAGCATTTGCACAAGGGATACGGTCACGATAACATGGAAACACAGCATCTGGTGCTGGCCACTGTCAGAGACAGGATACTAGACTAGATGGACTATAGGCCCCAGTCCAGTATTGCAGTTCCCATGTGCCTATGTCACTTGCTTGTTCCTTGAACTCTTTCAGATACCAACTTTCATCTAGCTCTCTGAAGTGAAGCTCAGATGATTTCTGCAGCTGACTGGTAATGTCTAATAATTATTTTAAAGCACTTGTTTTACTTAGAAACATTAAAACACATTTAATAAAATATTCTTCACTGCATGAGGTGGCACTTGCAGAACAATTGTCATATATAAAAAACTGCTTTTGAGTGGATTATAGAAAAGGATACTTTTAGCTAATAACTGTTGCCATAAATGTACATTTTAAATTGGTTCGACTTGAAAATAAGCCTATCATCTCAAGCTGTGATAATTGCTTGGTGTGATTTGGGTTAGGTTTCTACATGCCAGTAGATTATCCTGATGAATTTTTGGATAATGGCCAATCCAGTGGATTAGGTACTAGTGCATTAGTCAGTTGAATCTAGGTACATCTACAATTAATAGCAGATTCTGTGGTTCTCAGATTGGTCAGATTCCCACTGAAATTAACGAATTCAGGATCAGGTCCAGGAGAGGGACTGTAATCTCCATCTTCAGATTAAACACTTGTTGGTCTTAGTGATAAATAAACTGCATCTGAATTACTAGAATACAAGAGGAGAGGAAAAAACCTTGTGTTCTTATGGGTTCGCACTGATACATTTTGATGAAGCAGTGTCATAAATTCCAGTTTGCTGCTACATTTTTTGCCCTTTGAAATGCAGAATGTGGATCCTAGTATCTTATATCTGATTTTTTATGAGCTCTGAAATCCATCATTAAACTATGTACTTTGACGTTTCCAGATAAAGTAAACAAATGCTTTATGCCATGTAATGATACAAAGTTCAAAAGGTAAGTGTGCATGCAGCTAAAGGACACTAGAGGGCTTTGCTGCCTCTATTGGAAACGGCTGTTGTATTCAGGGTATTGCAGATCACAGCAGGCTTCAAAACTGCAAATAGTACGTCACTACAGCACTCAGTGGGAAGACTGATATTTAGAACAATGGGTCCTCTGAGAAAGGGAAAGCCTGTAAGTAACACCAGCAGAGGAGAATGGCTGGATGAGGACCAGAAGTTGCAATGATGGCATTGCCAGCCATAGGCAGTAGGTGACACTCTGGATCATGGCAATGGAATCAATAGAAAGGGGCAGGGGGAACCTGCTGCACGTAGGAACACAGACTTTGCTGTAACGTTCAAACCAAAGCAATCAAAAAGACAGAAGTACTTAAGAATTCACGACAACAGTCTGGATTCTCTTGTTACTTACAAGCATGCAAACCAGGTTGCCATTGAAGTTAATGACATTACAGCAATATAAATGGAACAGAATCAGGCCCATTGTTTCCTGTGGTTGTTCAGTGCCTTGTTCAAGGCACAAATCCTGGTCCCTGTGCAAAACTTGAGTAAACAACCTTGATCAGATATTTGTTTGCTCCTACACAAATTCAAAGAGACAGCTACCTTGGAATCTTTGTAACTCCCACTTGTTGAGAAGGTGGGGTTTAGCTGGTGAAGACCGAAAGGTTTTGTCTCATGAGTCCCAATCTACTGACTTAGCCACACATGCTCAATTTTTAAATTTACCCTGTATTTCCTATGTGACCTTGAATGTGTCTCGTGATGTCTCTGCATCTCAGTTTCCATCTGTAAAATGGAGATAATAGTAGTGATCTACTATTGGAGGATTGTTGCAAGAATACATTCAGTAATGTAGATGAGGTCTCAGACACTACATGTGACAAGTGCCATAGCAGAGCTATGGGAAATTCCTATTTCAACATTTATTTTCATCCCAAATCAGGATGAAAAACTGAAATGTCAAAAATTTTCCTAGAACACAATGTCCTGAAAAAATTCAATTCAGAAATATCAAAAGGTTTCATTTTGATATTTTTTATCAAAACAGAACATTTTGACATTTCCAAAACTGAAATGTTTAATTGTGCTCTGTTAAACTGACCCAAAACACTTTGTTTCAAGTCTGTTCAACATCAAGTGACATGTCACTATTGTGGTACATAGACTCTTGGGAGTTGTCGTTCTGGAGCCTGATACCCCCATTCTCTTGTATGGGGTTGACACTCTGGTTGGACTACATCTCCTATGTTGTACCTACAGTAACATGACTGCTATGATGCACCACACAGCATGGTGGTACAATTATAAAGCTTGTGGATGATACCAAGCTGGGAGGGGTTGCAATTGCATTGGAGAATGGGATTAAAATTCAAAATGATCTGGACAAACTAGAAAATTGGTTTGAAGTAAATAGGGTGTAATTCAATAAAGACAAATGCAAAGTATTCCACTTAGGAAGGAACAATCAGTTGTACAAATGCAAAATGGGAAATGACTCCCTTAGAAAGAGTATTGCAGAAAGGGATCTGGGGGCCATAGATATGAGTCAACAGTGTAACACTGTTGCAAAAAAAGCAAACATCATCTGGGATGTATTAGCAGGAGTGTTGTAAGCAAGACACAAAAAATAATTCTTACACTCTACTCTGCGCTGATTAGGCCTCAACTGGAGTACTGTGTCCAGTTCTGGGCATCATGTTTCAGGAAAGATGTGGACAAACTGGAGAAAGTTCAGAGAAGAGCAACAAAAATGAATAAAGACCTAGAAAACATGATCTATAAGGGAAGATTGAAAAAATTGGGTTGGTGTAGTCTGGAGAAGAGAAGACTGAGGGGGGACATGATAAGTTTTCAAGTACATAAAAGGTTGTTACAAGGAGGAGGGAGAAAAATTGTTCTCCTTAATCTATGAGGATAGGACAAGAAGCAATGGGCTTAAATTGCAGCAAAGGCGGTTTAGGTTGGACATTAGGAAAATCTTCCTAATTGTCAGAGTAGGTAAACACTGGAAAAAATTGCCTAGGGAGGTTGTGGAATCTCCATCATTGGAGATTTTTAAGAGCAGGTTAGGTAAACACCTTAGGCATGTCTAATTATTGCTTCGTCCTGCCATAAGTACAGGAGACTGGACTAGAAGACTTCTCGAGGTCCCTTCCAGTCCTATATTTCTATGGTCAGAGGGGACTCCTCGTATCATGAGAGAAATAGTCCCTCAGGGAGCCTAGCCATAGAAGAGACTGGGGCCTGAACTACAGCTCGCATGGGCCAATATACTAAAATAGACAAATGCAGTTAAACATTGAACTGACCCAAAATGAAATATTTAATTTTTATTTTCTCTGATGGAAATTTTGGTTTGGCAGATCTTGCATTTTCTGTCAGAAAATCATTCTGACAGAAAATTCCCAACCACCTCTCGCCTATAGTCATAGAACCATCAACCCAGCCTATCCTCCATTGTGGTTTAAATAAGGACCCATTAACCTTTGTTTGTTGACACAGTGGCTAGCAATAGTAGGAATGCATGTGTAGACAAGGCACTAGGAGCTGCTAGGCCTTTAACACCCAAGTTATCTAAAGCTTGTGCCCATAGCTAGTCTGTTGCTATCTCTGGTGGAGCTGCACTGGTGGAATTAACAATGGGGATACAGGGCGGGGGCTGAGGGATGGAGGGAAGGAAAGGTTAATGTAGACACACACAACTCTAAACCGAGCAGGGCATGCAACCCTGGCATCCTGCCCCCACCCCAGCTACAATTGCATAGCTCTGCTGCGTTCAAGGCCTTCCCTGCAACTAGGTTTGGGGTGTGCATGTTTGCCCTGAAGGCCTGGTCTAAATTAGGATTTGTAGGGGCGATGTTAGATCATGTTAGCTAGCTGGACCTTACGGTTCTAAAACTCTAATCAAGACAAGGCAATTTGTACATTAGCCTGTGCCTGGGCTCCCTTCTTAGCAAGTCTATATTCTACACTAGACTTTTCAAACACGTTAGTTAGAACACGTTAGCTAGCACATTCCAGCACCCCGTTTGGCCTCATTTAAACATGTCCTTTGACTATGAAATGTCACTCTGTAACACTCACAAACAGGACTGCCAAAAGCTATTCCAAAGCTATATGACAACCCAATGACCATCTGGCAGGGAGAGAGCAACCTTTTCCTCTTATTTCATTCACATCATTGATAAGAGGTGCAGTCTTAGGAGAAAATCTTATTGTTGTTTACAATTTGGGTATAAATTAGACAGTGCTCTGATAAGAGTAGAGTGACCTCATCGTGGCAGTGCTCTTTTATTTCATTTTCTTGTCTTTGATAAATAAGAGGGACACATAATAAAGGAATAAAGGAGAAGAAACTAATATGGGAGCTGAGGGAGCAGGAAAAGAAGAACCGAAAACATTCATACAGTTAATGGGTGAATTAATCCTAGAATAAGAGATGAAAGGATCAAAGAGGATTTCTCGGGTTAATTCAAGCAAGACCCTCCTCTATACTAATCCCATTTAAATTATTTGGTCCCATGGTTCTTGTGCTGTCAAGACACACCCAGAAGTTGGTGAAGCCAATAATGGGTGCCGGATTGGGCCCCTACTTTAGAACTCTGTAAGGGGGGTTGAGTCCCAGAGCCCGGGTTCCAGCCATAGCCCAAACACATGCATTGCAATTTATAGCCCTGCAAGCCTGAGAGAGCTGACTCAGACCAGCAGCAGGTGTTTTATTGCAGCATAGACATCGCCCCAGTTCTCTGATTTCCTCCTAATGAGTTATAGCACCTTGGTTATTTTATTTTTCCTTTTCAAGGTCTCCAAATATTGGTCCCTTTTAAAGTAGCAGGCCTAAAATTACAGACATTCAAATGCAATCATCATCTCCATTGCCACATGAGGGACCTATGTCTCCAGGGATAGCATTTGCCTGTTTCACAGTGTTATAACGTTATGAACTGGGGCCCACTGTGACCATCAGAAGCAATATTTTCAGTAATGCTATATTAATAGTAGCCTGCCCTTTGTATTTCTGCTGGTTATTTCCCCCAGAATCTATTGCTTCATGTTTGTTTATACTAAATCTCACCTCATTTATATCCACCCACTTCTTGACAGTTGGTGGATCTTTCTGTAGCTCTGAGCAATCGTCTCTGGAGTTTATCATCACCCCCAGTTTGGTATTTTCTGAGGTCCTAATGTACACACAAAGTTGAATTGGTTAAGTGAAGTCAGAGCAACTGTGCATGTGGCCACTCTTAAATCAGTTTAAACCTGTGAATTTACAGGGCTGAGTTAAACTGCGCCGTTCTGCACCAGTTTAACTAAAGGCAATGGAGTGGCCTGCTCTTTAAGGCCCAGAGGCCTGCAGTCCACCCTCCCATCCAGTTAGCTCTGCCCATCACAAGTGGAATGGGGTGTGGGGATTACTTAGTAGAACTAGCTGGGCACAGAGGAACTGATTCCCCTATAAAGAGCTGCAGGAAGGGAATGGTGGGAGAGAGAAAATGTATGTCTGCATAGTAATAAAAAGCCCCATGGCTACTTTGGACTCTAAGACCCCATGAAGGGGGAGGGTCTCAGAGGTCAGCCTAAGCCTGAATGTCTGCCTGTGTCTTTATAGACTTGCAGGTGAGCCTGGGGCAGCTGATGTAGGATCTGAGACTTGGTGCCAAGGATTTTTCATTTCACTTTTGATGTACCTAGAGACAACCAGAGTGAAGCTGGATTGAGAGACTTTAATGGATGCCTGCCAAGGCAGGGGACGCCTACTGGGAGTGAGATGACTTCAGTAGAGCATGCTGATTCTTGAGGGAAAAAGGGCTAAGATGGAAAGACCTAGGAGACAGCCTCCTCCCTGGATAGATGGGGAGCATGGATTTAATGGAGATTTGAAAACTCTCTTTTGGGAATGGTTTTGTTATATGAATAAAACCAAGAATCTCAAGAATGGGTGTTGTTGTGAGGCAGGCTACTTTCTGAGGCTGGCTACATACATTTTTCCCTAGCTTCACTTGGCCGGTCATAAATCATAACTCATGTTGTATTGTAGATAAAATGCACCTGGCCAACTATCTAACTGTGCATATAATCCTGTAAAGTAGTGGGAAATATAATTATCAATCTGTGTTATTCTATGGTATGTAATCTTAAGTAAAGAGCTAGTTTTCTTTTAGTGTCTGGGTGAGTCCAGATAGGCCCAAATTTTAGACAAAGAAAACTACACTGCGCACACTCTCACACATTCCTAAGAGATAACCAGAAGGCCCTAAATCTGAGATAAAGAAAACCAAACTGCGCATCCTCACCCACCTTATCTATGTAAAATGTAGTGATGTTATGTATGAATATTCATGTAATCCTAGAAATGTATATAAGGCAACACCCCAGTATAATCGGGGCTCAGCCTTTGGAAATTATTCCGCTGAGCCTGTTGCCGGCAATAATAAACTGCTGTTTTCCTCACGTCAGTGTCCGTCTCATTACATGTGCCATAAATCTTGCTACAGTTGAACCAGAGAAGAGTTGCTTAGTAGTTTTTTATTAAGAAAGCCCTGAGATGCGGGGAAACCGAGACAGGGGTCTTGCAGCCATCTTGGGAGGTGACTAGTCCATTCACAGAATGGAAGATTGTGTATAGACAAGTCCTCTGACTGCAGCTGGTGTGCATTTTAGAGGATCCTCCAGACTACTAATATTCATTGGGGGATTTTATGGGTGTTCTTTTTTTTTTACGGCCTGAAGGGAGCATTCTGAATTTAGTCTGACCTTCTGCAATGTATCTATTGAAGTGTGCAAGTCCTGTCCCTGTAGGAGACCATGAGAGAGCTCCACCCATTTGGAGGTTATATCACTAATAATTACTCACAATCTGCCAGCCAATATTTTACCCACAGGATATTTATTTTGCCAACTTGTTTTTAATGTGGTGAAGTATAAAAGCTTTACTGAAAACAAGCTGAATCACATCTACCAAACTTACAATTACATAGAAGCCATTGCTGGGACCTATATTTTATGGATCCATGATACATATCCCTCAGCAGGATGCTCTCCTAACCCTTACATACAGACAGGCACATTCTTCTTTTAAGATTTTTACCTGCTATTGAAAGAGTAGCTGGTCAGTGGAATCTTGGATCATATTTTAAAAAAATTGAAACAACATTAGCATTTCTTCTTGCATCAGGTACCTTGCCTGTTGCTCAAGTTATATTAACAAGACTGTGAGCTATTCTTCAGTGTTTTTCTTTTGTCCTACCAGTCCATAGCTTATCTTTCAGTCTTGCCATTCGAAGTATGATAATAATTCCTTGATATTGAGCCTGATGCTGAGCTCAGTGCAGCTCAGAAGTGTGTATATAAGGAGTAAGGTGGGGCAGTGTAGCTTTTTTGTATCCTCCTAGTTGCTGGATTGTTCTGGTGCCCAGACCAGCCGTAAGGGCTGCTGTGATTTATAGCTGCCTCCCATAGCCAGCTCAGAAGAGTAGGAGCGTACTGGGCTCCAGCCACATCCCTACCCATCTCCCTCTCCAAGCCATGAATTTGCCATGCCCCTACACTGGAAGCTGAGAGGCACTGTAAGGCTGTGCTGCCAGCCCTACACTGCTGGGGGGGAATCCTGCTTACACTGGGGATATTTCCCTGTGGAGCAATCTGCTAGCCTTATGGCCCCTGTTCACCAGCCACAGGAAATCCCAGAATCAGAGATTAAGAGATTTCACATAGTAAAGCTGATATTTCAACAAGTGGTTCTCAATGGTTGCAAATATGCTTAGGATTTAAATCTCCCCATCATCTAGAACCTGCCCCCATGCCCAAACAAAGTTAGAGCTTCAAAATGCAGAGCTTCAGGGACTGAGTTAGGTAACCCTTTAGAGTTTTTACCAAAAATGCAGGCAATTTCAATTTGGTGGAAGAGGGCTATCCACTCATCTATACTGCAATTGAAAATGAATGTTCCTCCATTTTCAAATCATTTTAAAGATCCATAAGATACAATGCATAATTATTAGGAACAGCTCTACCATGCAGAACCACCATTAGACTCTCTTGCTGGCCTAGTGATTTAAAGAGGCAACACTACTTCTGAAGGCTTGTCTACACAGAGAAATCACTTGCAATAGACATTCTTATTCTACACTAAGAGTGCCTTAATACGGTGGCGAATTAAGCTAAAGCGCTCAAGGCAAAATATGAGCATCCTTAGAGGAAGTTAGTGTGGAATAGCTATTGCGCTTTAAATTCACACCCTAGTTTATCTTGCAATAGCATCTCCATGTAGACAAGCTCTTAGCAACATTATTTGAAGAATCTTTTCTCTATATGCATTTCACTTCAGGCTCCCTTGGAAAGCAATTATCATCTTTTTGTTTTGTTTGGCTCCGAGTTTCAGCGTAACCATATTTAATTAGCTTGGTGAAATCATTTGTTACGTTTTGGCCAAGTGCAAGCCTAAATAGACGTATGGGGGGGGAGGTGGAATCAAAGAGTCCTGGGGTTAAAATGGTGACTCCATTTTGTGCAGGACTGGCAGACTTTGTATCCACTTGAGTAGAGAAACCACAGCCTTATGCAGCTGAATAAAACACCTCTGTGGTGTTTCCTTTTCTAGTAGGGCCTTGCCATGGCATCTCGCATCTTGACACGGGATGGGGAAAGTACATTCCATGGCTGTACAACTGTGGAAATCAAGTGTTTCTGGAAATAACTAGTACAGTACACTCTGTTTGTGGAATTGTAACCATGCTGCAAAAATGCACCAACATTTAATCCAGAAATCTCTGACCTTGACATGACTCTTGAATGCCATAGAACTCTAAGGAGATTCTTGTGCCAGTGGTGAATGGACATAACAGCAATAATAATTAATGAAGAGTTTAGTGACATGTCTCTCAATACATTATAACAATCCCAATAGAGCTGGTATAGTCTGTTGGATAAACAATAGGCACACTCAGAACTGAGACATTTGCCAAAATGTTTTTATGACTTAGGCTGTATGACTCTATTAGAATCACAAACATTTAGGGCTAGAAGAGATCTCAAGAAGTCATCAGTTCATCATCATTGTGGTGAGGCGGGACCAAATAAACCTAGGACATTCTTGGCAGATGTTTGTCCAACTTGGTCTCCAAACCTCTAGTGATGAGGATTCCACAACTTTCCTTGGAAGCCTATTCTAGAACATAACTACTCAGAGAGCAAAGCTTTTCTTAATATCTAAACTAAATTTCCCTTGCAGCTGATTAAGCTATGTAATACTTCTTGTACCTTCAATGGACATGGAGAACAACTGAGCACAATTCTCTTTATAACACTCCTTAACGTATTTGAAGACCATTATCAGTCTGCCCTCAGATTTTTCTGATATATAAACATGCCCAATTTTTTTAACCTTTCCTCATAGATCAGGTTTTCTAAACCTTTTATCACTTTTGTTGCTTTCCTCTGGACTCTTTCCAGTTTGTCCACATCTTTCCTAAAGTGTGATGCCCAGACATAGACACACTATGCAAGTGAGGCTATACCAGTGCCAAGTAGAGTTGGACAATAACCTCCCATGTCTTACATACAGTACTCAATACACCCCAGAATGACAGTCTTTTTCACAATTGCATCATACTGTTGACTCCTATTCAATTTGTGATCCACTATAACCTCCAGATCCTTTTCAGCAGTACTACCACTTAGGCTGGGTCTACACTGCCAGCGGCAAATTTGCCACCGTCAGATCGATTGCCCTGGATAAACTGAGCGGTCTGTATAGACGCACTCAGTCGATCCAGCAAGTGACCCAGGAAAACCACCCCCGTAAGTGGCATAGCGCTGCGTCGAAGGGAACGCAGCAGTGTGGACGGCACGCAGAGGAGACTCTGCAAAGTCGACGGGAGATACGCAAGTGATTTACGTCACTTGCGTATCTCCCGTCGACTGCCGCCGAATCGCAAAGGTAAGTGTAACCGGGCCTTTGTCTGTTATTCCCCATTTTGTAATTGTCCATTTGATTTTTCCTTCCTAAGCACAGCACTTTGCACTTGTCTTTATTGAATTACATCTTGTTGATTTCAGACCGATTCTCCTATGAGCCATCGTGCCTGGGCAGGTCAGGACAGTTCAGGGAGCTGGGAGAGCAATGTACTCTTCACTGCTACTCCAGAAAAGGAGCAGAACAGACCTGCTAGCATCTAATGCTGATTATAGCACGTGGGGTACACAGAGGGCTGAACTGGTCCCATATTGGCTGCTTTGGGGTTACTGAGAGCTATCAGGGGATTAGCAATACACTCCCTGACTAACACTTGAGGGAGCACAAGGTCTGTCCCCTGCTTTGCTCCTGCCTGCCTCTCAGAGGGTATTCTCACATGACAGGATAGATTTTAGCATTTAGGGCCTGATCTAAAGTCCACTGGTGTCAATGAAAAGACTCCCACTTGCTTCAATGGGCGTTGGATCAGGTACTTAGAGCACACTGCCTCTTCAAAGCCAATGCAAGCAGCTGTCCACCTCGCAAAATGTAAGTCATAGAACGGTGCAGATATTCACCGGAGGAACCGAAAACAAAACACTTAATTTTGGGTTGACACAAATTTTTGGCAAACAGAAACAGTCAAAAACAGATAGTCGGAGGGCAAACAAAACATGTTGTTCAACCTGAAATAAAATGTCTTGTTTTTTTGCATTTTTAATCTTTTTTAAAAAACAAAGTTGAAATAAAATTCATAGCAAAATTTTGAATAAAAAAAATCAACATGTTCATTTAAAACATGTCAAAATGAAGTTTTAATTTTTTTTTAAACTTCTGAGGGTTTGGTTTTGGGTTTTTTTGACAAACAATTAAGCAAATTTTACACAAATTCATGCAATGTTTCAGTTGACCTGAATCTGCATTTTTCAATGAAAAAAATTTTGAAAGAAAAATGTCACCCAGTTTTTTAGGTTTCTCTTCACACCTCATCTACTTGTCTGTCTTCTGTCTTGCACTTTTCTACAGTAGGGGCCATGTAATACTGAAAGTTGGCTTTCTGTGAGCACTATGCTGGTATCCAAATATAAAGTGATGGATCAGGGAGCACTGGTCTAGCATTACAGACAGATATCCCTAACCATGATGAACAAATATTAGACATACTGAAAACTGTAAGATCTTCATGGCAGGGATATCTTGCTATATGTTCTGTAAGGTACTTAGCACAACTTTGGACCTGTGGACAATAATGCAGAGGTCAGGAAGACTGTCTCATTGCAGTTAAGTATTTTCATATAATTTCCCTGGGTCCTTCTCTCTTGTTCCAGAGATGCAGGCATGCTGAGGTAATTTGCAAGCTTTGCCAATGACTCCATAAGCTTATTTGAGTCTTTAGTTCTTTTTCTTTGGAGTTTTCACAGCAAAGCTTATTGCTGCTGATGTCTTGCCAATTAATTTATCACGTATTTCCTTTCAAATCTGAATTGAATTACTGAGAATATGTAATGGCTAAAAAAATAGGCAGATAAAAGCTGACACAGAGTAGATCATTCTCACTGCTGCTGCAAAGCCAACAGAGTGCACTGTTAAAATGTCAGGTAAATGCAGAAACAAAAGACAGGTCCTAGAAACTGCTCATAGGCCATTTACTTCTGGGTTTTTAAAATGTCCCACCCTTTTGATACTAACATCTTCTCTGGGCTTGTGCATCATGGTGTGGAAGCAGCAGCTGCAGAGAAGACATCCAGAATGAACTCATTTACTCTTGAAAAGTGCTGAGTAATATAGGAACCATCCACACAGCAAAAGCAGCAGAAAAGTCCATCCTAACTGAAGGCCTTACCCTAAATAACTACTTACCATCTCTTGCTGGCTAGGAGACTCCATCCCACCTTAGAGAAAAATGCTGATCCTCAATTATGCACACATTTGTCACCTCTCATCTGTACAACACCACTGCCATACACATGGGCATGAAGCCATCAGCACTTGGAAAACTCCAACTAGTAAAGAATGCTGCAGCATACCTCCTCAACAACTCTGATTATTGCAAGCGTATCCTAACCTGCCATCTGCTCTCGACACTGACTTCCCATAGAAGAGTCAAACTCAAGGTCTTGCTCCTTAACTTCAAGGTGTGCAATGGTCTGGACCCAGGCTGCCTAAAAGATCCCTGAAAGCTCCGAGATGAGCTCTGCAGATTACAGCTCTGCTCCTCTGGAACAATGGAACTGTCCAGCATAAAGGTAAAGTGGATCTGTGCAGGAGACTGCTGCTTGGGAGGCTGGTCCAAAACCAAGGACCTCACTCCCAGAGGATCTAAGATCCTCACCAACTTTTGTTCCAAGTACCAGACACGCCTTTTGCAGCTGGCTTTCAATAACTAACAAACAGCATCAAAACAAAGCATTGCCCGGCCCTTCCTGGACAGAATGAACCCCCCTAACAAAGCTAGTCACGTCAAATAACGCACTATGGAAGAGATTCAGATACCACAGTAATGACGATGACACTGTTGTCTCTTGTCATGCTGAGATTGTAAGCCCCTTGGGGCAGGGACTGCCTTTTGGGTCTGTGTTTGTACAGCTTCTAGCACAATGGGAACCTGGTCTATGATTAGGGGCTCTAGCCGCTACAGCAATACAAATAAACAACAACGATGTAAGACCGGTATACAATAGAATAAAATGGGAATTTTATTCCTGTGGGTCTAGGTATTCCTGGGACACCCATTAATGTCAATGGCAGTGTTTCATTAACAGTAAGTGATGCAACAAGCAGGTTTAGTTGTAACTAACGGAGATTTATTACGCAGGCTGAGGGGCCAGTGTTAAATGTTCAGGCTCTGCAGTTTGTCTATCAGCAGCCAGCCCAAGGCTTGCATTCCTATGCCTCTGGTTCCTTTATCAATCTAGGTCCCTCTTGAAACATGATCCTTCTTCTGCAGTTCCATTCACCATACTACGCCAGTAGGACAGATTTAAGTAGCTGATTAAAAGTGAATACACAAATGGGTGAATACAAAAGGGAAGCTCAGGAAGATGGAGAGAGGGGAGAACATGAAAGCAAGAGAGAATGCGATGGCATCAAGAAAGCAAAAGTAAAATGAAGACCAGGAAGATGGAGCAGAAACCCATCACCTGCTCTGCTGAAGTGAAAAGTAAATTGCACAGTTTTTGTGTGTGGCGTTGGTAAAAAATTGTTTTCTTCATAAAAGTGGCCTGAAGTGAGGACACAAGGATTTGGGTTTACACCTTTTTATGACATAAATATATGGTCAAAGATTTGTTCTTCTCTTTTTTTACAGCTTAAAAATATCAGAAACGTCAAGTCTTTGCTGAAGGTCTCCCATGGAGGAAGCAGAGACCTAAGCTACCAACCTTTAACTGGAGAGATGGGTGTGCTGAATCTTTAACACAAGAGCTTTTCTTCCATTCGTTGGGCGGGCATTTGAGTTAATTGTTAGCAGCAAACAAAGAGCCTTATGTTATCTGGACTGAAATCCACAGAAAAACACTGATTTCAATGGGAATTACCTCTGAGGATCTGGGCCACAGGTACATCCAACTTGTGTAATGCGCTTGAGTTACTACTTATATAATCTGCTCATCTATTTTTCTTGGCTAACCACAGTAATTCTTTGCTTTGAACAGCAGCAACGCCTCCTCCTTCCCCTCAGGAAAGACCCTCAATCCGTCAAGAAAATAAAAGCCCCTATCCTACCCCTTTAGGTCTCACTTACGCGAGCTTCCTGGGGGAGTTGAGAACATACCCTCTTACACAGGACCCTGTGAGTATTGGCCCTTTCTAGGGCTCTCTCACAATAGGCAGATATCAAAAGTTGCTGGATGCCGAAAACCCCCACCAGCTAGGAAGTTAGAGAGAGGAAGTTTAAAAATAGCTGAGTTTTTCCTATGTCAGATTTTTTTTTTATTTTGAGCACAATGTGGTGTTTAATCTCTATGACAGGGAGCAGGCAAGGGAGAGACTTGGAAACAGGTAGAGCAATTTTATAAAGCCCTCAGAGTAAATAGAGGCAAAGAGGGCGTATTTAAGGAAGAATGAAGCAGGAAATAAGAGTCTCCCCAAAGAACCCCTAATATTTCAGCTGTAAAAGGGAGAAGAGCAACTCAGAGTAGCAGCGGAACACATATTTCTTCCACCTCGTGGTTTACTCTCCTCAGCTCTGTCCTGCATCAGTGGCAATAATCCTCCACACTGGGCGGGTGCTGAGCACCAAAGAGCAAAGGCTATGGTAGATAAAGGAAGCAGCACCATTAATGTATATTAGACAGAATTTAGTTAGATGCTTTTGTACTTTAACACACTGCACGTCACAGATACTAGAAGAGAGAGAAGAGAAAGCTCTCCCTGTTGCCTTAGGCTGCCTTTCAAATCATTTCACTTGGCTATGTAGCTCTACTGGTCTCAGTTCAATGCACAGCTCTGTTTTTTCTAACCCCCTCGAATGGTGGTTTTCAAGCTTTTGGATACATGCAATATTCCTAGGTTTATTAAGGGCCATGCAGAGGCATGTGAAGTAGTGAAAGGAGGGAGCTTTAGGAAAAGAACCAGATTTCAATAACAGGGCAGCGGAGGAGGAGAAATGGGATGAGACAATAAGCAACCAACTGCATTGTAACTGGAGACAGGATGTGACTAAAGGTGAAAGTGCAACAGCAGTAATGTTGATGGCAATGAGGAAAGAGAACAGCAGGGGCTGATCACACAGTTCATCCTTAGGTCAGAGTGTGATCTATATTCCCCTCTGCCCAGATCCAACCATTTAAGAGCCAGGATTTGGAACCAGCCAAAAAGAAGGAACTTTATTCTCAGTGATTTACAACTCACACAGGTACCAGCTACCAATGGGTTCCCTGGGATGGTTTGCTAAACATCGATGGGGCAATGGATACTGTTTAAAAATATTAACAACTTTATGTTTTTAAAATAAATATAAAGCTTTGTGGCGTGGGGTGGGGTCCGAAAGCCTGCTGGTATTTATCAAAGTAAAGATAATAAAATACTTTGAGAGATCATTTCATGTGAGGTGCTCAAAGCACTTTGCAACTCATGAATTAATCTTTACAACCTCCTTCAGAGGTAGATAATGATCCTACTAGCACCGATGGGGAACTGGAGGTCTGAAGAGGTTAAGTGAGTAGCCTGATGTGAAGCAGCAAATAAGTTGCAGAGCCAAATATAGAATTCCCAAGCCTACGCGATAGCCACTGGAAAAAGTGACTTACATATTGTTAGTCAGTGTAAGCTAGATTTGAAGTATACAGCCTGAGGGAGCAAAGTGCCCTGTCACAGGAGTGGACCAAAGAACAACTTGTGACAGTCACAAAATCACCCGTTTCCTGCTTGGTCTGGGAGAGGAATACATTATTTGACCTCTTTCCGTGGACCAGTTCGCTCTCCACTGGGTGTCTAGCCAGTTATTCTTGCCAGTGAGTAGAGAGGGCAGAACCAGGGCTCCTCTCAACCCGTTTGTTTGTAAAAGGAAGGCTAACTACTAGTTAATCCTTGTTCTCTTCGCCCCAGCCAGAGTTCACAAACTAAGCAGGGACCTTGTTCCTCTTTCTTGCCATGTCCAGCCAAGAAAGTGCTGTAATAATCTAGCCTTCTAAGAGGCCAGGTTTTTCAGCTTCTGTTATCAGTTACGTTGCTCAGATCATCCCAGATCTTTACTTTCATCAGATGCTGATGTCATAGCTACTGGCTTTTTTCTTGCTTCTGTAGTATCTGCTGCCTTTTGTATGACACTGTGAAATACGCCTATACCCCAGCTCTCACCTCTCTTCTCCACAACCAAAAAAGGTAAAACAAAATGTTTATATTTACATGCTTTGAAGTTTTACAGAACAAACTTCTCCAAGTGGATTGCAATCGGAGAAAATTCACATCATTCTATATGGGCATCATAAATCTGGGACCTAATGCATTTTCTTATATATCCATGACCAATGGTACATTAAAGACTTGAAAACAAAGAACTCAGTGACACCATGCTATTTTTAAAAAATGGAATAAAACTCGCAAACTTGGAAAACAGTCTAAGCATCCAATGCACAGATAAAGAGAGATTCAAAATCTGGTAAGAGCTATAAAGCTTGCTAAGATATGGCATTAAAGCAGGTTCAGTTCAAAGTCTCCCAGAAACTCTACTGGATTCCAATCTCATATGATGAAACTTGGGTTTAAGAGACCATAACAAAATGTTGTAATTGTCTGGAGGTCTGAAGTGACTATACACATGCTCAGAGAGTTTTAAAAGTTTAGCATGTTCTAGAGAAAAAGAGCATGAGAAATGGAAAAATAGTTGGGTTAGGGAAAAACTTTAGGACCATATGTTCTGTCTAAATTCCTTTCTGGAACTGTATCTAAATCCTCATGAACATGGATCTTTAACAGCTCACTGATTTCCAATACAATAATATTAAGGCAGGGAAAGGATAAGAATAACATGGTCATAAATTAATCTGGCATTTCATGCAAGTGTAGCTTTTTCTAAACAAGAAATATATGGAATTAAGGCCCAAATGGATGGAGTTTAATACTATCTCCAACCCCTTTTTATAAAAACTTTGCCAGAAAGTTGAGTTGAAGCTACTCAGGCAAAGCTAAGGACTCACTATGCTGACCTTAAATAAGGAAAAATAATTTGTGCATAGGTTATTACTGGTTGAAAGAAGGGTAGTGTGAGAGTTTTCTTAGTTTGTTTAGACATAGTTTGGGCCAAGACCAAAATCCAGGCTTCAGGTTTGCAAACAACCTAGACTTTTTATGAAAGGCTGAATGAAAATCCCTGAAAAGCTCAACATGTGTGCCTTGGATCTCTCTCTCTCAAAATGTAGGTCTATATAGCTATGTTTGTACGATATAAATCTGTATCTCACACACCACATATGGTGAGCTGATACACACATCACAAACTGCATTTATCGTCCTTCTTGGACCATCTCACTTGTGGTCTGAGCTTGCTTCCATGAAAGCCAATGGTAGAATGGTAGAATTCCCACTGCCTTCAGTGGTGGAAGATCAGGCCTATGCACGCTGTCCACTAACTCATCTTGCAGCATTTATTCATTGGAACATTGGAAGTATCTGAGCAGCTTCAGTCAACAACCACTTCCCCCCCACCTCATCCACCACACTATTTAAGTTATCCTGGTGCAAGGCCCAGGATGGATCATATTAATTCCTGGACGGAATATATGCATGTATGTGGAACTAATAGCCATGTGATAAATTGCATTGCTGTAGATTAACAGATTTATCATGCACCTTTTATTACCTCATTGGATTAGTGGGCTACGAGCAATCTCCCCTTGACTTCTAAGCCATGTTAGACTGTACCTGAAGAATTTTGCAGAAAATGTCCTCCCATTGCTCTAATGATGGACTAGCAGGAACACTAGTGGAAAACCCAGCTTTGACAAGGCTCTTCTGGCATCCCGCATTTTACCAGCATGTTAATTAAATCTGATTTTTCCCCATAGAAGCCAATGAGCATTTTACAAAACCTGTAACAGGCGTATGAGTGAGTCTGAAGTTTGTAGATTTTTGATACCCCCATTTTTCTAGATTCCTCAATGATCAGGCATCATTTTCCTCAGATCCCTTTAGAGCTGATCTTCTTGGGTCCTCTGTCTGCATGGAATATGGACTATAAAAATCTTCCTAGTCAGTATCAGAGGTGTATTGGCTATTTTACACAGTTTATTAAAAGAAACCTCCAAGCATCCCAATGACAGGAAGAATGGAAACAAGGAATCTGGGTGACAGGAGCAGGCTGGTGATTGTGGTAACAGACTTCTATAGAGCCTGTAATGTATATGTGCCCCGAGGTCAGTTTTGAGTAAACTGCATACCAACATAGAGAATGCTCAGGCAACAAAGACAGTTATTACCCAAACCAAGCTGTTCCCGAAAGTTTGGCTATCTGGAATGGAAGCTTGACAGCAGACCTGTTGACCGTTAAGATAACGGTCAACAGAGAATCAGAATCAGAGAATCTGCCCAGCAACAGCAAGTCACTCCAAGGCGTGTAACTTGCCACAGGGGGGCAAAAGTCCCCTCACAGGCGTGGGACTTGCTGGTTGGACAGTAGCCAAAACGTCACAATTGGTTTAAGCAAGCAATACGCTGGCGTAGAGAGATATATAAGGTTGTCAGGAAAGGCGCAAATTGGACGAGCCACGCATCACAAGGGGTGCACCAGAATCGCACCGCAAAGATGGCCTGATCAACCATCATTGCCTCTCCCCAGCTCGCTGCTCAAGAAAGTATAGGGCATTAGAGCTGGTAACCTGGGTGTGAATGCGATAAAGGTTCCACCTGGAAGAAAACCAGTAACCAGGGTGTGAATGCGATAGAGGTTCCACCTGGAGGAAAACCTGGGAATGTAACATAAAGAGTAAGGAAATTTGGCCATAAACTTTTATTGTTTTTGTTGCACCTGAGTTCATCCATCTGTGTGGTAAGTATTAATCAAATGTTGTTTGGTTGTAAGTAAGTCTTTAAGTATCTGTTTAGTATATTTGTGTTAGCATGATTGGTTGTCTAAATCATAAGTTTTAAGTGTTAAGTTTTAGGTTTATGGAATTGTAAAAGGATAAGGGGAGACAACTTGTGATAGAGAGAAAACCCTCAATAAATAGTGAATTTGAATTGAACAGAGAACGTGTGTCATTGAATGATGAATGATAGATTTATGAGCCGTTGACCAAGTCTTGGACTAAGACAGGTTTCAGCTGCTCTCATCCGTCCACAAGTTGGTCGGGTGAATAGCAAGGGGGGCCTGTCTGAACCTAGTGACTCAACGGACAGGCGGAGTGACTGCAGCCATAAGGCTATCCTTTCCCCTTTGCTAACTCATGAGCCTTTGTAGCTCCGTTGCTCAATAGAGCGCCGGTGACTTCAAAGGATTCCCTCTGTGTCTGTCTGTCTGCCTTTCCTCCTCCCTCCCGCTAAATAAGCGTTCCGTTATCGGATTCATTCACCTCATCAGTATCACGGGCTGAATAGAAACGGTGCGGACCCCTCAATCAGTCAAACCTGAGTAAGGTGTATGACTGTAAATGTAAGTGTGTTTTGAGAAATTGATCCCTTTAGGAAAATCCAACTATCTCAAGCAAGGGATAAAAAGAAAAAGGGAAAAAACCCCACAGTAAGCCATAAAACTGTCACCGGGCCGTAAACGGAAGTGGACTTGATAAGAAATCCTTCCTCCCTCCTTCACCATCTCTTCTCCAGGCCCCCCGTCTGAAGCGAGGAATACAAACGAACCAAGACAGGAGTTTTTAACCCCTTGTCACCACAGTGATCAGGGCTGCAAGAATTTGAGTCGCCTTGTGTGACTGATGTATTCTATGGGTGTATAATTAATCTGCTAAAATAGTAAGTGCTCACAAATGTCTGAGAAATGTGCCATAAATGACTGGATTGGACAGTCCAAAAAGGAGAATGTGAGAAAACAGAAACTTAATCAGGAGCTATTTAATTACCTGAAAATCAAAAAGGAATCCTACAAAAATTGAAAACATGGACAAATTGCTAAGGATGAATACAAAAGAAAAGTGAAAGTGTCTATTATAAAATCAGAAAGACTGAGGCATAAAATGAATTACCCTGAGCAAGAGACATTAAAAGGAATAAGAACAGCTTTTATAAGTATTTAAGGAGCAAGAGAAGGATGAAGGAAAGTGTAGGTCCACTACTTAGCAGGGAAGTAGAGCTAATAACAGGCAACACCAAGAAGCCTGAAATGTTTAAAGCCTAGTTTCCTTCATTCTTCACGAAAAAGGTTAATAGTGACCAGATACTCAACACAATATTAACACTGGGAAAGGAATGCAAGCCAAAACAGGGAAAAAACAGGTTAAGAATAGTTAGATAAGTTAAATATATTCAAGTCAGCGGGGGCTGATTACATTTGTCTTAGGGTACATAAGGAACTAGGCAAATCAATTTTAGGACCATTAGCAATTATCTCTGAGCTCTCATGGAGGATGGATGAGAGGATGGGGGAGGGGCAAACATATCACCTATCTTTCAAAAGAAGAACAAAGAGGACCTGGGAAATTATAGACCAGTCAGCCTGACTTTGATACCTTGAAAAATACTGGAACAAATGACTGAACGTTCATTTTTAAGCACCAAGAGGATAATAAAATGATAAATAATAGCCAACATCAATTTATCAAGAACCAATCATGTCACACAGACTTAGTTTCCTTCTTTGACAGGGTACTGGCCTAGTGAATAGAGAAGCAGCAGCAGAAATAATATATCTTGATTTTAGTAATACTTTTGACACAGTCCCACATGACATTCTCATAAGCAAACTAGGAAAATATGGTCTAGATGAAATAATTATAGGGTGGGTGCACAACTGGTTGAAAAACTACTCAAAGAGTAGCTATCGATGGTTTGCTATCAAACTGGGCAGATGTATCTCGTGGGGTCCAACAGGGTTCTGTCCTGGATCTGGTACTGTTCAATGTTTTCATTAATGTCTTGGATAATGTAGTGGAGAGCATGCTTATAAAATTTACAGAGGACATCACGCTAGGAGGGATTGCAGCACTCTGGAGGACGGGATTAGTATTCAAAACGTCCTTGACAAAGTGGACAATCGGTCTGAAATCAAGAAGATGAAATTCAATAAAGACAAGTAAAAAGTGCTACACTTAGGAAGGAAAAATCAAGTGCACAACTACAAAATGGGGAATAACTGGCTAGGCAATAGGACTGCAGAAAAAGATCTTGGGGATATACAGGTCACAAACCGCATATGAGTCAACAATGTGCTGCTGTTGTGGAAATGGCTAATATGCTGGTGTGTATTAACGGAAGTGCCATATGTGGCTCACCTGGGGATTAGCTCGGCACCAGTCTGATCCCCCCTCCTTCAGTTGCTTGCCCTGTGGTCTCTCTCTGGACTCAGGTTACACCCTCCTCCTGTCTCAGGGTACTCCCTCTTCCTGATCTGGCCCCCCTGCCAGGTCACTGGTTTTCCCTTTCCACAATATGAAAGTCTGAATGATCTTCTCAGACAGTCTGCGGTTCCACTGTCGCACTGTGCCACTTCCCCAGCTGCTGGTAGGGGAACCAGGCCTGGAACCCTACATCCGGCAAGTATGGTCTAGGCAATCCCAGCGGCTGTGGCTCTTTACTACCTTCCTTTCTCTGGCATCCGGCCCCCTCTGGGTTACCACTGGAACCTACTCCCCTCCCTGTGGCCACTTCACCCTTTCTTGGGTTCTTGCCAGAGTTTGTACTCCCAGGCAGGGCTTACTCGCCACTAGGATGCCTCCTTGTCCCTTACCCTCATTTTCCCTCCTCTCTATGGAGTGACTGCAGTGTTCCTTCCTGCAAGCCCCTTCTTGCTCTTCACTTCCTAAGCTCTCCCTGCCCCTGCCCGGCTGGGCTTCACTGTCAGTTAGAGCTTATCAACCCTGACTCTCCTCCAGGTGCAGCCTGTCATGAGATTAATTGGCCTTTCTACCTATTCAGGCCTTGTGTAGGGTAGACACCCCATCATAGCACTGAAGGCAGGACCAAAAGAAATGGGCTTAATCTGCAGCAAGGGAGAGCTAGGTTAGATATTACGAAAAGCTTGCGAGAAATAAGGAGAGATAAGCACTGGGCTAGGTTAGCAATTGTGAAATTCTTTTGGAGTATTTTAAGAACCCTGGAGTAACACCTGTCAAAGATGGTCTAGATGTGTTTGGAGTGATAAACTAGATGATCTCTGGAGGTTGCTTCCAGCCCTACATTTCTTATTGTATGATTCTATAACTATAAATATGCATCTTTTTTCTTAAAGAGAAAAAAACTTCCTTGGGGTGGGTAGACTTTGATTAAAGTAGGGTTTGCTGTTTACTTAAAACGTGACCTTTCAAGGAAAAGAAAATCACCTGCGTGCCACATAGCAGTTGCTTGCCTCATTGGCATGGTAAAAGCTACTGCCTCAGAGTTTTCTTTGTTCTCCAGAAAAATCAGAACTTCACCCTTCCCAAGGTAAACCAAGGTCCAAAAGAAATCAAAATTCTGAGCAAAGCAGCCTTCCACCCTGTCCCTCACTCAGAGCCCTTTCTCCAGGGTCTGTTCGAGCTTTCACTCCTTCTGTGACAGGTTCAGCCTTCTTGGTGCAGGGCAAAAATTATGCAACCAGCAGGTTGCTCCTCAGAGTGGTATAAGGTATGGTTCTTCCAAGGCTATCTCCTACATTGTGCCCCTCTTCTGGGTACTCCAGGACACTGGCCCCTTATCAGCCTCCTAAGTTTCCTCCCAGATCCCTTTTACAGGCTTTCTAGGAAACTTTTTTTCCTTTGGGGAATTTCAGAGCTCTTGCTTTTACCGTCTCCCTCCTCAGTAAAGAAACCCCAGCCTATTCCCTCTCCCCTGCTTTGCTCTGTCCTGGCCCTCTCAGCAGGAAGAACCACAAATCCTGCCTTTTGCTCTGATCTCTCTCACAATGAAGAAAAGGACCTGACTTTATACAGCTTCCCTTCCCAGCTGGCCTAGCGATCAGTCTTCCAGCTCCCATTCTTCTGTCTGGACTACAATCCCCAGAATCCATCTCTTCTGGTTAGACAAGGAGAACAGGGAAGAGCTGGATGGCAAACCTTTGCAGACATTTCCAGGGTAAGCCCAAACCAGAATTACTGAATGTTTCAGTTAGTCCTTTGGCTTGAATTTGGAGTAATGTGTAAATTGGCTACAATATATATTTTTTAATCTAACAAGTGATTAAACTGGATTTGTTTTGTTCTCATGCTGTAACCGCAGCCTCGACGACTGGCATGATGATGTGGTTTCTCTTTCTATCCATCTCTTGCCATGACTGAGAGCGCTGAAAAGTCTGACAAAATCCTTCTTCTCAAAACACAAATGAGGCTTTCTGGGAAACTTAAAGGAAAGTAGAGCCTGTCAGAACACACCTAACACTGTCTACTGACTTTTACTAAAACTGAAGTATTTAAATAGCATCTTTAATGCAAGAATCCCTAAGAGCCCAAGAACTTTACAAGCTGAATGCCAGTAATACACATGCCCATATCTTTGGATAGGTCCATTTTATAAATATAAAGAAATAAAATATAAATCAGATGCAAGAAATAAAATCCTCCTACCTGAAATGCAGTCACAGTAGCTTGCATGGTGACAGCCTGTTAACGCCTGCAGCAGTATTTCACAGTAACCATTCAAGAGAATTTGTGGGAGGAATACCTTAACCAGCTGAAACTACACCGGGAAGCTGGGTACTTGCATGCTGCCAACCTCAGCTGGAATTTAGTCTGGACACAGGAAAGCAGAATATTGAAATATCACTAGCAAAACTGAGCACTGTATATACAGTTTAATTACAAGTTATTGGGCTCATGTGGGAATTACTGGGTGAAAATTTTATAACTTCTGTTACGCAGGTCAGATTAAACTATAAATCATTAAAATCTACTGATGTATTTCAAAGTATATTCCCCATCCCTCACCCGCAAAATCATTAAATCACAGAAATGGTTATGACTGATCTTTATGTAGAACAGACATTGGAAAAGGAAAGAAAATGTTTGCAAAACAAATAATCACATTATAGTCATTCAATTGTTTTAAATTACAAACAACAATTCTTATTTTTTTTTCTGTGTGTTCTTTAATGCAATATAACACTAGGCAGGCCTATTACCAATTAAGAAGCTTCTTGCCACAAGATTAAGAAGTTTGTCCATTAAATCAAATTTTGAAACTTTTCCTTGACAATCTTACAGGTCTTGTCACCACTTAAGCACGTGCATGGAAATGTGAGATATGAGACTTAGAACAGGTACTTTTATGTAGGCATATGCGTGAGCTAATCAGACTAGCTAGATACAAGAGTTTATTACAAATATTAATTAGGACAAAGGGGGAACAGACATATCCAGATTTTGAGCATATAATAGGTCTGTTTCTCAGGTTCAGGACACATTTTTAAAAATTAGAAGCTAGTTTTCTTATGTTTGATCCACCATTCGTCATCTCTGCTCCTATTACTAAGAATGATTTGTATTTTCTGTAATGATGTAAAAATGTTTTGTTTATAGGCTGGAATTTTGTTAATTGTTAGGCACCAGTTTAATATAACGACATATATGCTCATTCAAACCTTGCCTATAAGTATTATCAATAAAAAGTCCATCCATTCTTACTACATCACTTTAGTTCACAAAAAGATTTTCTATAGTACATTGCAGGTAAATATACATACAAGTAGTAAACGAACGTCTGAGTAAATATGGCACTTTTTTATTTACATATGCAATCTTTCCCAGCTCTCATACAGAATTAGGAAACAATCTTTTTTTAGCAAGAGCATTTCTAAAACTCTATAATATGAAAATACACTTCACAGGCTAGATATTAGGAAGTTTAGAAAAGCCAACAGTCCATTTACCTGAGTTTGTTTCATAAGATTAAACTGATAACTGTGATTTGACATTTTATCATTCACTGGGATTCAAAGGGCTTGTCTAAGCACAACTATTTCAGTTTCTCTATATCTATGTAATTAAAGTGATACAAGTCCCCCTCCCCCACGTGGATGCCATTATAACAATATAAATGTGCTTATACAAGTATCGCTATTCCCATTCAGGAAGAAGAATAAACTACACCAATATTAGGCACGTTTACACCAGTATAACTATGTCTACACTAGTGTTTGTACTGGTACAACTATAACTGGTAAATAATCATATCCCTAACTGACACACTTATACCAGTACAAAAACTGTGTGTAGGTCAGAGCTTCAAAAGTTTATCTAAGAGGTGTGTAATTTCCATTCAGAATATACACCACAATATGACAAGGGAGACAACAATAGACATGAAATAAATCATGGTTTTGAAATGCTGTATCTACAAATATAGACAGTGTAAAGAGCTTTTTCCCCCAACCCCAATGTAATCTCCTATTTCAGATCTAAGTAAGATAACTATATGGATTCACCGATTATTTGGACAGTAAACAGTTTACATTCATCAGGAACTACAGCACTTTGGTTTACATATTTAGGTTAATACAAGCAATGAGCAATGAAACATTTCTCTCCCTCGAAGCACATTTAGAGTACATGTACTGTGAAGGAGTTCCTATAAGTGCATTCCATATATGAATAAAAGTAGCCCTTGTAATAGCTACATCAGTTATACAGCTAAACAGAAACATTTAAAAAAGCTGGCTTTGATTTCTTCACGTCCAACCCATCTCCTATTAATCATATGGAAAAAGTAAGCCTGACTTCAGTACTATGGCAAACATACTTACTGACCTACATGGTACACCCTGGATTAATGGAGAAAAATAAGATTTTTCTCCCCTTTCACATGCCAGATTCTTAAAGCAACAACATGCTTTTGTACCAAGACCCAAAACTTAAATTAACTGCAGTGCAAGCCACACAAGCAATACTGGCAACAATAGCAAATACCCTGACAATCACCTAGCAACTGTTTCACATAATTGTTAAAAATTAGCAGCCAACCCTCTGCAATTTACAGACAGCCTCGCTGCCTTTCAAAGGAAGTACTTATTTCTAGTTACCCGCTAGCAGTTATCCAGTGCCTCCAAATGTACAGGGGAAAAGGAGAACCCCTGGGCAAACTGTGAAGCCATTATTTTGTCTTAGGCTTAAATTAGCTTTTGAACAGCACACAGAATTAAAATGGACACCACCTGCCAGGCTTACCCATGAGAAAGCAAATGGCAGGAGTAGTTGACAAAACATCATTTTAGCGGATAAAATTCCCAACCTGATGCTATATCATGGCAGCCTATTACAGATGATTCAATTATTTAAAAAGCAGGCTTCCAATTGTATGATTTCCAATTTAATTACTAGCTGGGAGATTAAAACAAATGTGGTTTTCACCGCCATCTTCTGCTACACTGAGACTTGACATGTTAATATTTGATTTTTTAATTTAATCTGGTTTCTGAAAAATCCGTGAAGGCTCCTCCACCAAGCCTGGTAATATGCTACCAAGCTCACTGCAGCACTTATTAGCTGCTGGAAACAATTTTGTTTCCTGGTCAAAAGCTTCACAGACCAAAGATAACTGCAATGTTCCCTCCTGAATCCCAAACAGTGCAGTCATGTGAGACACCAAGCTCCCTCAGGGGGAAGTGAGTTCAGTGGGAGTTGAAGGGACTCACCACCATGTAGGACTAGGCCGTTGGTTGGGGGTTGGGTGAGGGTGCTCCCTGACTGTGGAATGTCAGCTCTACCTGGCATAATGTAAAGTTCTGGGCAGAGATTTTTTCACAGTCATGACTTGGTCAGACACCTTCTGTTCAAATTAATGGAAGGTGGGAGGCTACATCTCCTGCACTCTTTTGAAAATCTCAAACTTGAATCCTTGCAGGATTGGCTCCCCTATATTACTTTGCAAATCTTACCCTTCACTCTTTCAGTTCTGAAGAATAATCGACAACAGATGTGACCTATTCAGCCTACTGCATAAGATGGAGGCTATGATTTCTGTAGGGGCATGAGGGAGTTAGGTGCCCATTAACTTTCAATGGAAGTTGTGCACCTAATTTCTTTGGGCCCCTTAAAGATCCCAGCGCTCATACATAGAAACTTTTCTAAAAGACTCTGACCTCGTGGGAGAATAGTTCGTACGTGTGGAGTCTCAACAAAAGGACATTCAATCAGGGTCAGGTCTTGTGAGGCACTGCGCACCTTCAAGTCCCACTGACGAAAACAGGGGTTGAAGCTGCACAACTTCTCACAGGATCAGCCTCTAGAAAATCAGATCCTAAGTGATTAATAATGGCCCTGGAGATGATATGTTCATTTATTAAAAAATATGCAACCCAAGGTAGACAGTTGGAAACACGCCACCCCCTACGAGCCAAAATCAAGACACAGTTGATCTAACCACTAGCTGTTGTCAGTACAAAATAATTTTTCCCCACACTCTCCTAATCAGGGCAAAATAAACAAAAATATTTTAAAACTCTGAAAAAATACAAGTAAATTTTATTTAAAAATATATATATATATTCCTTACTCCACATTTGTTTGTACATATAGTTTTCTGTCAAAAGGACAAAAGAAAAAAATAAAATAAAAACATCAATAAAGGCATAGTCAGACTATCTAATTATTTATAGAATGTATTTGGTAGAAGCAGGTTTCTGTAAAACAGAGTAAAAGGAAGATGGTTATTCAGCTTTCATCTGCTCTCTAACATCAGGAGGCAAAGTTTCAAACAAAGTGTCTTCTACAACCAAGCCAGTCCGCTTCAAAGCCCTACATTCACCAAGTTCAGGCGGGAGAATTTCAAAGTGATTGCCTTTAATATCCAAATAGGACAGGAATACTAAATTACCAATTTTAGGTGAAAGGACTGACAAGTTATTTTTTCCAATCTTCAGAGTCTTAAGTTTTTTGCAAAAGTATAGTTCATCTGGCACACTCTCCACTTTGTTACAAGTGATGGAAAAATACTGTAAGCTTTGAAGCACTCCTATTTCTGGTGGAATAAATCGTATATCATTGTAAGACAAATCTAAGTATCTGATTTTGTTGCATAGGAATAGGTGGGACGGAAGAACCTCTATTTTGTTGTGACTAAAGAAAAGACGTTCTAAGCTCGTGAGTTTCTTTATATGTTCTGGGATATATGTTATACTGTTGTACCACAGCTTTAGAATTGTAAGTTTTCTCAGATATTGAAAACTAACTATTTCTTCTATTGATTTGAGGTTGTTTTCCTTTAAATCCAATTCCTGGAGACTGACAAGGCTGAAAACTGCATGAGGTATGCGCTCCAAATCACAGTGAACCAGCTCCAACTCAGTTAAGTTAACCATTTTCTTCAAGTTATTGAGCATCACTAATTTGGTGCCATCATTATGGATACACATTTTTTGAAGGTGACTTGAAACATCAACCACAGACTGTGGGATTTTGGATAAGTTGCTTTTAATATAGAGAATTTTAAGGCTTTTAAGTTCCCGAAAAGACTCAAGTGTAATGTTTTTGGAAATATCATGACAGAGAGAGCCAATTAAGTAGAGCTCTTCTAAATTCCTGAGCCCATACATCCAAGGTGGAAGCTCTCTGACGTCATCAAACTTGACGCTCAAGATCTTCAGATTTTCCTTCAGAAATGCCAAGGCGGCACAGTGGATCTTCACAGAACACTGGTACAAAGAGAGCTCTTGGAGACTGTCCAATTGTGCAATCGTTGCTGGTATCAGCACATTATTAATTATTTCAAGTTTTAAAGACTGCAGCTCTGTAATTTCAAAAACTGTGTCTGGAAGTCCAGAAAGCATGAAGAGTTGCAGTTCTAGCCGGTTATTGGCATTTGTTTGTAGCCGCTGTCTCAATTTATCTGCAGTCCATTCATTGTTTAAGTTCAGCTGTTTCAGCTTGTTTTCACTGACTTCAGACAGGAATACAGCAAATCTCTTTGAATAAAGAGGGTCATATTGGTCTATCATGTGAAGCATAAAAGAAAAGTCATTCTTAACATCTGGGATATCATCAATTCCAGTTTCTTGCCGAACATATTCAAAGGAATATTCCTTTAGTGAACGATAGAACAGCCAATATAAAGTGTAAAGGCATGTTAGCCCATAGATGCTTACAAAGCACAGGTAGCAGAAGGAGAGTTTAGAGAACAGATGTGCCATGGTATGATTACAAGAAAAATTCTTATATCCTGTCATGTCCTGTATGTCAACATTACAGACGACTGTAAATCTGACTTCTGAAACCAGTGCACTATTGTAAGCAATAATGATAATGAATTTAATAACTTTAAGTACAGTCTGGCGAACATACATAGCATAGAGCAAATCACCTTCTTCAACATGGAGTCGGAATTTCTTCACTTTTTCAAACAATGCTTTTGCCTGTTCTCCTTCTTTTTTATCCAGGGCCCCTGCCGTCCCCTTATCCACAACGAACTTTTCAGGTATCGATTTTAAAGACTGAGTCTTGACCAAAGTGCCTTCTGTGCTAGGCTGGATAGTATTTGACCTGCTTATGTTGTTCTTCCTGTTGTCCTTCTCCTCTGAGTCTTCCCCAGACACTTCAGATAAGGCCCTGGTTGTCCAGGGAGAATCAAAACATTTCCCCAGTATGGAAATGAAGTGTTCAATTTTTGAGCTTGACCCAGGAAATTTGAACCAGAAGTTACTACACAGCATGAAGATCAGAGTATGTATAAGGACAAGGTAAGGGAAGTACTTTGCATACCAATGCAGGGCACGTTCATAGCATATTTGGTTTATAAAGCTATACTGCTGAAGGTCTAAATCAGTCTTTAGTCCTTTCATTTCAACAGTGGCAGGAGTAGTAGATGGTTTGGGTGGGGGAAGTGGGGTTGTATTTGGGACTGCATTAGGCACATTAGCCATGTGAGAGTGGTTCTGTGGAGGCTGTATTCTTTTTGGAAGGCATATTATCTTGTCTTGCATGACCTGAAACAACAAAAAGATACACTTTCAAATTATGTAGCGATGATCCCTGATGTCATCTCTGTTAGGATAATGGCATCATCAGCTAAATGTAATTTCTCCTTGACATACTCCACCCACAGCACTAGTTCAGTGGTTAAATCCATTATTGTTGTTTTTTATGTGCTAATCACACGCTTAATATAGATGCTAAGACTAGACTGTCTAACCTATTTAGTCCTTTCCATACATATAAAAATCTTCCACACGTCGCAAACTAGGAAAGAGTAACTCTGTCTTTGACTTCGTAATCAGCACGTGAATTCAACACTACCCAGTCAGATTTAAATCCACCACATATACACAGAGGGGCTGATCCTGGCTGAATGCCCACACCTCCCACTGGCTTCAGCAGCCTCGCGGGATTGGTCCCCACTATTATTTTTTAACTATCTCCAGCATGGTAACTGTTGAAACTTAGAAAACTCCTTTAGCTGCACTGAGCCAGATCCTCAACCGGTACAAACTGATATAAAGTTCCAGTAAAGTCAACAGAGTTACCACCATCAACACCACTTGAGGATCTGGACAAATATCTTGAAATTGGATTTACACATTTGCAATGAACAGGAATGTAAATATCTGTCTGTTTCATTTGCATTGTTTTCACACACCATCTTCATTTCCCTTGGTTTATTCAGTCAGGCAGTTACACGTGCAAGTGACTGAAACTATGCTTTGTTCATATCAACAAGCAACTTGGCTGCTGGCCCAAAAAGAGCCTTTGTGAAATGTGAATTTTGAACATATATATCACATTTTACTGTGCGCAGCAGAAAATATTTTAAAGTACAATACAAACAAACCTATAATTTACATCCTACACAATTTGGGACATTTATCACTGACATTCTGGAGCAAATTCTCTGCTGGTATCAAGGAGCAGAGCTCCACTAAAGTTTGCCAGATTAGGGCAGCAGAGAATCTGTCCCTTTTATTCCATTTCTGAGGAACCCCAAGAAATATGAATTCCATGTTAGCGCTATTACTAGATCCAGGAGTGGCAGCTGGATCGAAACCCTCCTAAGACAATGTGAACCAGGAACAGCATAGGGGTTAAAGAGGAAATCATTAAACCTATTTCATATTGGTGACAGGAATATAGGGCCAGATTGTGGCGTGCTCTATGTGTCTGTGGAGAGGAGACGCAGCCTCTGCAGAATCACCATTCCCTGCATAGGTAGGCAGGCAGTGGGCAGAGCAAAGACTGGGGGACGTATATGGCACCAGGTATAAGCCTAGCATAGGCTAAGTTCTAACTGGAAAGGGGAACATTGAGACGTAGATTGTGATCTAAGAGGCAGTTCCTGGCTCTGCAACAACTGTGCACTGCCTCACACACAGGGCTTGTGACAAAAAAAATCCTTGTTAGGCTCCCCTCCACCTTTAAAACATAAAATAAAAGGGACATTGTCCCGCGTGTGTGTGTCTAAGCACTGATCTACTCTCTAACCTGGAGGAAAAGTCCTTTAAATTTACAGATATAAAAAACAAGAGACACTCCTGACCAAATATCTCTGTTTTTAAAATAATTGTTCTTGTTGTGGAGCCCACCATCCACAGTGCTTTCTGCTCCTTGCCAGACTCTGACTCTCTAGCAACATTTAACTAATCCAGAGAGGCAGTTAACATCAATTGTTTATGTACCAAGTGACCTTGAAATGTTTTGGCATGGAGAAGACACAGTTATTAGTTATGGGTGGTGAAGAGTAAAATAAGCATATTCATTTCAGCGCTATTCAAAACACAGGGAGGAAAATAAAAGTGATTGTTTACCAAATGAAAAAAAAATTTCAAGACCCTAAGAAAGTGATAAACAATAAAGAGCAAAAAACAAGATTTTAACTCTACACTCAGGTTTCCTTTGGAAAACTGTTATGAAAATTGATCAGGTTAGGCACAAAATCTTCTCAACCCTCCCTTTACTATGACTGAGGAGACTTAAAAAACAAATGGGCTAACTCCACAGCTGGTGCAAACCAACCTAGTTCCACTGACTTCTGATTTTCAGCAACTAAGGGTCTGGGTCGTGATATTTTATTCATCTATCCAAAAAAATTTACTCACCTGGGCCAGCAGATTTTTGCATTGCTGATAGTAACTACAGCAAAAACAACACTTGACAATGTTCTGCTAAAAAAAAACTCACTCTGGCATTTTTTTAACACCACTGATAACATGCTTTTCCTTTTCGGTTATACTTCTTTTAATTTACCTGTAACGTACATCCAAATACACCGATCATCAGCATGGCTACTGAGAGATAGTCTGTAAACACATCCCACCATGGCTTCAGTACTCTGAATGCTGGCTGCTGTTCAGAGAACTGGCGAAATTCAGTCATAGGAATCATGTTTCTGAAAGACAGTGAAGCAAGGCTGGTGTTTAGTCATTTCATGCCGTCTTCCTGCATTCCATATGACTCATGGAAAAAGATATTTCATGCCACCTTTCTCCATTCTATCTGGCTCGGGGGGGGGGAAAGAAAAACTATTGTGACCTCCTACAATCATTAGATATTCCTTGCTCCCCCTACCCCCCACTTCCTTGGATCTAAAATAGGTATAATGGCCACCACACAAGGCTGTTGCTAGGTTATTCATTCATAGCTGTAATGTGTTTGGAGATCCTTAGATGGAAAGCACTCATCTAAGAGATAGTTACATTAATACATTATCCTCTTAAATCCTTCAGATTTCACACACTGTCAATGGAATAACTATAACGGACGCATTATTTCACAAAACCATATAAAAAAATCAGGGTCATTTATGAGGCAGTGTCCATATCAATAGGCCTATACTGATGCCCACTTTGTTACAGTAGTGGTGAAGGTATACAACTCTCATCAAATTACAGCAGCCACAAGAGTCCCTTCTGATATCTGTGTGCTTATTTTGCAAAAACTCAGCATGCACATCAGAGGAAAAGTGATTCTTCAAAAGAGGAAGAGCTGGTGTAAGTGACTAATAGGTCAAACCTTCTTGTCACTCTTTTCTTTTAGAAAAAGGTAGAAAAATTGATCCCTTTAAATGATCTGACAAGCGCTTATTAGTGGAGCACTGTACTGTAAAGCGGACTGTCACTACGGAAAAGAATAAATGGCCACAAGTCAGAAATAAAACATGGGAATACCCATAAATCAGTCGGAGAGCACTTCAATCTCCCAGGACACTCTGTAGCTGACTTGAAAGTTGCCATACTTCTACAAAAAAACTTCAAGTACAGACTTCACAGAGAAACTGCAGAGCTGCAAACTTGATACAATCAAACTAGGTCTGAATAGGGACTTGGAATGGTTATCTCATTACAAGAAGTAATTGTCACTGTTCACACATTCTCACCTTCTACTCAATGGTTGTGAATAGGCCCCAGCTACTTTAATTGTATGGACTTGGCTATTACCTACTCCCACATTGTTGTTCCTTCCCGTTGGCTGTATGTATGTACCCCCTATCTGATTTCCTTTCCCTGCATCTGATGAAGTGGGTTACAGCCCAAGAAAGCTTACGCCTGCAGAAATTAAATTTGTTTGTCTTTAAAGTGCTACAGGACTCCCATTGCCTTAACTAACAGCATCACAGTGCCTATAGCATGACACTGAGGAAAGGCTCTTGAGCAAGAGCCAAAGCATGACATGAATTGGCTTTTCTTCAGTACCAGAATTTACACTATTTTATGGCCATTACTAGGAAGGTTCCATCCTTTTCTTTATTTCCTGTACAAATCTAAATGATTTTGAAATACTATCGCCATCAGATTCTATCACACACTTCATAGACAGATCTATTCCTTAAAGAATATATCAATAGAGTAATCTAATAGATTAAAATTGTATTAAATATCATTTAGTGGTATCTGATAAAGCTTTGCTATTTATATGACTGAGCTCAGCCATTGGAAGCTGCCATTTTGCTGCTAACACCAGTATTGACAACTCCAAACATTCAAAAATCTTGAGTCAGGCCTTCCAAAGATCATGAAATTGGCTTCAGAATCACTTTCTGTTTTGTTCTGATAATAGCTTTGGGGTTCTTTTTATTTATTTATTTTTCTCTTGTGGCATCAGATCCTTTAGGCTTCACATTTTCAAGTTTTTCTCCACAACTATGAGGGGTAGAAACTACTTTTATTTATTTATATCATAAATTAAAGTTGAGATTCTCACACAATTACATGACTCTAGAAGGAAAGCTTTCAGAAAAGCACCTACTATCATGAGAGTTGGCAACACTGTTTTTAAACATGCAAGAAGCGCACTGAGTGTAGGAGTGGGTGGTAGGGGAAATCATTCTGCAATAATTCTGCACTGAAATCAGTAGGAAGCCCAGGTAAATTTGAATGCTATATTTTTATATATATTTTATTTTAATAAAAAAGTTTTATCTTCTCATAACTGTGTTTGATTACTTTATAGGCAGATGAATTTAGATGAAGACATATAGTCTGTGTCACCACAAGGAAATGCTCCTCAGATCTCCTTCCCTTCCTAGTATACTGGATAATATGCATATGTAGCACAACCCTCCATTAGCTGGAATGTTAGAACTGCTTGAGAGCACATGACAATGTTGCTGTCTAATTGGTGGTCCACAGACAATGAGGGAGAACCTCCAAGAGGAAAGTGTCTTGCACCCTCCATCACAGGTCTATCTGTGGAAAGGGATAATCTAAATCTACCTACATAAGATTATTAGAACAGGATGAAAATATTCAGATGAAATGATTTTCATCAGAAAATGTCATTTTGAAACATTTCATGGGGAACTTCAAAATTCGGGCTTTTTGTTCTGATTTGAAACAAAAACTTTAAATATTGGAATTATTCACAGAATGGAAATTTTAATCCAAACCATCTCTAGATAATACTTAACTCCATTATAGTTGCACATGAGAAAGTTTATACATTGGTTACTTTCCAAATAGAAACAGACCAACTGCTCTTTTTTAGACAAGGTCTAAAGGCACCTGAAAATCAGTACCTGTTCTTTCAGACTAGAGAACCTCACAAGGGAACAACAGCACTCAGAAAAGTACTGGTATGAATTGGAAAAAAAATGACTATTAAAAAACTTGTCGGGTTGATTCAATCTAGCATTCAGTTTTGTTGTGACAACTACAGTAGAATGATATTTAAGGCCCTATTCGGCACTCCTCACTCAATATATGGTCCCAATAATTTTAGGTCTAATGTCAAGAAATGTTTTCCTTTCTTTTTTCCATGATGAATGTGAATGAGCTAATGACAGGAATTGAACTGGGTGTCCTTTGTCCAGAGAGTGGGGGATTCTACACTTAACCCTTCTCTTGCAAAAACAAAGGGTATCTACAAGATTCAGATGGAGACTGGACAAAAGGGTATGGGATATTTGAATCACTTTCTGTCATTCTTTTAAGAAACTCCCTCTCATGGAAGGCTACCTTTGTGGCACTAGCAGTCACAGCTGAGGCTAGTATGAAATGTAAAGGCAGGTGTCTGTATTCTGTATTTTTCAATGCTGCTGTGTTGAATGACTGCATGAAAAGTGGATGCATATAACTACCACTTTATTTGCAACAGTAGCTTGCTTTTACAGGAGGCTTCTAACCCTGTTACCATGCCGACTCCTTGGAATTCCATAAGCAGAAGATTCCAAAGCTTCATAAAAACTGACTGCATGTTTATCTTTGTCAAAGAATTGCTAAAGAATTCCTCCAGGCTGCACAAAGAATCTGGTCCTACAGAACGGTTACATGCAACAGCAGTTTATTCATAGTTTCATTTCCAGTCAGATGTGACACGGACTTTGCAAACGGAAAGGGTTCAGATTCAATCTATATCCTGCTCACTACTTTAAACAAGTCAAAACAGAGATAGTTTAAAACCAATGTCACATTTCAGTACAAAGATCAACATCTAAAAGAACACACTAACCACTGGAATTTCTCTTACGTTATTATTAAAAGGAATTGCAATATTAAAGAGGAAGTTAAACACTGTGGATTAGAATTTCAGCTGGTGCAAATGGGTACAGCTCCATTGGCTTCAATTCAGCTGCATCCACAGTCACTATTTACAGGCACAACACCATGTAGTTTAGGCCTAAATCTGACCTACATTAGAATCATAGAATCATTACAATGTTGTTATAATCTGGTTGGAGAATCTTTGAATTCTAAATACTCTTCATTTTCTTAATTAAAATCACCACTCTCATTTTTTTTTCTGTCTTGCTCCCCCTACCCCAGAAACCTGCTGTCCAAAAACTTAAAAAAGAAAGGGAGGTATGTATGCTATCTGGTGTTCTCCTGCAGTAGAGAATTGAGAGGGGGAGCCCAAGTTAAACTCTATTCTGCAAACCACCCAATGTTGACATACAAACAAGGAGGGATAGACAACATAAAATAAGCTGTGCTAGCTTGTAAACAATTCAAAATAAAATTTAGGGTTTGCCAGATGGAAAACTGGGGGAGGAAGGAGTCAGTAGAGAAATGTTTTAATATTTCTAGGGAGGTATTTCAAACAATTAAAAATAAAGGAAATTGAAAATTGCTTCCATGCATATGGGGCAATGAAAGAAGATGTAAAATATGGGACTGCAGAAGAATTTTGGGGAATCCCTGCAGTTCCCCTGAAAAAGAACAACACATGGAAAAGAAGGTGCTACTGTGGTCTTCTGAAGAAATATGAAGATAATAAACAAACAAGCACGTGCTGGAAATGGAAATGTGGGGAAGAACCAAGCAAGAGCACTGAAGGCCACATTCTCAGCTGGTATAAATGGGCACAACTCCTTTGACTTCACTGGAGTGTCACACAGTTACATCAGTTGCATATTTGGCCCACAGAATCAGTTAATGCTTTGGGAAACAGACAGGATCAGCAAAAGGCAGACTGAGTTAATGCAACCTAAAGGAGTTAAGGAGAATAAATAGATGAGGGTGGGGAAGAAGGGAATTGGAGACAAATTAGGCTCATTAATAAATGAAAGAAATTAAATCAAATAATGATTGTAAAATGGCTGCACCATTGCAATGATCTCCCTGTTCGCAATTGGCCTTCATCAAAAGGAATAAAGAAAAGTGATATAGACAGTTAGGGAGTAATGAAGGTTCTTGCCAAGGCAGCTGAAAGGAAAAGTGAATATAGTTTACAGCTCAGGAGATCCAGATGACGTGCATTTTAGGATATGAAGGAAATTAAATAATTCAATTCCTGAACCACCGACAATGCACAGGAATACCTGCAGGGTGCATCTGGGGAGGGGAGATGATGGCGGGGCGTGTTTCCCATTCACCATACTCCCTTGTAGGGCTGATACGCTCAGGCCCATGCTTGAGAGTTAGCTTAGCACTTTATAAGAACTTTACGATATTTTTTTTATCCAGGGTGTCTTTGTCAAGTGTCTTGAAAAATGCTTTATAATTAAAAACAACACACACAAACACATCTAAAATATAGTCCTACATTAAAAAACTACAGCCAACAATAGTGCTAGCATAGCCTTTGGGACTAAAAACAGGCCACTGTGGTCATTTTAAAGAGATTCCTTTTGAGTAACAGGCTTCATTTTATGCAACATAACTGCTGGTGGAGAAGTTAGTAACCTGCATAAGGGGCTGGGTCAAATGGAACTGCCGTACATGTTTATCTCCACCTCTCTGCTTTCTAGATGCAATGTAAATAAGTACTATGACTGGAAAAGCAAATTCAATGAAATAGAAAGAATGAATTGGATAGCGCCCCTTTATTTTATCTGTTGCAAGCTCTTTGGGATCGGAAGTGTGTATGCCTGTATAGCCATTTAGCATATTTTCTTCATTGAACACCCAAAAAGAGCAAAAAGTTGACACCCAGATGGCTGCTTGTACATAGTTGCTTTGTCTCAGGCTCTTTTTTTCCCTTGGCCTGAGGCCAAATCACTGCGTAGTGCCCAGGTGACATGCAGGAGATGGAAGGATGGCATTCCCCTTCCCTGTTCTAGAATGTGGATCGACCCCTCTGGGAGAATAACTGCAGTCTCCAGGATGTAGCAGAGGCAGCTGACGGCTCGCACTACCTAAATGGGAGACTTCAGTCGGGGGACTGGGATCCTGTGCTGACCAACTAGTCAGGCCCCACGCATCCCACTCATCTTCTGCATCATCCCCATGTCCTTGCTGAGCAATGCCCCAAGGCTGGGTCCCATACATAGCTTCACTACATACAGTATAAAATGGAGGTGCCACTGATTTTTGTTTTTTACATGGCCACTTGCAGGGGAACAAGATTTGCCATGCCACAAGCAACGAGTCTGCCAAACTGCAGAGTTTTTCACTACAGGTCAAGCTCTTGCCAATTTTGAACAAGATAATCAACTGTGTTGCTGCACAGGGAAGCAAATATTATATATTGTGTGCGCTAGGATCAAGGCTTCACTGTGCCGGGTGCAAACATTCAGTACGACAGTCCCTGCGCCCAACGCTCACTGTCTAAATAGGAAGAAAACGCAACAGGGAGTGAAGAACACAATGGAGTGGGAGAAGAGGGAAGATGAAGGTGACAGTAATAGGAAGACAAGGTTGCAGGTATGATTAAGCACAGTTTGGAGGCTCGAAAGGTGTGGGATTTTTTAAAATAACTACATAGGAGATACTAAATTATTCATTAGCTGGCAATGCATTTCACTGCTATGACATTGCAGCAGTATGGAACGGAGAATCAATGCCATCAACTCTTGAGGTTGTGTCACAAGGCTAAGGACCTGTTCCTGCCCCACTGAAATCAGTGGGAGTTTTTTATATTGACTTAAATGGGCACAAGGTCAGGCACCATCCAGCTGAGGACAGACTCATAGCAGGGCTGGGAGTGGGAGATTTGTACATTAAGACTATTCTGTGAGTTTTGGGACAGATGGTAACCATGACTTGCTGCTATTTCAAGCCAGGAGAGACACTGAAGGCAGAAAGTGCTGGGCTAGGCAAAAGTAGTTCTCCTTTAAACATACTGTATATGTTAGTATGAATTATGAGGTGCCTTTTGAGAGAACAGCTGCAAGTAGGTCTGTGGGCTGGTTGCCATCCACAAATTACGGAACATTCATCTTCATTAAAGAAACAGAGAGCAATGCATATTTAACAGAGGCTGTGGCAACTCTGGGTGCAGCAATGAACCTGTGGCAGCTATCTGGGGACGGAGGGAGTCTGTAAGCATTTATGCTCCTTGTATTCGATGAACGTTGGTTACACTGGAGCGTTACTTCACATAAAACATTATCCAGCACCCTCCTGAAATCAGAGCACTTTCTATAAACTTTGGTTACTCTGAGTAATATTTTAGTGCAACTTTCAGGGGATATTGTAACGCCTTTGGCCTTGGGCCAGGCACGAAGTTAGGGAAACAAGCTAAACTGCTTTCCGATATAGGGCCCACTTCTGCAGTTCTGAGCAGATAAAACTTCCCACTAATTTTTTGGTTTTTTGTGCTGCACGGAGACTACAGGCTTAGGCGCTTTGTTTAGCCAGCTATAGCGGACAAGGCTAACCTATGGCCGCAGTGCTGCGATCAGATTCACCTGGGTGCGCCCCCAGAGTACTGGGTAGGAAAAAATAACTGCACCCAAGTGGACCCCTATGGATTAGAACCAAGGTTGCACTTAGACAGGACTGTCTTAGTATAGGCAGGGCTGGCAGTAGCTGTTACTGAGCTTAACCAACACTTCCCATTTTAAGACCTTGTTTTAAAGTTGTTATAACTATGCCGAACTTTAATTATTAGGTCTGAAATTTTGCATGCTGGGTGTCTGCCGCAGTCTGAAATTGTTTGTTTGGGGTTTTTTTTTAGAAAAATGTAGCCAATATGGTTCAGCCATTTCGGAGAACGAGGCTGGGGAAAAATACATTTTGCTCACATTAAAAAAAATTCTTGACACCTTTTCTTTGAAATGCTCTAATATCCTCATGCTTTGGAGCAGGGACTTGAGCTTTGGCAGGACGTGGTCTTTGCGTCAGGGATGACTCTTTTGATGTTCATACAAAAACCCTCCAAATTTTGCCAAGTTATAAGCCTCTGAAAACCTGCAGTTCACACATCATGCTTCATGATGACTTCTTTGATTTTGGTTGCTAGAAATCACTGAGCATCCTTGAGCCTCTCACTGCTTCTAATGCTGCCCAGACTGGGAAAGTGCCATGCCCACAGAGTGACTAAGCAAGCTCCATCCCTTCACAGCTCCTGAGTGTGACTGGACTGCGCACGCACCATCCCTGCAAAGTTCCTGGGCATGCTCCAACCCCAAGCTATGGCAGCTCAGAAGGCATTTCTCTGTAATTGCTGCTCCCAGCTACTCCAGGCTCCGTACTGTGACTGACAAGCAGGGAGCCTCTTTCTCCTGTGCTCTCAATGATCCCCACCCCTGCTAGCACCCAGTCAGCATAGAGGAGGAAGCCATCTGATTTGAATGTATGGAGGACAAACGCCAAACCTGTGGGTGGGAAGGGAAAGAGGAGTAGATTGGGACAAAGCCTGACGAGACTGGGACTGGGGGACGGGGGAAAGGAACTGGGAGTTGGAGGCAGGAGACTGGAACTGGTTGGGCAAGGAAAAAAATAGCATGTGATCGCATAACTGAACACTGTGTATTCATATGCACAAAGGGGCTGAATTAAGGATGCACAGGCAACCTTAATTCTAGCATTTCCTAACATTTGGGCGCTTGACTTCCACCATGTTCTTTTAATGGTGTGTGTGTGTCTGTAAAATATATATAAGGTCTTGGCCGACTTGTCTTTCTATTGTGGCAATCATTTTACTATATATCTGAGTAGTGTCCAGCACAGTGGGTATCTAATTCTGAGTGGGGCCTCTGGCTAGTCCTCTTGTAACACATAAATAATGGTAAAAAAATACAATTCCTACTACTAACTTTTTCCTGTCTTTGGGCATTTGAAGGGAACAATACATCTAAGGATGAGTCATCCTCCCTCGTTAAGCTTTGAAGCCATGACTATTTTCTGTGGACTGGAAAAAACTACAACAAATAACAGATCATTTGTAAAACTCCTGCACTTTCTGTCAGCTCTACCTTTTTTTAGCGAGCGGCACTTAGTTCTGTTGATCATAACTAAGAATTTCACAGTGAGAGACATCAATATTTGGGTGCAAGGCATACAAACAAGTGATGCTACTGCTCAATAATAAACTAAATTTTAAGGAACCAGAAAGCTCGTGAAATACATTTTAAAAAATCCATTTGTGTCCTCAAAGCAATCATTTTTCGATCTACATGTTTTCTGTATTCTAGAAACATTTTAAAACAAAATACTTGACATTCAATTTCTTCGTGGATGAGGCTGATGAACAAATGTGGCCTAATGAGTGGGACAGTGGAGTAGAAATCAGAAGTCCGAGCTCCAGCTCTGTCACTGACTCACTGCCTTAGTTTTCCCATCTGTACAAGGTGCATGATGAGATTAATCCCATTAATCTCTTACAACCTTTGTAAAGTGTGGCAGGACATGTGGATGAATAGTGCTAGATCGGTGCTATAGTATAATATATAACAGTGCTATATTACTTTCTCTAGCTCTCTGGAAAGAATCCAGTCTGAGCTGATAGTGACGGAAAATTGTTCTTTGTAAAATTAGGCTCATTTGATACTACAAAGAACAAAAATTCTCCACATCATAATTAGTACTAGGTGGCATTCCATGGAGGGACAACATTGAACTGCTCTGCAGAATGGATTATTCTCTCACCTGGAGACATGACATTCCCTGCAAGTCAGGGATCAGGCACAAAATGAGGACCATTTTTACATGGGCAATATTCCTCTGTGATTTTAATGGGAGCTTTCCTAGATAAGGGCTGCAGGATGAGGCTCATATACCATTCCCTGTGCTATGTCTGTCCAGTACAGAACCAGGACCTTTTGTCTCCAGGGCTATAATTCAGCATATTTCCACAAACACAGCCTTTAAAAAAAGACTCTCCATCACTTTCCAGTAAAACTCTGAATTCTAAGATTCTGTTTACCCAGTTTCTAGGATTCCCAGGGCAAGGACTGTGGCCAAGATTGTTATAAGAGACTAGTGATTTTATTACACTTGAGACACTTCAAAAGGGGGCAGATTTTCAGGAAGTGTTAAACATTAAACTTCTGAAAATCCTAGCTCTACTGAAATCCTTGAGAGTTTTTCCATCAACTTCAGTAGAGCCAGGTTTTCACCTCAGGTGTCTCCAGCTGGGAACACAGAATCATGTGTCACTTCTGAAAATCATGGCCTGTGTCATTCTGCAGACACATGGATGTTGTGCAGATGTTGGAAAAAAATAATGGACTCTGCAAATACCAAATGCAGAGGAGGAAACGCAAGAAATGTTTCTTGTTCTATTTTAATTGTTTGTGACATCACCAACTGCTGCAGAAGAAACTCAGAGAACTAATTTCAAGACCGATAAATCAAAGAGGAACTGGTTTTAATATGCTGTGTTTTAAATGTATATAGCAGCAATTTCAGCCTACACACAAGTGTATCTAATGCTGCTGAGTTAGTAGCTCAAAAAATGTTCTTGTTGGGTTTTTAATCCACACAAGCTGCAATACTTTTTCATGTGAGTAGCATAAACCCATTTGCATGCTCAACAGCTCTCTCAACTTCAACTTGGTTGGATTAAGAAAACAAACGCACCCCAAAACCTCACTGAAGTCAGTTAGAGTTGTGTGTGCACAAGGTATGCAGGATTTAGGAAAGATTATTTCAAGAAATAGTAAAGTCCCCACTTTTTCTGTCCCAAAAAAGACTGCTTCAAAGGGTGTATACAGCATTTTGCAGCTTTGGGAATAATAGTCTTATCTTAACAGGGCTAATATATCTTTCAAGCTTAGAACTTTGCCCACCGAGCTGAAAAAATGCTCTTTACACAATAAAAAAATATTAAAATCAAACTAAAACACTGCGTAAGAAGCAATTATTCAAAAAGTGATTAATTTAAGACATCCCCAAAATCTGACACTGATTCAGAGAAGCAAAAGTTTTCCCAGGTTCTTCAGAAATCCTTATTTAATATATTCAGATAACAAAGACACTTAGAAATAATCCTCAATTTTAGGGCATACAAACACTGTAAAAATAGTGCAATTAATTGATGAGAAATATAAAGGGACCATAGCCTAATATAAGTATGCATTATCCATAAATCTGAAGTTGCATAAATAAATTTCACTGATATAATTAAAAATTGAAATCAGCCACGAGCAGGTCAGGAAATTTAAAATACCTAAAGAGATCCATTCTGAGTCTCAAGCAGTTCCATCATCTGAAATGTTAAAGACCATACTGTAGTGGAGCCAAAGAAAATTAAAGAAGTGACGACTTTCATGTTTTATTCCTTTTTCATATAAAGGATCTTTTCTGTTCTCCCTTGCATGTTGTACAAGGGGGCTTTTAACAGTTTGCAGTATTCTTAGAAAATGTTAATCCCAATACACCTGGATAAACATACAGATAATTTCAGCAAGAAATGTATATCACATATTTTTCTCCTTAGTGTAAAAACTTTCCAGTAGAGACCAAGATTTGTAGGACAGATCAATAATAGAAGCATAGCCCATATTATACTAATGGTATCATTGCTGACTGGGCAATAAGAAAGGCTAGTTTATACAACTTTTACATTTTTAAAACCAATGTAATCTGCACACATAAAAAAAATTCTGTTCTGAATAGAAAAAATGTTATCAGCTACTGTATATGAATAACTACTAACATTAAGTGGATCCTTAGAGGTCATAAAGCTCAAAGCTTTGGAGGATCCAGAAAAATAGATCTGACTCTGAAATCTTTATAGGACTCTTTCAGCTTATCGGTCTGGTCTACATTTCCAATTTAGGTTGACACAGCTATGGTGCTCAAGGGTGTGAAAAATCCACCTCATCCCCCATCTAGTTGCAGGTAGGTCGATAAACAAATGCTTTTATCAACATAGCTACCGTAGCTCTGGGACGTGATGCTCCTATAGCAACGGAAAAGCTCCTTCCATCACCATGGGCTACACTTACATTATGGTTTATGCTCATGTAGCTATGGCGTCATAGCCATGCCACTACATTCCCCATAGTGTAGACTTGGCCTCACCGTCCAGCCATGACCTTCTGAGGACAGATTAGCCCTACAGTTTTCTGATCAAAAAGTCTTTTGTTATATCACAAAACACAGAAAGGTATCTCTTATTGATCAAGCCTAAACTTTGCAAGATAAAATTATTAGTTGCCTGGAATTCTGATCATGACATAGCAGGTGTTTATGAATTTGATTTTGTGGTCCAGGATAAATCAGGGGAAAGAGTAAATACTCTTAAATGGAGCAGGTTTCATAAAAGAACATTTTAAATGTGTTTCCTCTATCCTATTTTCAAGGTGGGCATGAAAAGAATTCATCAGCAGTTCTGTGGCACAATGCAAGGAGAGGGTGCAGTTCATCAAAGTCATCAAGACTGATTGACCAATTACAGGAGTTGCCTAACAACTGTCTCTCTTCAGCTGACAAACAGAAGTTACATTTCTTACAGTTCAACATCTTTTTTGCTATTTCATTTCAACATGAAACCTGGGCACTACAGAGTGACATGCCTGGTATGATATAGGGGACAGCACTTGACTCTTAGTTTGCTGCATAGAGCAGTCACGTTTAAAAGCATGCCAATAGTCAATCCAGATCAGATGCTGTATCTCCAAAGGGACTTAGGGTATGTCTACACTGGAAATGCTACAGCAGTGCATAGATAGTCTTCAGCAATGGAAGGACTTTCCATCGCGGTAGTAAATCTACCTCCATGAGAGGCAGTAGCTAGGTTGATGGGAGAATTCTTCGGTCAACCTAGTACTATCTACATGGGGGCTTAGGTCAGCTTAGTTATATTGTATTGTGCATGACATGAAATTTTTCAAAGCCCAGAGCAACATAGTTAAGCCAACCTAACTTGTAGTGTAGACCAGCCCTTAGCCATTGCAATGCCTAATTTTTAGGTGACTTGTCACCAGTGGAATCCACAGTCTCAAGTTAGGTACCCAGGCTCTCTGTACAATGAGGAGAGATAGGCACTTCAGATTGGGATCCACAAAAACCAGCACACAGAGGTTTTTTCTATACTACAGAGTTTTGTGGATGCAACTTATGCCGACGATCATAAACTGCTATAATTGCACTGCTTGTGCATGTTCACACAATGCTCCTTCTGTCACTGGTGCACATCCACAGTTGGTGTTCTAACTCTAGCATTGACAATGAGAGCAGTGCACTGTGGGTAGCTATGTGGGTGCTACTAGCCACCCTCCACAGCTAGGAGTTGTGGGAAGGTGGAGTGATGTAGTTTTTCCTGTCCCATCATTCCATGAGCTTCCGACTGCATTTCGCGCCATTTATCAACAGTCCCTGTTTACTGTGCGCCTGCCATCTCTGCCTGAAAGGATGGATCCTGCACTGTTCTCTACTGTTGTGGTCTCTGTTATGAACACATTGCAGCTGGTCATGCAGCGTATCATGAGCTCCCAATCTGAGCAGAAATCCAACATGCCTCATCTGCTGTGTGCCATGGAAAGAAACAAAGCCAGATTACTTTTGGCATTCATGGAGCAGCCACACACAGTGGACCGTCGCTACTGGGCTTGGAAAACAAGCACTGAATGGTGGGATTGCATCGTTATGCAGGTCTGAGATGATGAACAGTGGCTGCAGAACTTTCGGATGTGGAAACCCACCTTCCTGGAACTGTTTGCGGAGCTCGGCTCAGCACTGTTGCACAAGGACACTGAAATGAGAGCTGCCCTCTTGGTGGGGAAGCGCAAGGCTATTGCTGTGTGGAAGCTGGCAACTCCAGACTGCTACCGGCCAATTGTGAATCAATTTGGAGTCGGGAAGTCCACCGCTGGGGCTATGTTACACAAGTGTGCAGGCCCATTAATCAAATCCTACTACAAAGGACTGTGATTCTCAGAAATATACGTAAAATAGTGGATGGCTTTGTGGCTATGGGATTCTCTAACTGCGGCAGGGTAATAGATGGCACGCATATCCCAATTTTGGCTCTGGACCATCTTGCAATGGAGCACTTCAACAGAAAGGGGTATTTCTCTATGGTTTTACAGGCACTTGTGGATCACCATGGTCATTTCACTGATGAGGGTGGTCAGGAAAAGTGCATGACGCATGTATCTTCAGGAACACTAGCCTTTACAGAAAGCTGCAAGCAAAGACTTTCTTTCCAGACCAGAAGATTCCAATGGGGGATGTTGAACTGCCCACAGTGATCCTGGGAGACTTCTTATTCCCAGGGCTCATGAAACCTTACATGGGAAATCTGTACAGCAGCAAGTAGCTTTACAACAATAGGCTGAGCAGGTGCAGAACCACCACTGAATGTGCATTTGGCAGATTAAAAGCTCGCTGGCGATGCCTTTATGGCAGGATAGACATAAAATGAGGAAAATATTCCTATGGTCACAACAGCCTGCTGTGTGCTGCATAATATTTGTGAGGCTAGGGGTGAAAAGATTCCCTGGGGTGGAATGCGAAGGTGGATCACCTGACAGCTGTTTTTGAGCAGCCAGATACCAGGGCTATTAGAAGGGAACAATGAATTACAGATGCCTTAAGGCACCATTTTGACAATGAGCACCAGTAACGTGTCTGTCTATAAAGCACTCTGCCATGTTTTGTGGACTTGCTGTCTTGCATTAAAATTTTCATGATTGATTCCTGATTGTGAATTGTAGTCTGCAAATGTTCCAATTGCCACTGTGTACTAACTCCAGCAGCAACCGCAGTGTGTAGGAGAGAAATAAAGATAGTAACTGAAAGATAATCAATGTTTTTATTAAATACCAATTAACAACACAAAGGAAACACTTGGTGGAAAGGGTGATAACAGTGAAGGGTAATCTCTTGAAGGAGGCTCTCATAGCTGTGCGTAACTCCAGCTATCATTTTGGAAACTGTCTGCCGGGGTGGAGTGAACAGAGGACTGCAATGGGCCAGAAAGATGCAAGGAACGCGTGGGAGGAGTTTGGGGAGAGCATGGAAAGCAGTTCTGTATGCGTTGCAGGGGGAGGCGAGCACGCATGTATTCTGCCTGCAGTGCAATTAGGGACTTCAACATCTCCGTTTGCTCCTCCATCACCTTTAGCATCCACTCCTGGCCCACTAAAATTTGCTTCTGGCTCACCTTCCTCTGCTACCTATCTATTTTATTATTTTCATTTAGTTTCTTGTCCAGGCATCTGTTTTTGTTTTTCAGCATCTGAGGATTGGAGCAATTCTCGAAACATGTCCTCCTTTCTCCTCCTTGGTTGCTTGCTTATCCGGCAGAGGTGCTCTGCTGATGTGTAGGGGGTTCTCCTGCAGGCCACATCTGGAGAAACAAGAGAAACAGAAGCATGATTGTTGGTCAACTCTCAGCATCGAATCATTATAGTAAAATACACCTCTCTTATGTTGTCCTTTGGCAAGCACACAGCTCAGTGAATTCACTAAACATGGTGAATTCAGGCCAGAATGGAAAGGGGTGTGCTCAAGATGGGAAAATGGATTTCTAAGGGGTTCACTGCAAGTGACTAGGGACAAAATTGTAAATTCTGCCACCATTTTCCACAGGCAGGGATATTAAAGCCAATATCTCATTCCTCTGGGTAAGCAAGGATGCAAGGGTGCATCTCCTGCATGAGTGCAGCTTCAGATTGGGTCCCTATTCTGCTCACTTGTGTTCCACTTTGGTCCCTGCACAAGTGATTACCAATTGGCGCAGGAAAGTTTCCTACAACGGGGGGAAGGAACCAAGCAGCTCTGCCAAGGAACCTTCTGCAGAGGACAGGAAAGTTTCCTAGAGATCTCTCTGGAGGAGTCCCGTGAAATCTCAGAGTGCATTAACACACTGTTCCACCCCACTGCATAGCTGCACAGGGGAATGTGAAGCGCATGCAAACACAGCAAATCTTGTACATTTCTATCCCGTAACCCACTTCTAGCATACAACAAAGCAAAGGACAGCAATACTTCATATAACTGAGCAGCATCAACTCAAAAAGATCACTTACCCGGGCTCCTCTCTTCTGCATCATGTGCACACCAAAGATGGAGAGCTGGGACTGGTGCAAACCCTCCTGGGTTGAGAAGAGGTCCTGGCTTGTCACACTGCTGGACAACCTGTCACCTGTCCCATCTTGTCCTCCAGTTTGACCTCCTCATCCATCATTTTGTCCTCGGGGTTGATTCTGTCTGTTGTCTCCAGCCCTCTGAAGTATCTCCAGGACTCTTGGAAGTAGAGGTGTAGTTGCCACCAAAGAGAGCATCCAGCTCCTTATAGAAGCCACAGGTCTTCGGTGCAGCACCAGAATGATGGTTTGACTCCCTTGCCTTCTGGTGTGCCTGCGTCAGCTCCTTTATCTTCACATGGCACTGATGCATGACCTGTTTGTAGCCCTTATCAAACACCACAAGAAATCTGACCGTATATATTTCAAATTTCCTACAGCTGAGCCTCTCCCCACAGAGCCAGCAGATCTAACAACTCAGGTGTGCTCTAAGCTGGAAACCATTTGCTGAGTGTAGCCACCATGGTCAGTTAGGAAGATGTGATGTGAGCTCTCCCTGCCAAGCAAACAGGAAGTGGAATTTCAAAAATTCCTAGGCCTTTAAAGGGGGAGGAGTAGATGCCTGTATACCTGCTTCAGTGTAGCAAAGTTTGAACTGCTGACCAGAGGTCCGGGTGGGCATTGTGGGACACCTCCTGGAGGCCTTTTACAGTGACATAACCCAGTGCAGTGTCTACACTGACTCTTTGTCAATCTAATCGCTGCAAAAAGCTCAACACCTCTCATTGAGGTGGTTTTACTTTGTCGGCAAAGCAGAAGAGTTTTGTCATTGTAGTTATACAGCTCCACTGTTTTGTTGACAAAACTCTATAGTGTAGATGAGGCCTGAGTAGTGAGCCACCTCAGCTAACCAGAGGAAATGCCAAGGAGACAGCCGTGGACTAAGGCCCATTCATCAAAAGGAGTTAGGTGCCTAAATCTGGGCTGGACTTAGGTCTCTGTCTCTGCCTGGGATTTTCACCTATGCATCCTCTGCTGGAGTTAGTCATCTAAACCGTGATTTGCAAGAACAGAGGAGGAGGTGTTTGTACCCACTCTTATAACTTTTAGCCCAATGATCAGAGCACTCACTTGAGATGTGGGAGACCGAGGTTCAATTCCCCTCCTCTACCTGATGTGGAGAAGGAATTTGAACTCAGGTCTTCTCATCAGAAAAGTACCCGAACCATTGGGCACTGGGATATTCTGGGGGAAAAGCACTTTCAGTGTCCCCTGTTGAAGTTGTCCCACTGTGTATAAATAATTAAATATGCATAGAACTAAAGACAATATGAGAATAACTCTAATACCCGGAGATTAAGGCACTCACCAGCCCCTCTGTTCCACTGTATATATAATTACCATCTACTCCTTCACAGGCCATTTTGTGAGAGGTTGCTCTGAGAATGCCTACCAGATCAGGCCCCTCAGGTGAGACAGGCAGGGGAACGCCTAGTTTGAGGATGTGGTTTGCGCTTAGGTGTGAGATAAGTCCTCTGAAGCCTAGACTGAGGCTTCGGTGTGGACGCTTATTGGCAGAAACTTATGCACATAAGGGACTTTAACAGGAAATACAGATGCCTACAGAATTAGATAGCAGTTAAGTGGGGTTTCTGAAGAACTCAGCGGTGCCTAAGTGTTGGATTTAGGTGCCTAAATCCTTCTGTTGGTATAGCTCTAATAGCTTTATTTTGAAAGGAGATCAAAGTACATGGGAGTTGTGGCTCTCAGCACTCTTGAAAAATCAGGCTGTAAGATCTTCAATTATGATCTCTCATAAATATGAAATCACTACTTGCAGTGCCACTCAAGTGAAAGGAAGTTAGCAATTCCATTATTTTCGGTGGGTTATTAATTGGCCCTGAAATTGAACTGGGCATAAACAGCTGAATACTGTTCGCCTCATACTCAATAGTAAAATGCCAATTAACTTAGACTGAAGCCGAAACAGACCCTGAATGTCATCATCCAGGGGCAAACTTTTTCTTAAGATTTGGATAAGAATGGTGACATTTTGCCTGTCCATGGAAATTTGTTTTACTTTAAAAAGAATTACAAAATGAAGGCTATTATACTTCGAAAATTATGTTAAAGTAACATGAAACATCTGACTTTGTTATCTCAGCAAAGCCAGAAGATAAAACAAGATTTGGATTTGCATAAAGCAGAATTCTCTCAAATCACCACTCAAGCAGCTCGGAGTTGTTAAATCCAGAGAAACTGTGTTATCTTGGGTGGCACTAAATCACTTCTTAAAAAAAATTCCAGTCAGACCAAACATTACCCGATTCCAAGTCAACCCCTTCCTCAGGATTTTGAAGCAGAACTGACTCTTTCCTTATATTATATTTGAAATAATAATTAATGAAGTACAAAATGAAGTTTGCATCTTTCTCTGGATGACACAGTTTTAAGATTTATTCTCTAGCTGATTAACTTCTTGTATCAGGCACTTAAATATAAGAATACAGTAGAGATTCAGAGTGTTACTGGGCAGCGTCAGAAGTCCTAGACAGAGTTTAAAGAAGCTTCCTTTGGCAGAGAACAACAGTGGTAGCCGTGCCTGTCCTGTCCTGGGGGTTAATGATCCCACTAGTGGAACTATGCCTGAAGATGCAGCAGGTGCAAACTGCATACTAAGGCCTGGTCTACACTGCCACACTGGGTCGACGGGAGATACGCAAGCTATGTAACGTATAATGTGTATCTCCTGTCAACTTACTTACACTCCCTTATCACGGCATCTTCACTGCGCTGCCCTCCAGTCAACACAGCATTACTCTTTTCCCAGAGGTAGAGTTACTATGTCGAGCGGAGAGCACTTCCAAGATCTACTGAGCCGGTCTATAATGGCTGCTCAATCGATTTCGCTCCATGGAGCCCAACGCAACAGAATCAGTATAGAGCCCAAAAGGGTGAAAAAGCCTAGTATATTTTATCATTTTTAGGGGTGAAAACCCACATCAATGGTATTCACAGCTCTCCATTCACTGTGCCCTAAGTTCCCAAATCATGTTATGCCATGAGACATCAGGACAAAAAGGTTATGGATGAACTATAGAGAGAAGCTTTAAGTGCACCAAATGTGTGGAATTAAATGCTGGTTGAAAATTTTCCATGGAATATTTTTTAGGTGGAAAATGGTTTCTCAATTATACTGAGATTTGCATGATAAAAATCTTTTTTCATTGAAAAATATGGGTGTTATCAAAAACATGAAAACTGAATATTTTTCAGATTTCAGCAAGTGAAAAATGTTTGGTTTTAAAATTTTCTAAGAAACCCCAAAAAAGTGTAAAGAAAAAAAAAACTGAATGAAACAAACAAAAAAATCATGTTCATCAACATTTTTAAACAGAGAAAGAGAAAAAGAAAAGAACCCTCTCTGGACCAGTTCTAGAATTAAATACACAGCTCCCACTTTATTGTGTATTGTTCTGATGAACTACCAGGTTTTGCTGCCTCTGAAGTAAACTAGTGTGGTTCTAAGGTCACTGGATCGCACTGCTCAAAGAAAGTCAAGGTTCAGCACCTCCAGCAATCCTGACACCTTCTGGCCCGTGTGATCACAAAGCAGTAGAATGAGGCCTCTTGCTTGAGGCCACCTTAATTTTGTTTAACTTTCTCAAGTCCCCACACAACACACACACACATATGCTACAAAAATATAACCACTAATATGGGCATACATTTTATAAAGTGATGAAGGATTTTGGATGCCTCTATTTTTGGGAGTCCAGCTTGACGCACACTAATGGGGCCTGATTTTCAAAACGTACTGAGCACCCAACTCAATACCTTTGTGAAGAAACTCAGAAGGATTCTTCTGAATTGCCTGTATTGAGAACCAAGATGGACTGGTCACAAATACTGTATGCACAAAGTAACCTGATTTTTTAGGGTTGGGCTCCAAACATTTACATTTAAAAACACTTCACAGGACAAAAGTAAATAATACCACAAAATCAAAAACTTCATAAGTTGTCCAGTGGCTGTCTTTAAACACTCAGACATTGAAGAAGAGCAAAGCAAAAACTGCAGCAAACTGTAATAGAATCAGAGAGTGAGACTGAAAAAGGAAATGATTTAGACACCACAGGTGTTCAGTACAAGGCCTTTATGCTTCAGTGGCAACATTTAGTCATGCTTACACATAAGCAAGTTGCCATTAGTATAAAAATTATAATGAAATAGGGCCTGATTCTGTGACATGCTCAGCACCCTCCACTCTTATTTAAAGTCCAGATCCTGCACCACAGAAGTGAAAAGGAGTTTTTAGTAGGTGTAAACCATTAAGTGTGAACACAGGGCACTGCACTTTTAATTACAAAGATCAAGCCCCAAAATGAAATAACATTTTTATCTTCCTAATGCAGTTATTATAAGGTATATTTGACAGAGACTTTTGTAAGCTACTCATTTTGCTTGGTCATCTCTGTCCAGTTAACTGGATAAATTACATTTAATTTCTAAAGAACAAAAACATCCATCAAGTTGTAGCATAGCAAAGCTATTTTTAAACTGATCTTGAAATCAGGATCATTTTAATTTTTGACAAAAGTGACATGCGTTCTTGAGCTTTTAACTGAATTTTATCTTCAGTCATCCCTTTTCATTATGTTGGAACCTTATTGCTAATTACCAAACCAAAAACATTGTGAGGGTTTTGTTATAAGAGCTAGAAATATAGAATTTTGGAATTTCTAGTATATAATTTCTATTCTTCTATGCTCAGACTTTCAGAAGTGCTAAACAAATCCATTACTTATAGGCCCTTTTTCACAGATTCATGATAAGCTTAGAGTATATAAAAAGGACTGCAATAATCAGCCTTGCTTACAGGATTTCTGTTTCCTCTGGGAAGTGATGTACTGAAAGTACTGTCGAACTTAGCGTGGCTTACTATTCAAAGCCTTCCGTTATTTGTCCCCGCCCCCCAAATATAAACAAAAACAGGTTAATTCAATTAATCCACATGAATCGCGACTATTTATCTTTCAACTACTGACATTTCTTCTTGTACCTGAAATCTTCTTAAACCAGAAGAATGGGAACAAGAAAACATGCTACTTACACTGGAAGCTGCTGCCGTTTTCCTTTGCTGTAACGCCAGCCCTCAGGGCTGCTTCTACCATGGTAACTCAAAGCTATTGTTTCTAAACAGAAAACCCGACATCCAGAACCGCTACAGGTTTCCGCTCGCGGGGTTCGGCTGTCGTCACCGGCCTTGGTTTTAGGGCCGCTCTAAGAACGTGCCTGGCCTGAGATTCCCGATGAAGTTTTACTTCCCCAGGGCTAGCGGAGAGCCGCAGGCGGGGTGGGGAGGGCACAGGGAAATCCTGCGCGCGCTCGGCTGCACGCAGTGATGGGGGAAGGAGGGCACAGACCCACTAGCCCCTTCTCCTCCCCGCCGCCTTCGGAGGAGCCCAGCTCCGCGGCTGCCCCCGCCCCGCATCCGAAACGCAGCCGCCCGCCCGGCGGACCAAAGGACGCTGGGCAGCGGGGCGCCAAGCAGCTCCCGGGGCGGGAGCGGCTCCGGGACTCCTCTGCCCCCGCGGGGCGCGGGCCTCCGCATTCCTCCGCAGCCCTGCCCGCTCCCCCGGCTCCCCCAGCGCCGCGGGCAGGAGGATGCGGAGCTGGCGTCTAACGGGCCCGGCCCGGCCCTCCCGCCGGGGCAGCGAGCGGCGCCTACCTGGGGACGCGGCGGCGCTCAGGGGCGGCGGGCTGCTCTGCTTCCCGGCTCCGCGCTGGGCGCCGCGAGGCCGCTACCCGCGCTCCGCCGCCGGCCCCTCCTCCGCCGCCGGCCCGGCCCCCGCCGCTAGGCGCAGCCGGGCGCGCCTCGGCTCCGCGCCCACGCGAGGGGCTCCCCGAGCCGCGGCCAGAGGCGGGGGCCCGGCTCGGGCTCGCCTGGGGCCGCTCCCCCGCGAGGGGTCGCCGGGCGGGGCTGGGGAGAGGCAGCCCCTGGCGCCCGCCTGGCTGCGGCGAGCACGTGGCGCGGGTGCCCCGCTGCGCCGGGAGCGGCTGCCGGAGGGCTCGGCCCGCGGCAGGGGCTTTCAGGAACGACTCGGCTTTCCTTCCCGGGGACGCGTGCAGGGTTAGCGCCCTAGGCCCAGCGACGGGAGCCGAGCCTGGGGTGGGTCACAGAGCCCCACAACGGGCCGGGGGCTCCCCGCCAGCAAACTCACTGAGCGGTAGGAACGAAGGCAGGGCCCGCTAGCCCCGGCCCGAGCCGCTGGGGAAGCTGCAGCGAGCAGACTCTATAGGCAGGGTTTGGTCCTGTAGTACAGCCCCACCTCGTATCCCCTGCGAGGTCTGCCTCTCATCTGTGTCTCTTAGACCCCAGCCTGTAAGCAGGTGAGCAACTGCAGAGCAGACGACGAATGCCATGAACTCGATGGGGGTGTGGCTGTGGGAAGTGTTCCCCCACAATGATCTAAGGTGAAGGGGTCACACCCAAGGCTGCAGTTGCTCTGGATTTTCCTTCTCTCAGGGAAGCTGCTCTGTTCTCCCTGAACATGCCCTGCACATTTCAACCATTTCAGGACTTGTTGGTTGACTGTTAGATATTTACTCCGGATCTCCATCCTCTCTCCAGAAATCAGGAAAATCTTTCTCATTTACCAAAGGAATCGCAGCTTTAAAATGTTAAGAAACAAATGTTAGGAACGTGCAGAACCAGCTCATGGTACAACATGAGTTTCAGATATGTAGTGAAAGCTCTTGTGTTCTCCTCTGGAGTATCTGAGAGGCTGGTACACTTTGATGTACAGATGAAGGAACACTGGGCTAAGATCAAGTGTAATATCAGTTAAATACCTGATATCCACTCTTTTTTTCCACATCTAACGTCTGTGACCTATGCTCTGATGCAGTTTAATTCTGGATGGAGAATAGCTATAATATGAAGAGCCTGAATAGATTCCTAATGTTACAGGAGAGCTAAAGAACGTTTTGGAAGCCCTATTGATAAAAGTACATTAATCATTGCCGGGAAATTCAAGGAAAAGATTACTGTAATAATAATAACAAAAATTCCTCCATATGTGACCCCAGTGTGAGATTGTCAGTTACCCTGTGTTTGTACAGTGCATAGCACAATAGGGCACACATCTCATAGCCTATAGGTGCTACAGTAATACGCATGCTAATACAAACATGAAAAATTCGTGAAAATCCAGTGCTTTAGTGAATTTGATGTTTGTGTTGTGAGAATTATTGGTGGGTAATTTATATTTGAAGAAGAAGAAAACAACAAAAATCATATCTTCTATTTGGCAGCCAGCTTCAATTCTTGTCCAGGGAGTGACAACAGAAAATGTTATGGAAAGTGTTTGACCCTAAAACTCAGTATCATAGGAAAAAACATTACGAGATCTGGGATTTTTGAAGCTGCATTAGAAATGACAGTGACTCTGTTAGAGTGAAAATTAAAAGCATAAATATCTATCCCAGTAATTAATAAAATATAGATTAAGAAGCGCTCCTAAAAGCAAATGATTTTACTGACCTGCAGGGAGTTTAGCCAACTACTGAAAAATGTCAAGGCCCCAGAAGAACCAAGGCACAGAAATGGAGACAAATTCTGAATTGCAGGAAGCAGCTATCAAGGACTAGAGATAGCTGATGAGAAAACATTTTTAAAAAAATGAAAATATATAAACACTGCATGGAGGCCTTTGAAAACTAACAGGGTTAGAGACATGAGGGTTGTTGGATTAAATGAAATATGAACTGGAACAGGATCTGGAGCAAAAGTACTTCCTAAAAGGGTTTTTGTAACTCTGGAGTCTCTGCAGAAATAGTCCATTACTTTCCAGATCAAACAGAGGATCCTGGGAAACAATAAAAGATCTAGAACTGGGACTTTGACTTGTTCCACTTTATGGGAATGAAGAAGCAATCTAAAAGCTGCCAGAGAGGCAGGAGAGGGTGGGTAGGGAGACCAGTATTTCTTTTTATTTGAACTAGACTGTGTCTTTATTGCAAAGGAGAATTCCTTTTTCAGAGGTTAAAAAACTTATAAAAAATCTAAATCTTGCCAGATTCTGGCTGTGAGTTAGAGGCTAGGGGTACATATTCAGTGTTCCAGTAAAGCTTATCTAAATGCTAAATCTATAACACTAGATTGGGGTCCTGATTCAGGAAAGCATGTAAGCACAGGCTTTTAACTTTAAACACGTGCTCCATGCCCATTGAAGTCATTGAGACTTAAATCAATGGGATTTAAGTCCATACTTTGAGTAAACTTGTGCAGAAGTGCCCGCCTGCATAAGGTTGCCTTCCTGAAATGGGGCCTCGGTGGGGGAAACAGATTAAGGCTGGGGTTTTCAAAGGAGCCTATGGGAGCTAGGGACCTGCATTCAAAGGAATGTAAGAATGCTGTATGCATTACTCTTAGGTTCCTTTGAAAACCCCAGCCTAAAAGCTTTAAGTAATATTAAAGTTCCCATTAGCTAGCATATGATTTTGCAGGAATTGTGGTTCCAGTGCTTTTACTCAGATTCAGACTTCAAAGCCACTTGTGACCATCTCATCTGATCCTCCTGCAAATGCAGGTCAGAGAACTTCACCCACCCACGCCTGCAACAGGCCTGTAACCACTGGCTGAGGTAATGAAGTCCTCAAATCTTGATTTAAAGACTTCAGGTTACAGAAAATCCACCATTCACTACAGAGAATTCACTATTTACTTCGGAGGATAATGCTAAGGCTAGAGAAATAAAACAGCCCACATGAACAAGCAAGGTTATCTATATATGACAAAGGGTTTTTCTCTTAGATTCATAGAAATTAGAGGTGGAATAGATCTATTAAGATATCCTGATACTCAGTCTACGTTTTCTCTTTCTTGATTCCATTCCATTACCCCTATTACTTGGCAGCACGTTAAAGAATTCTTCTCTCTCCTTGATGTTTACTCCTTTCCAATGCATGTAAACAGTAATCATGCACCTCTGGCCTTAAGTCATCACTTAGCCTATTCAATTATTGCTCATAGGTCAGTCTCTCCAGTCATCTAATTATGGTGCTTTTCTCCAACGCTCTCCCAGTTGCTTATTTATTTCATATGATATGGCCAGTAACCCTGCCATTGTCAGTGTTTCTCAACTGTTAATGGACTCTTTTCAGGATATGGGTAATACTGTGGTGATGGGAATTTTCAGGGTGAGAGAACTAAATAAAAACCGATTAGTCAGACTCCAGAAGAATATTACACAACTGAATCCTTACTAGGGACACTAATGTTTTTGTACTTTATATACCTAGTTGGTAACATGCTGAGAGTTGGGTCATGTCAAAAGAAGATTAGTATTTATAAAAGTGCAACTGAGTGGCTCCAGCCTACTTCCACTGAAGTAGGTATTCAGCTACTATGGATGTGTGTGTGTTATTAATGTCTACATAATCAATGGGAATTCAATGGGATCAAAGGGAATTTTGTCTTTGACTTCAGTGGGAATAGGATTGAGCTCACGTTGTTGGTTTTTTGGAATACTCTGTACAGATTACACAGAACCCAATCCTGCAAAGATCTGCACATGAGTAGTTTTATACATGGGAATAGTCCCATGGAGACTGCTCATGTGCATAAAGTCATAAAGTTAATCATGAGCATAAGTAGTTACAGGATTGTGGCCAGGGTGCATTGGTAACATTTTGCTGTGTATTGAAAATTGTTCAGTACAAATATACAAATGCCTGTATTTAAGACTATGGGAGGCTTTTGAAGCCTGTAACTATTTTTGAATGAATGCCATATTCATACGAAAGTCATGAGGTAGAGACAGAAGGGAGCCAGTTTTAAAACGGAAAATGTTTATGTGCTTCGGTTCCAGCTGTGCCTTTTATGTTTCTTTTCCTATTAACGGCCTGATCCAAATCCCATTGAAGTAAAAGCATCCAATTGACTTCATTGGCGTTTGGGTTAGACTGCATAAGAGGTATCATTATTGATTAACCTAATAAACTAGTATTTACTATAGACTGTCACATCTGTAAGTCATAGCTTAAGGATCCCAGGATCTTTCTTGCGTTAAACTGATTGCATTGCAATATTTTAAGGAAAAAGCAAACCTCAACTTATTATGTTTCCCATTGAAAACATATTGATGAGTTTCCTGTCATAGTGAATATCTGTGTATCGGTTTGTTTATGTTTGGACACTTAGTAAGTATTGGTTTAGTTTTATGCAACAACAGAACAAATTGAAAAACAAATGGCTGGAGTCTTGAAGATAACATCTGAAGTGTGAGATGACTCAGACCTACATCTCTGGCCATTTACAAAGTTTCTTTTGAAAATAAATCAAAATTAGTAATATTAAAGCTGTGCTCTCATTTACATCAGTATACATGTAGAGTAACTCTTGATTTGCACTAGCGTACCTGGGAGCAGAATTCGCTCTAGTGACAGGTCCAGAAAAAAACCCAGATCCAGAAACTTCTAAACTCAATGAAAGCTCAGATATGCATCCTAATTCAGCAGCCCAGGACCCCAGAAGGCCTTTTGAAATCTCCCCAGGCACCTGTACTGGACACTGTGGGAGAAGTACCCAGAAGGCAGTACAACCACAACTGGGTAATGCAGTGCTAATTTGGACACAGAGTAAAACTACAAACAACTTGCATCTAAAACCACACGAGTCATGTGGACACATTACACTACTAGTGCTTATACTGGCACCATCCCAACAGTTCAATTTCCAATAGTCTAATTCTCTAGAGTAGACCTGAGGGGCTTTCTCAACAGAGATGCTTAGCACCCTGCAGGAGAGAGCTCCCTGACTTCCACTGATTTCAGCTGGTTTTTTGGTTTTTTTCTTAGTTAGAATTCCAGGAATTAACCTTGTAAAATATAAAAACAGGGCATATCCAGCACTCATCACTCCTGCGAGGACTACTGAAGCCAGGAGGAGATGAGGATCACACTCTGTGCTTCAAGACGATAACAGGCAGGATGTTTCTATCGGGGCCATTAATGAAGAGTTATGACTACACAAGGAAAGGGAAATATTGCTGAAAATGTTTTTCATCAACTATTCCCCGCGTGCTACTGTTGAAAACAGTGTAAGTTTCTAACATAGACCAAACAAAACTGTTTTCAATAGCATCTCTGAGAACTTGACTGAGATTTGGTTCAATTCAAATAGGAAAGACAAGACTTAATATATCTTAGACGGCTTTAAACCTCTGCCTTTATAAATGTACCTGTCCCACACAAGTTGCTTTTCATGAGATTTATATTTTTCAATTTTTTCTCTATCGAGTTAAATATTCTTTATATCTGAATTTGAATTTAAATAAACAAGATATGTAAATAATAATGTCACTTACAAGGGTGGCCTTTCAGAATCGTGAGCATTAGTATGTTGGGATAAATCTGGAAAGGAAAAGCGAAGCTCTTAGATGAGATGAAGTATATATTAGGTTACAAAGTGTGGAACATTTTATTCATGCTGAAGACTGCTTTAATCAGAAGTTAAAAGCTCAAGGGACATTTCATTTCCTGATCTCTCTTGCTGTTCCCAAGGAGAAGGGGACACATTCATCCCTAGTGTAACTGGTGAAATCTGTGCAGTTACACCAGAGAAAAAATTAGCCCAAATTGTTCTATCTGTGGAGACAATTTTTAGCTGTTGACAATGGTCTCCAAATACCTTGTATTGTTAAATACGGGAAGAACTATACACCCGTCATATAAAAGGATTGACTCCCATTTTCTGAACTTTGGCTGAACTGGGCTCCTGAACGGTGCTTTGCTTTTTCCAAGACTAGTATGCTTTTGATCAGCATTAGATTTTTTTAATGTCTGCCTGAACATATATTTTTTAATCAAAAAGCTGAGGAGATGTGTTAGCGACTGGTTTGTTGTTAATTATCATTGTTGCTTTTACAGTATCCCAAAGTGTATTAGGCATTTGGCAGGACAAAGAGAAGACCATGGCTCTTATTAGCTAATTTTAGCCATGATGTAATGAGTGGGGGTAACACACACAGGGAAGGAAGACAGTCCATGCTTCAGTGGGACTATTGACAGAGCAAGGGTTGCTCACATGAATACAGGTTTTCAGGACTGGGTTCCTTGTTTAATTATTTATTTAAGAAACCAAAAGGGCAGTAAAAATGCCCTTTGAAAACTGTCCTAACAACTAACAAAATGTACAGCATGTAACAATAACAGCAACAGTAATGATGGCTTTCCTGCAGCATTACTTACTTGTCGACAAGCATCTCATTAATTCAGCAACCAGCAGAATTAAGTAGTCACATACAGGTAACAAGTTATCTCAGTCAGTCAGCAGCATTAAAAAATGATAAATCATCAATAGTATCTTGTCACAGTTCCAGGGCTAGCTGCACCCATGTCCCCTGCCTCGTGTACTCCACCAGGTGTCAGGCTTTGTGCCTTACCCTCCCTCTGCAGTAGTGTTCCACAGTTCACTCACTCCTAGACCAGGCGAAGGGCTACAGTACCTTGTGTATCCACTATGCTTACCCAGCAGGTTGGACTGTGTTCAGGTACCTGGGGTTCTTTCCTTTGGAAATCTGTGGCTAGTGATATGCAGTGATCAGACAGCCTTCTTAAACTCAAGTGTTAGTTATTGTAATAGGAACAAAGCATAAGAGAAAAAAGGATTTGAGACCAAGAGTCTACAGACATATTTATCTTACCTAAAGCCTCCACCATCTCCTGTTGGTAAGCTAGGCAGAGCTAACTTCTTCAGACACCCCATTGGGTGCGTATGTCATGAGTTTGATTCCCCTGATCTTAAGACAGCATCCACTTTCAAACTGCTGTGGTCCTGATGTTTTCTGGCCCTTTTCTGTAATGGCATTGTCTCTTAACCCTTAAGTGTTTTTGGAGAAGTTACTTATCTAGAGCCATTCTGTGTGTTTCCTGCTTCTTTTTCTTACTGCTGCTTATTAAACTAAACCAGTACAGTCATACAGTAAACATCCCCAATCAACACACAGTATTCATAAGTTATTTTAGAGTTGCTCCAATTGCATCAGAGTCTCTTGCTATAGCGATGCTGAATTCTGCATGGTATCCCCTCCATAGTGTTACATTATTATCGCATGAAGCACACACAACATGACATGGTGCAATTGATTTCTTTTGTTACGCGAGGTATCAGAGTGTGATCATCCTGTTTTAGGCTAGGATTTTCAAAGGAGTCAAAGGGATTTAGGTGCCCATCACCTATATTCTTAGCTACTATTGAATTCAGCCTTACATCTGTATTCCTTGTTTCCTCCCACAAAATCCCACCGTTACATTACCCAGCCTCTCTTCCACTGCCTTTAAAACAGCCTTCAGAGGTTTCTCTGCCAACAAATCTATGTCAATAATTCATTAATTAAGACACATAAACAGCATGTTCCTAAAAAAAATTCCCATTGCACCTCCAACAACGATAAAGTAAATGTTTGAAAGAAAGTTCCCCAATGTTTCATGGCATTTTAAAACAGCTGCTTTTTCATGTAAACAAGAAGGAAGGTTTGTTAATCATCTGGAGGTTTTAATTTCCTATTTTGCATGGGAACCTGGGTAGTCAGACATCTGGTATGGTCATTATCTGGGGAATGAAATGGAAAGGATGAGAATTGGATGAGATATTTAAATTAAGGGGTTTTAGAATATAGCAACAGTACTGGCTACCTAACACATGAGAGTCTGGTGGTAACTGCTGAAAATAGTGCTCATTGCTAGAAAGCAATTACAAATGAGTTGATGAAATACAGTGTTCAGCAGGGGGCTGGAAGGCTGTAGGGCGTGGGCGATAGAATTTTCAAGGCTTTCACCACAGAACTGCTGATTTGAATCCAGTGATTAATAGTTGCTGATATTATTTGGTGGCTTCTGTATTTCTGAAATGGCTTTAGGAGCCTCTGTAGCTCCCAGAGATTGTGCACCTAGCATAGATATATCCCAGGTCAGCTCATAAGACTCATATTTTGGCATTTCTAATGCTAAGCATTGGGACATTAGCCAGCGTCATGTGTTCTAGCACAAGCTTTTACAAATACTGTAGAGAGGCTCATGCTGATACAATCAGAAAAAGTAAAACAGGCCTTAATTCTCCACAACAGTACAGTAGTTTTATTCCGGTATAACTCTGCCAAAGGTGTGTGGCAGCTCAGTGTAACAGAAAGGAGAACGGGGCCCACCATTTCCAGATCAATGGGCTTGTCACAGGGCCAGAATGAATGGGCCCCAGTATCCTTCCGCTCCTCAAGCATGATACTGCTCTGTTGTTTCCACAACTTCTTTGGTGGAAGCTCTGGACTTTCATGGACTCTGCTCACCTTTTATTCATAAACCCACTGCCATAGGTGTGCCTAGGATGCACTTGATCACATCTGGGTGACTTTCCCTTTTATGACCCAGGCATTGGCAAACACTATACATAGTTATTAGAGTCTCTTTTTTGGGGTCCCTCCCCCAATAAGCGTAAATTTGGCCCTGGGCCATTATTAGAAAATGGTTTTCCATATTCTAGTGAAAGTCTTGGGATGGGTATCTGACCACTTCATCCTACCCTAAAGGGGAAAAAGCTAAAAGCCAGTTTCATTAGCTACTTAGAAATTCCCCTTGCATAAAGCGAATTCTTCCCGCCCATGGTTTAGAGACAATGAAGGGGATGTCCTTGAGGGAACGTGAGCAGGGCCAGGGAACCACTGTATTCCTGGTTGCTTGAACAGCCCCTTGGGACCAGGGCAGTTAGGCATAAATTAGAGCAACCTTCAGATGAAACCAGACCCCACAGCATAAAACCACCTTTGACCTGCAGGCTACTGGCCCATCCCCACTACCCAGGAAAAAATAACACCATGCCCAGAGTCTAGTTGAGGCCCTTTTCAGGCTTTATTTCTTCCACAGGTAAATAGTATGGCACATTAACCCTTCCTTACCCATCTCGTTCTGCAGGGGCTTATCTATTCCCCACAGATTTTTCTCCCCACCTGCTTCCTGTAGCTCTCCTTGATGCATAAAAAGTTTTCTAGCTGTGCTCTACCCAATGGGCTACTTGATGGGTTTTGTAAACTTGATCCCTACCTGATCAGTCTCAGCTGAGAGATAGCAAATCCATCATAAGTGAAGCTGTGTCCAACTCCCTTTAATTGGCCAGCTGCACCCTGACATGTCCCGTTCCCTTCCCCCACTACACACTGGGTACAGCTCAGCCAAACCATAGAATCTGGGCTTTGGAGTCTCTGTGTCTTTGTTTGTGAAAGTGCTCTTTCTACTCTAGTTCTTGGCCACCAGCCATTCCCGTCCCACCCAGTGAAAGATAGACCTACCATTGTAGTGTGGGAGCCCCATTCTTTCCTTCTCAGATCTGTTCTGTGTGCCTGGTTGAAGTGTGATTCGTATTCTTGTCTGATGAGCCTAAACTACATTGCCAGAGATTATGAAAAACTAGCTCCAGTCCCACCAAACAACAAAGATTTAAGGGGGCTGTTGTACAGATCTGTTATTCAGAATTAAAGGCTGAGACATTTCTTGGGTTAGGTGTGACTTTGTTGTTGTTAAGAAGTTACTCCTAGTTCTTAGCCAAAGAGTAAAGCTATTGCATAAATTTAATACAGGCCAGTGTGTTGCTACAGTTGAGAGATGTTTTTTGTTTATTGTGTGTACAAAGCCAGGGGGAAATGTCTGAGAGCTTTGTTTTGGGCTAGCTGTAGGCTGTGCTGTACATGATCTAGTGTATAGTATAACGGTTCGTTTGTTCAACAGGGGAAAATGAATTGCTGAACATTTACTCTGGCTAAGAACTACATGTGTATGTTTGGAGATTTTTAATGAACTCAAGAGCATACAGTAGGCATCTGCTCATCTAAATCTATTTTTAAGAGTTCATTTGAACGACTGATTTTGCATTTTGGATGTTGTGTGCCACCTGCTTCATTCCATCTAAGTCCTTTAATTGAGATAATCATATATGACTAAGCCTTCCAGAAATCTCAAACACACGTGGAAATTAATTGAACAATTTTAATTTAGAAATGTGACATCAGTTAGAGGATACAATTGCAGGTAATGTGAGGAATTTCCAGGAATAGGCTATGTTTCATGGAAGTTAGAAAGACAAATGTAGAAGAGAATCTTAACAAAGATTTTGCATATGGTCTAAAAAACAGTAGATTTTGTTGTACTTCTTATACCGAAGACTGAAGAAAACTGAGATGTGAAAAGGCTTTATTAGGCTAATAATGGTATCTGATACGCAGGAGCAGGTTCTGATTGCAAAACAATACAAGGTTCTCTCAATATAAATAACATTCTGTCCAATGGTAAGAACTGCTTATGAAACTGAATCTACTATTCTTCTGACAGTGGTAATTGAGTTGGTGAGTGGTTTGTGTCCATTTTTTCCATTAAGTGATAACAACTGAATGATTAAAATACGTTTCTTCATGAGGCATAAGGACACACAGACAGGTACAACAACAGTTAGTCGCTAGCTAAAGATTCTATGTAGGAATGCAAGCCCTGCAACTTTTGGTTAAAAATCTGACTCCTTCAGTTTGGTTCACAAGCACTGGACTCAAACCAACACCTTCCGGTTCATTAAGAGGCAGGTACTACCACCCTCGCTCATGCCCTCTAGTACCTAACTCCAGAAATAAAGTCAACGGAAGTATTTTCTAAGCAAGGTACTACTCAGCATGAGTAACGGTGGAAGAAACTGACCCACAGAGTTCAACTAATTTAATCCTCCCAGGGGAACCCCCTCTGCCCTGACCCCACCCCCCAAAGGATATCTGCTCCTCCAACATGCCCTGGGAAATTCCCTTTTCCTTTAGACACCTGTGGGTGCAGAATCTGATTCACTCGGGAAGGAGGAGCTGGCCACTTCCCAATTCTATATAAAAACAAACTCAGCCCCATTTCACTGACCTGTGGCTGAAGGTTTTGAGCACATCCAATTTTGAACCCGAGGCTCCATCTGAATGGCTTTGGGGTTCAATGGGACTATTTTGCAGAGCTGTAATTCTGCAACATTCTTTCAATCATATTTGTGTGGAACTGAAAAAATAGATACTGTATATTCCCGCAACATACTTCCAAACAATCTCTCAAGCTGCTGGCATTGTTGCTGTTTCTGTTGTTGGTCCAGCATTAACAGACGTGCAAGAAAATACAGAAGCCATATGTGTAAATCCAAGCAAATCCATGTGTGTAAATCCAAGTCATTTTATTCCTCTCTTTGATTAATATAGCTTAAAGAACAATGGTGGAATGATGCCATAGCTGTTTTGGTCTATTCTCTATGACTAATATATATTACTTTTACCTAGCATTTATGTAACACTTTGACTACACAATGTTCTATGCAAACATTAATTAACCCATGCAATATCCCTGTAAGGTAAAAGCATTATCTGTCCCATTTTACAAAAGAGGAAACTGAGGTGTGTGTGAAATAACCTGCCCAAGGCTACACACAGTGTTGACATCGGAGTCAGGAACAGAACATATTCAAGCTGTTTCTAAATTTTGCCAATTTTTTCTCCACAGCACCTCTAAGATACAGCCTTTCCTCTCCCGCCACAGAGCTATATATATTACTGGCTCCCATTATCTCGTGTCTCAATTACTACAACAGCCTTTTCTCTGGCCTTGACAAATGTGAGCTTGCTCCATTCTTCTCCATTCAGAATGCTGCTGCAAAGATATTTTTCCTAGCTTGTTACAGTGACAATGTCATGCCTTTATTTGAATCCCTACTGTTTCCCCTTTCTTCATCATATCAAACAAACTACTTGTCTTCACTTTCCAGGACCCTCACAGCCTATCATCTCTGATACACTATCCAAATGTCAGCTCCCATCTCTGCTCTGACTACAGTGGTGCCATCTTCTATCATCCACTTGTTAAACTTTCCAACAAGCTTTGCACCATGCTGCCCCTCATGTTTGGGAGGACCGCCCCCTAAACATCTGTGAAACCACCTAAGTCCCACTCAAGATTTCTTTGACTTCACTGAAACACTGATAGATATGACTGCACGTTTTAATAGCAAAGATCCTGTCTTGGAATATGACTGGAGGCCTCCACCTCTGCTTGCTTCATGTCAAACAGTTCCTGCACAAAAAAGTTTTGTTAAACTGCTATTAGGCTGAAAACAAACAGCCACTGACTCAAATACTATAACCTTTACAAGAACACTGTAAATTTGTATAAAACAAACAATAAACCACTTAAAAAACAGGAAATGATAAATTATTCCAAAAAGCCCCAAACGTTTCACAGCATAGAAATTAACCATTTCAGTTCCCCGAACAACCTTAACTCTGGCCCTGGAGCTGTGCCCACTCTCCTTCTTTGTTCCTGCCATACTTATTATGTACCAGCTGGTATTTTTGGATCAAGGGTTTTTTTTCTAAGCTCATGAAGGAAATGTGCTAAAACAGAGAGAGTGCTTTGTACAGGCACCCTTCCTGGGTGGAGTCTTCAATTGTGAGCCACACTCTTTCTAAACTAAATTTTGCCTTCCTCTCCCCCCCACCGCCCATAGCTCATTCAACTTCACATATAAGATTTTGAGGCCAAAAGACATATTTTATGTATTTTACCAAATTAGACTGTTTGTAAAACCCATCTTAAAGCTATGAAACCCAACCATAGTTTGAAATTTCTTCTGACACCCATTTTTCCCCAGAGGCTCCCCTCTTCCCCCCACATTTCAGCTAAAGCTGAAGACTTCAAGATCTAAAAGACTTTGGCAAGTTGTTGTGCAAAGGGCCAAGCCTGGCACTCAGTGGAAAGCAAAATGTAAAACTATCTGAAGCCAAGTTAGGAATGCCAGGCTGGCCTGCCTGAATCTGGGGAGTTTTAACAACTGTCCAGGGCTCTGAGGACCCTTAGGCAGGTCATCCAATCGCTGATGAGCCGCATGAAGTTCAGGGGCGCACCACTGGAGCCAGTGGTACCGACCCGTCACTGGAGCGGCACGTTCATTTCGGAACCACGCCGCGCCTCTCCGGTGCGGACACGCGCTTTCCCTGGCCGCTCTGTGCCGCCCTCGGCCCTGCTGCGATCCCAGAGGCGCCCCCACGCCCGGCCGCTCCCGGGAGCCCCCAGCCGCGGGGTTGCTGGTCAAACGACCAGGACGAGCCGAACCATCTGAGCCAAAGGGAGGCTCCGCTCTCCCGCCGCGGCTGGACTCCTGGGCTGCAGCGGCGCGGGCGCGCGGCCCTTCTCGCGCAGCCACGGCGGCTGCAAAACGCAGCTGCTCGAGCCCCGGCCGCTCCGCGCTGGAGCGCGGGCACGTGCCGGCCGCTGCCGCGCGCCAGGACGGGAGGGCGCGGTGCGCAAAGGGCCGGCGTCCTCCCCGCCAAGCCCGGCCCGGGGGCGAGGGCGTTTACACCGGGGCTCGCACTCCGGCCCGGGCCGGGGGCCCTGCTCGCCGCTTGCCGGAGCCGCCGCCGGGGGGCGCTCGCCCCGTGCCCTGGCGTCCCGCCGTGAGGCCGAGCCCGGCTGTTCAGACCCGAATTCGCTTCGCTCCCACTGCGGCAGGGCCTCGGCGGGTTTTGCGTTTCCTCCGCTCTGGGCCCTGCGCGTCGCCTGCCTGGGAACCCGTGTTGGTTCCCACCTACTGGCCAATCCGGAGCTGGGACGGGTTAAATTCAAGGCATGGTTCATTGCATGGCAAATGTTTCATGAGGCGTTTACACGTAAACCAGCAACCCCCGCACTTTTCTTCTGCGATCTCCGCACGTGCCCTTTGCAGTTCTGCTCTCGTGCCAGCAGAGGGAGCCGAAGAGCAGAACGCATCTGTCCTCAGTAAAGGGGAATTGTGGATTTTTAAGAACAGGGATCTGGAAGCCACATCTACCTGCGTCTCGGCTGTAGCCCATGGGACGGCAGGTGGGCAGCTTTCAAGGACGCGAGAGCAGGTTACATGTACACAAAGCTAAATAGAAGAGGGAGATTTCAAAATAAAACCCAATGAGAAAGGCAGTGTAAAAAGCCAAAGGCCATGTCCTGACAATGTAGGTATCCATCCCTCCCTATGAACTACATTTTAATTTATCAGGGGTAGCCTCTTTGTCTTCTTCATTTTGTTCAAATACTGCTCAAGCTTGACATTATGTGGGCTAATTCATGAACCACTTGGCCACATTGGTAAGTAAATACACTTACTTGATTTCAATACTTATTTGAGAAATTGCTGATCTAGCTGGGTAAAGGGTTATAAGCTGGCCCTCTCTGTTGATGGTCATATTATGCATAATGGCATGTCTCTTTCAGGACCCTGTAGGCAAAAGTCAGCAGACTGGCCTCTGTTTATATACATGTTAAATTCCTAACTACATGAGATTGAATCGCATTACTGTACTTCACTGAAAATAGTGTGTGATGCAGCTCTGCACAGATTAGGTACACAAAAATGCACAAATCTGATAGCTAGGATATACAATTGCATGATTGTTTAGTTAGGGTTTGCCTGGATTTGTCTTCTCTATCCCTTCCCGCTGTCCTATGGAATGATAACTCCCAAAACAAATACTAAAACTAGCCTTAATCCTTTGGAAACAGCAAACACATTTACATCCTTCTACATGTTCACTTACCTGGCAAACTGGAAAATGCCCATATTTCAAGGGATTGTTATTCAATGTACAGGCAACCCTTGCAAAAGGCCTAGCTTTTACTGGTGCTTGTTAGCATCATTCTTTCACTGGCTAAATGAGTTAGCCCCAAAGTGGCATCTAAAGATCAGGCCTGAGGTGAGCATAGTGAATAAAGTTGTTAGCACATGCTCTGAATTTGGGTTACGACTGTCTGTGCTACAGACTCCTGCTGATATAGCTATGTGGGTTGGGTGTGAAGAGATGTCATCCCTGACAAAACTGGGCTGGCAGAAGTCCTTCCGCCCTAGGCAGAACAAGCTGGATTGATTGAATTGTGCATTTTCAGATTTGGCTAGCGTAAAATCCTCTCTTAAAAAAATTAAATGAACAATAAAATTACATGATCTCTAGCCTGCTGGCCCAGAAACCTTGCTGCGAAATGGAAACCCAGTTTGTCATAGAATATATAAAGCCTTGCCTATCACATTGGATTATATGTGACTCTACTGGGATTAAATTCAACCATCCATTAACAATTCAATTATATTTCTCTATCCAGAAAATGGGCAGGTGTAGCTAAAAGACAGGAAGAAGCATTTAGAACTCTTATCTCTTAAGAACATCATAAAGTGTATAATGAACCAATGGTGGAGAAAGAGTGTATTCTGTTGATCAGGGCCATCTAGTCCAGCTATTTCCTGATTTTAGCAAAGAGCTGCACGGGCTTGGCATAAAAATGTATTTAATTCAAATCAGATTTTTTTCTGATCTTGACCTTCACATTACCGTTTGTTTTCTTGCCAATTTTTTAAAATAGCAAATCATTTTGTTTCCATTTCCTCTTTTTGCATACGTTATAATTTATATCCACAGAACTGAAAAACAACCATTCTCTTTACAGCAACCTTAGTTCATCAAAACATGTTTGGGAAATACAAAGGGCGAGGTGCAAATACCCATAACTCTTCTTGTGGTCAGTAGGAATCCAGGACTTTCACATGAGCCTGCAGAAGTGGATTCAGTAAACCCATTCTGTTAGCAAATGAGAATTTCCTATAACAAACAAGGACTGCCTGGGAGAATGCAGTTTGCTGTCTTTCTCAGGGTCTGGATGAGAGTAGGGCATGGATGAGCACAAAGTGAACGACTCAATGTAGCTAAAATTAAGGGGATTGTGGTAGGCTGGGGGGAAGCTGCTGGAGCATTTGACAGACCCTATCAGTCTCTTGACCCTGGTTCCTAGTTTCAAGATCTGGTTAGTTTTCCAACTGCTTTTAAAAGATCTGATGAACACGGGTAGCAGAGACTGTCTTTCCACTAGCGGCTGACGGCAACGCACAGCCCCCCTGGAAGTGAAGCCAAGGCAGAATGTGGCAGCTCACTGGAGAGGATTGTCTTGCTGTCAACACATGACCCCAGTGTTCCATGAAGTGCACTGTCTCTGAGTTTCCAGGTGGAGGTTAAAGTGTTGGTTCTGACTTATAAAGCCCTAAATGGCCTGGCATTTTCCCACCTGAGAGATCATCTTTTCCCATGGGATTGTCACAGCTGCAATGAGCAGACCCCTAAATTGGAGCTCCATTGGAATAAGAGAAGGAACTAAGGGCGGAGTTGTCTCCCTTGCATTCACCACCCCATCACTGCCATTAGTCCAAAAGCGCCAGAAGTTTAGAACAGACATTTGAAAAGGACTGAAATGGCAGTGTGTGTGTGTGGCTTTCTTAAAAAAAGATCAGAGAGGTGGAATAGTTTTGATTTAGTAATGTGTGGTTGCTGATTGGCTGCTGGATGTTGTGTTGGCTTTGTGGCTGGTTTTGTGCTAGGATTGTGAATTGTATTTTTACTTGGTGATATCTGACAGCTTGGGACAGCAGGGGAAGTTTTGTTTTGTTTTTAAATGAACATAGTGTTAACAGAAAAAATGAAAATGAATCACAGTATAAAATCCTATATTCTCCATAGCTGACTCAGAAATAAGTGCTGTACTATGTCTTCTTCCTTGGGGACAAGATTATCTGCCTCTGGCTGTTCTTACCCACAGCAGCCAGTTACATAGCCTGCATTTTAAATCTATGAGAGAAGATTTTCTTGAGAGAGCTGCCTTGACTTTATTTTGTAAGTCACCATATAGATTTATGACCATCTATAAATGTTTTCCATAACATCAATTCCAGCATTTGAAAGGACTGTTTTTACATTCCTGATGAGTAGGTTTTAGGTGATGTTCACACATATACTTCTTTCCACTTAGTAGGTGTCCTATTCGAGATAGAACAGAAGAAACCATTCATCAGACCAGTGTTCTCTGAGCAAGTTTACTAGTGTACCGGGTTCAACAGCCAGATTACAGCAGTACATTACTGCCAAAGCATAAAAGGCCATTAACATACCATGTTGTAAGACTGGGCATCTAAAAAAAACCCAGACCTACAGGATGTGAGAAGTAATTTTATTTAGGGCTCGTTATTTGACCTGTACAATAATTTTATTTCATGCAATTTCTTTACTGAACAAGGCTGATCACTTAAAAATGAGAAATCAGTACACTCAGCTGGTTATTGGCAGTGGAACCATACTTGGTTAGCTATGGGCATGTTTCTTCTTCACTGCAGAGTTAACTCAGGCTGTTATCCTAGGTTTTAAGCCAATTCCCCACCACCATCCACACACCTGCAGTTATATGTGTTTTGATTTCCATTACTAGTGAATTGTCACTGATCAACCTTCCTGATAATTTTCATTTCCCTCTTCTGAACATTTGCATACTTTATGTAATGGCAGCTGAGCTGCGTGTATTAATTTTTAATAAGAGTACTTGGTTTTTTACACTACAGTGGGGTGAGTGCTTGGGAAACAAGGAACAGGCAGAACATTGCATTCAAAGCTTTCAGTAAAACCTCAAACTCTTAAAATCATAAAAGCACTAGCAGACAGCTGAATGGATCTGTATACCAGCACTACACAGCATCACTCCCCCTTACACAACACAAGGATGTGGACATACATGGCATCTCTTACTTCCATTGTTTGCTGGCCCCAGACTCTGATTTATCAAAGGCCACTTTCTGGTTGCCTGTACTGGGCCTGTAAACCAGCACCATCTTGAGCCCACTCGAGGTGAAAGCGCTCACCCGGATCCCCGCACACGTTGTGTAGTGTGCAGCGTGCCCTGGTAACATGAACAGCCTAGAGCACAGGGGCACCCAAATGGCTTTGCAGGCAGCACCCAGCTTGCCTTGCGGGCTAAATGCACATCCCACCATCATGCTGCAACTGCTCAGTGTGCACCTGCCAGGTGCTCTGACGTCAGGGTGCGGGCACACTCTCAGTTCATCCAGTGTAGGTGCTCACATGGACACACCGCAATCAAGTCGTATCCTTTACGACTGACATGCCGCTGCATCATGTGGCAGGCAGACAATGGGACCAATTGTGCTAGGAGGGTCCCAGCACGTTTTGGGAGCCCCATTTTCTAAAAGCCAGCTATGATTTTGGGAATATTGGTTATGTCCACCACTTATGCGTAAACCACAGCAGTAACTGCCTCACCAGTTTCCACCCCCACAGCACCAACAGCTGATTTGTCAACAGGAAACTGGTTAGCCATGGCTGTAACGGTCTGGGGCAGTCAGCTTCCAGATGCCAATAGCAACATGCATCTGTGTGTCCTGGCACTGGACGGGCAGGCAAGTTCCTCACACAGCTCCATGCAGGTGACCTTCTTCAGGTGGAAGTTCTGGCGTGGCAGCTGGTCCTTGCAGGTATGCATGATGATATGGTCCTACTCTTCTGTACTTGTGCTCCTGCACCAGAACCACCAGTCTGCATGGGGGAATTCACAGCTATTGCAACCTGCATTAGCTGTCTCCACTTCGTCGTGTTAGCATGCAGCCTGCATGATCTCCTCACCAAGACCTGCCACCACCTTCTGAGGCTACAAACCACTGCCCCCATCATCTCTTTCCCTCTCTCATTCCACTACAACAACACTTCTGCCCAAAGCAGGAACAGGTCATTGTCCTGTGCTGGATCCATGCCTTGGCACCAGCTGGAATGGACAAATGATGAGTGTACAGAATCAGAAGTGCTTTAGCTTACAGTGTTAGTGGACAAAGAACATTTCCTCACAGAGGCTCACAAAGGACAGATAAGTACATTGCGGAAAAATTGTGAGAGCAGCTCAAATTAGTGTAGCACTAAGAACCACAGAATATGCCCCTCCCCACCAAATGCTAGTGTCTAACCTGGGTTACTGCAGTGCCTGTGTGGATGCAGCTACACAGATATGACTCCAGTATGGCTCAGCAGTGTGGATGCTTGCAGCTGAGCTTGGCTTACGGAGGTGCCCAAACCCAGGTAAACTGCAATGATGGCAAACTATAAAATGCTGTTTCTCTCACGTTCCAAAGAGAGACATCCCCCACCTGACGTGCAACAACAGATTTGTACACTTGAGAAAACATAGGGCCTGATAAAACCCCAAATAGCTTTGACACATTCTGGTCCTCAGATAATCGGAGGTTCTAAAACTTCCCTGATGTAAGCAACCTATAAGAAGGAATGGAGCTGTTTCCTGTTCTTGAGGGTCACACCTATATGCCACACAAGCCCCTCAGGCTCCTGCCGTCTAGTTCTCCAGAACCTCAGATTTAATTTTTTTTAAATAAAAAATTGCTATTATGGTTGCCAAAAAACCCTAAAAAATGTGAGTATATAAGCTTGTCTACACAGGGAAGTTTACTGGCATGACAATATTGATATCTATACTATATTGATCCTGGTTTAAATTCCTCATGTGGACACTTATTCCAGAATAAGAGTGTGCAGGTAGACAAGTCCTAAATGAGGCAGAGGCTAGTCTAGTCTGCACAGAGCCTGGAACCACAGCTCTAAGATGTGAACTACCCCATTTATCTGAGTGAGGCAGTAACTCGGTGATAATTTAGATGTCAGCCTTGTTAACCATTCCATTCTTCATACCAGAGAGGAAGGGAAGAACCACAGCTCTGCACAATTTACTATGAGGTGTCATTGTGGTGTCCCAAGTATGTAGCATTTTGGGAGATACCACCACTTATTTCCCCCGTTCAAATCATGGAGCCAAGTTCAAAAAGTCCAGGACAGTCCAAAGGCCACACAGGATCATATTTTGCACATATGTACTATTTTCTGTGAGCAGTGTCTTATTTTGGCCACTTGTCTGGGAGGAACATATTATGGGGGCAGAACGTGGAAGAGTACCATCACCTTTTTCCCTCCCCGCTCTGACTCCTGCCTGCACTCCATGTTTACACAAAATCTGAAGCGCCTAGAAGTGGAGTTGGAAAGGTAAGGGGGCTGGCTTTTCTGTAGCAAGACCGTAATTATGAAGAGGATCAAAGCTAAGTAGCTTCCATCACCAAGAAGTTTCCTTTATGACACAATGTATGAACCACCTAGACAGTATGCGCCTGTGAAGCTCCTAACACAGCCACAGCTATTTTTGTCACACTTTCTTTGCAAAAGGAGTATTTTGAAATCATTACCTGCCAATACATGGCTCGGTTTAGCTCCAGCCCCATAAACTGGAACTTTAATTTGCATTAAACATGGCATCATCCTGCAGAAGCGAAGTCCCATGAAGTAAAACAGACAAGGTGAGGATTTCCTGTGCATCGCTGCCATTTGTTCCCAGATGCAAATGTGCGCTTGCTGTTTATGGAAGCCATATGTTCAAGTAAACCCAGTAACAGTGGGTATTCTACCTGACAACTGGTTAGTAAAGATTACCAGACAATTCATAACATGACAAATGTGTAGGCAGCAGGTTGACTGCACTGAACATTTTCTGCTGGACACAGGAGACTCAAAACAGCAGAGAGCCCGTCAGAACTGATCTTTGCTCAGGGTCTGCCAGGTTCTACGACTGCATTATCAAAAAGTGTTCCAGACTTGTTTATATTGCATCTTAAATTCAAATGAAAGGCAGCTGAGGTAGTTCAAGGAGCAGGGTTTCTTCGGTATGTTTTTGGATCTGAACACAGAGGGACTATAATTAATTACAATAACAGATTTCCCTTAACAGAAGGGAGCAAAGTTCTAATGACTAAATCTCATGCGTCAAAGATGGGGAGAAATACTGCTGACATGTATGTAGTTAGGGAAACAAAGAAAATAAAGAATAGAAACAGTATAGAAATGTAATGCAAAAAATTTAATAGTTTCTCAGTCAAAGAAATGTCCAAAATATGCAAAGTCACAATTAATACAAAATACATAAACAATAACAGTATTGAAACAAACTGAGAAGCCTTTATGGGATTGGTTTATATAAATAGAGTAGATGTCACCACAGCTTGTTGTACAGTAGTTATGAAATTAGATTAATATACTGATTCCCTGTTGATTTCTTCATTCTGAACAACTGTTCATTGTTAAAGTGATGACTGAAATAGACATCAAGAAATTCACTTCCAGTTGCCTCCATCCTCAGACCTTAAATAATAGGGAGGAGAGTGTCAGGGTACAGAAGGGAAAACAAAAAAAGGCACACTGTGGCATGAGTCCAGAGATGCCAGCCTTTAAACTTCCTGGCTTTTGTCAGGGTGTAACATAACATTCATATTATATTACTTTAAGATGCAGGCTTTGTGTTCATTTCCCTTTTTAAAAAGGGAAAAAATTACAAAATGTTAGACACCTCCAATATACCTGGAGGTTTTTTTTTCTCTCTCTTTTAAAGAACAGACTTCACCCATGAAACATTAGTATTTATGGGTCTAACCCCAGCTTTTAGACAAAGTTTCTCCAGCTTATTTTGGAGTTATGTACATTTTAGGAATGCAGGATCAGTCTCTAAATTATTTTCCTATTAGTCTAGATCACTTCTGAAGGACAAACTCTGGATGAAATGCATACTAAGTAGATCAAAGCCATTGTTAAACTGTGTCAGTATGCTAATTATGAAAAAGGGTAACAGCTAAAAAGCTGTAAAAATTTTGTTCAATATGTATGGTGCAAACAGGTATCTTTATGATCTTCCAAATATCAATACTGCTTTTCAACAAAAGAATGAAATGAAGTTTAAGACTAAAAGAATGTTTACCTAAAACAGAATCCATTTTTATTTTTAAAGTACTTCATAGGCCAAAATCTTATGCATCAAATTCTAGCACAAAATGAGTTTAAAATTTAAGTCCCGACACATGGCATTTATACTGTAATTATTAACTCAACTCTATCTATAGTGGCACAAGTTGTTCTGCTCTGCAGTTATATTCCAAGACTGTTTGTGAACTATGCAAGTACCCACAGAACTATCATGAGACATGAACATTATATCTTGAATTAAGATACGAAAAATTAGAAATGGAAAGTTACAAAAAGATACCATTCCATAAAAACCACTTAACATTTAGATGTGATTGATCAGTTGATACGAAAGCTTTCATTTTACACAGCACCTATTAAAAACAAAAGATTGAAAACTACAGAAAAATCCACCAAGTTCCCTATGTTTCATTCCCTGAGAAGAATGTTTGATTTAGAAAGGTCTTTGGAATGCAATTTGTGCGATGATTAAATATTAACCTGTTGGACAGCTAAAGAAACCATCTCCTATTTTTATATAGGGGCTCAGAATCTCAGTATGTGATTTTTTAAATTTTTTTTTCAAGTTAAGCCTTAACTTCAAGACAATGACATTGCGAATCAGAGCAAAGAGTGACCAAAAATAAATTAGATATATTAATTAATCCTCCAATGATTTGATAACTAGCGTTTAAAATAATTCAATATCAACAGTTTTAAGAAGTCAACATTTCTGCCAGATGTAGTTTTATCTGGTTAAACACACATTAGCCTGCATTTTATACTTGAATTTCAACACATTAGAACAATGTTCCCTGAAAGCATGCTAGCAGATTTTGTATTGAGTGTATACACATACCCTAACGGGCAAAACCCAAAGTTCTTAGCTGAGATGATAAATTCTAGAAGAGCAAAAGACTTAGAAGTAGATAATGAAACAAAGTGTACAGAAAAAGTATATTTAAAATCTGCAACCACTTTATTTCCATCCAGTTTAAAAGCATATTAAATAAATCATGAGCTCCCCTTCACTCGCATCTTGTACAAACATACCACTTAGCAGAAGAGGGAAAGCTTATGGTGTTTTTACAAGCACTTCTGAAGTGTGTAAGGGTTGGGTATTTTTTTTTTTTTTTTTTAAGTTTTGTCTTCCCCTCTCCATCCATTTATCTTTGATGTAAATACAACTATTTTTCACCAGTACATTAACACCGCAATGGGGGAAAAAACTGAGGGAGTCCACAATTGGAAGGTTAAGAGGACAGTGGGAGTATACACCACACTAACACCTGGGATCCCCACAACCCACCAAACAACAATTCATGTCTGTACTGTATTCCATCTGCCATTATGATCAACACAGGTAGATGCTATGAAATTATCAATTTATTTTGTCTCAGTGAAGTACACCTGACCAAACCAAATACCTTTGCTACATGAACAATAGCTGCTTGAATACTTAGGGTTCTTCAGATGGATTTTTAAAATTAAATAAGCTATATTTGAATCCCACCTACTACGCAAACAAGATAGTTAATAGGCTCAATTTTCGCTGCTTTATAGACAAAGTATTGAAGTGGACTGTAAAAGGGTGTGTAGAATACTTGTCCAAAAGTCAAGTGGCTTCTTCCAAAGTTACAAGTTCAATGTTCAAATGCTTTTGTCGCACGAAAAACAAACTGTAAAATGATACTGCAAAATGCTTTTCAAAATGCACTGTGAATCAGTTAATTTTGTTATTTTATAGGGTAGTCCTAACTTAACCCATGCTACTCCAGATCAGTTGTGAGTATATGTCTGAAAAAACAAATCTGGGTAATTCCTGGTCCCAATACGTCAGAAGACTAAACCATTTAAAATAATTGTTCTCAGAATAAAATTGTCCATGAAAAAATGAGACACACTACAGTCAAGCAACAAACTCTTCCATCCCAACACTCATGACTGCATTTATTACTGAAAGCACAGCCAGTAAAGCCCAAGCACTTACATTTCAGGTTATTCACAGATGTGTGTCTATCTGCTAAGTCTACACTTTTGTTGCTTGTTTTAAAAGACAAAAATGCAAATTTTTCCTTTGCTTATAAAACAAGACTCAGGGCAGTACAGGTAGATTTAGACCAGGATTGTAAACTATTTGTTACTTCTCTTTCCTTTCTTTTCATCTACACCTATCTTTACACAGACAGTAAGTCAAAGGTCTAAAGGATTTGCTGATGTATATAGTCTCATCTCATTTAGCATTTATCCAAGCATGTCTGCAAGCTCTCTCTTACACAAGGTGGAAGCGTTTTTAACAACCTTTCTTCTACAATTAGACAACTCCGTTTTAGAGACTGACATTCTTCTAGTTCAGCAGGAAGTGATTCAAGGTAGTTCCCAATGAGCTCTAGCTGAACAAGATTCAACAGCTGACCGACACGGGGAGACAAACTTGTCAGACTGTTATATCCCAGAAGTAAACACTGTAGCTTTTTGCACTGAAATAATCCATCTGGCAGTATCTCAATCTAAAAAGAGGAAGGAAGACATACCAATTAATGCTTGTTAGCCTATACAGAAACTGCATATTTTTCATTACCAAATGCACTTTTTACCCTCAAAATGCTTTTAAATTAAAAAAATATAGCTGATACAGAGTAAATAAAGGACAATGTTGTATGCTGTAAATATTACAGAGTCAAGAGAAAGCCTGCTTTCAATATTTGCATGTAAACAACACTGTGTTTCTCTCTGGTTATGAATGTGACTAGGTGAGAAAAAGTTTAATTCTTCACAGAACATCAATCAAACTGCTATTATAATCAGATTGTTTTTCCTACTTTTATGCTCCTTCTTAATAATTATGCTTAATGAATGTCATGTATGTCTATGGAAAGCCTCTGGCACCTCCTCAGCACTACACAATCCTTTTAGTAAGGCAGGCAGAGGTGCATCCATGCAGTACAGTGGGTACTTATAGGCCTGATCTGCTCTATAAGCATTTTAATAATATTTGAACACAGCTGTGAACAATTAAGTTAGATATAACAATGCTGAACACAATCAAGCAGTCACTATAGACCAGGCCAATTTACTTTGAACATCAGTGTCAACTACCTGATCATTTAGACCAGCTTTGACCAATTATAAAAAGTAAAAAAAAAAAAAAAAAATCACTTCCCCTCTCAAGTAACTGGGTATCACATCCCCGTTGTTTACAACATCATAGCTGGTGAGCTCTAGCAGGCCACAGGGTCTTTCAGAAGAAACGGCAGATTATATCTCAACTTCTAATGCTTAAAGTAATTTAAAAGTTCTACTTACATGGTTTTTTGTCAGAGCAAGGTACTGCAGATCTGTCAAATAACTGATTTCTTCTGGAATAGAAGTTAGTTTGTTATAACTAAGATCCAAATAGTGTAGCTTTCTACAAAGAAATAGCTGCAGTGGAACATTTTTAATATTATTGTAATTTAAGTACAGTTGTTCTAGGTTAGATAATGCACCAATCTGCACTGGGACATATGAAATGGTGTTGTGCCACAATTTTAAGCAAGATAGATTCTTGAGATGTTGAAAGCTCATTATTTCTTCCACTGTTCTGAGATTATTTTCTTTTAAGTCTATTTCATGCAAATTGTTAAGGGTGAAAATAGAATGTGGAATGCGCTCTAAATCACAGGAGATCAATTCCAAAGTTCTCAGGTTTACCAGCTTTTTCAAGTTATTCAGTACTACCAGTTTATTTCCTTCGTTATTGATAGATAGGTTTTGCAATGAAGGCAACAGGTCTGTAATCACCTGAGGTATACGGGAAAGGCTGTTTTTTAAGTAAATTGTTCTCAGATTCTTTAGATCCTGAAAGCCTTCACTATATATCGAGTTGTGGTAATCTAGCATAAAGCATCCCGTTAAACACAATTCCTTGAGGTTTTTTAGATGAAAGACCCAAAGTGGAATCCTTCCAATTTCACTGGATTTTAGACGCAAGGTTTTCAGATTTTCTTCTAGAAAGCTTAATGCTGGATAATCCACAGTTAACAATGAATGATAAATGTTAATTTCTTTGAGATTGACTAGCTGAGTCACTGTTGAAGGAAGCTTGGCTTCAGGAATGAGTTCCAAGCTTAGAACTTCTACTTCAGTCAGTTCAAAGACATTGTCTGGAAGACCATTTAGCATGAAAAGGTGAAGTTCAATCTTGTCCTCAGAATTTCTTACTAGTTTACTTTTCAGTTTTTCCACTGACCACTGATTGTTAAGATTTATCTGTTTCAGTCTGTTTTCACTCAAATCAGATAGGAATATTGAGAATCGTTGGGAATAAAGAGGATCATACTGATCTGCTAAGTGAAGAATAAATGCAAAGTCATTCTTTACGTCCGGGATATCACTGTAATTGCTTTTCTCTCTTAACTTCTCAAAAGAATATTGCTTAAGTGAACTCCTCAACATCCACCATAAACTGTATGTGCAGGTTAGGCCGTAGAAGGTCACTAAAACAACATAAAAGGAAGCTAATACTTTAAAAATTTCTGCTAGTGTATAAACACATTGGTACCTTTTGTAACCTGTAAAGGCCTGAACATCAATTACACAATCAATTTCAAGCGTAATAAAGGTTAAATAATAGGAGACATAAATCATTATTATTACAAATACAATTACTTTGACTATAATCTGTTTCATGTACACTCTATATATGATATCCTTTTCTTCGACATGTACTCTGAATTTTTTCACTTTTTCAAATATAGCTTTAGCTTGTTCCCCTTCTTTTTTGTCTAAAACACTTGAAGAGTTCTCTCTTCCAGTTGTTTCTAAACCAGGCTGTGTATAGGGCAGAGACTGCCTGCTTGCTCGTGTATCGGTTGAATTCCCAGGTGATGAAAGCAGTATTTTGGATTTGGATAGTGGCAGACTCTTCACAGACTGCTCAGCAACTGTTTCTGAGAGGGCACGTGTTGTCCACGGAGAATCAAAACACTTGTGAAGAATGGCTACAAAGTGTTCAAGCCTTGAACTTGTGCTAGGATAGTAGAGCCAAAAGTTACTGCAAGCTGCAAAAACAAAAGTATGCAGAAGCACTAGATATGGGAAAAATTTGGCAAACCAATGAAGCTGTCTCTCATAACACACTGCGTCAATGTAGGAATACTGCTGCCGATGAAGATCGTTCTGGATTCTAGAAGGGAGAATTATTTGTGCTGCAGAGCTAGAGGACACATTGAGGTTGGTTTTAACCAAATCCCAAGGCACTGCACAACGGCTGTCAAATTCTAGCTTACAAGGAAGACAACACAACACTCTGGTTTGAGTGAGCTGGAGAGCCCCGGCTAGTACAGCAACTAGCAGCATTATCATGGTGATGTAATACCAGAAGACATCCCACCATGGTTTTAATATGTGGTACGATGACTGGGCATCTGCTAGATATCTGAGTTCAGTTAGTGTAATCATGACTTTCACCTGTAGGACGGCAACAACTAGAGAAGAGAAAGAGAAAAAGATCTTTAGAACAAGTGCTCAAATCCATTTACTTAATATAATTGAACTATGCAATGCAATTATGTTAAGTTTTGATTATTAGCCAGTTTACTTCTTCTTAAACAAGCATAACAACACTGATCTAGAGAACTGAGCGTTGGACCTGCAATTCCCAAATTGTAATACTAGTACTTCCACCAATTCACTATACAATTTTGTGCAAGTCACTTAGGGCCTGAAAGTCAATGGGAAAGCTATCATTTATTTTAATACAGACTTAAGGCCCTGATCCAGAACAGCACCTAAATTAGGCATGTGCCGAGTAATTTCATTGAATCCTCCAATAGAACTTTATCAGGGAGACTAAGAACAATAGTAGTCCCAGTGAATTCAAAGTTAAGCATTGATTAAGTGCTTTGTTCAGTCATGGTCTTGTGATCTCAGTGCCACAGTTTTTCCATCTGTAAAATGGGGCTAAGACATATAACTCACAAAGGTACTGGAAGTATTGAGATTAATATATGTAACATTCTGTAAACACTGAGTATAATGATTAGGAAAGGCTTCAATGCTGACAATCCAACCTGTGAAGTCCAAGCACATTTATTTTTTAATAAAAAGAGATGAACTCATTGAAGAGACCAAGTTTTGGTCCTTTTCAAATAAACTAAAAATGTCTTACAATATGAACATTTAAACAAGAGGAGTTCAAACAACACTGTGAGCATCAGAGATGAGACAGTCTCATTTCGTCAGTCCATTTTCTACTGCTCTGAGACAGGAACAGCTATAAAAATGTGGAAGATAGTTACGGAAATTCTTAATGGAAACACTAATAATAGCTGTTCACTTATTGTTTAGCATATAAAGCTAGACATTAGTAAAAATTATACTGCTCCTTTATGGAAAGGCACTTGAATCACAACATAAAGAGTTAAGACTGCTCTTGGCCATAACCCTAGCCAGATTACTCTAGAAAATTAGTACAGAATAAGGAGAACATTTCAATCCAATTGAGATATCAGCAGTACTGCGTGACATAGACTTCCTGATATTAGACGGAATTCTGTTCAACTGAAGAAAACAGAATGCCCCGAATGGACTAGAAATAAATGTAGCCTTGATAACGTGTACTTTGACGGCTGACACCCAGTAATTCACATAAGTCCCTTCACGCAACCCTTCTCTTTCTCCTCAGCAAAAATTTTGGAGCAGAGTTCTACAGAGAAGTGTATGCTTACCAACATGTGGTTTTATAAAATATGCTACAGAATAGAAAACTAGCATGGTATGATATCACAATAAAAACAACTAAATGAAGAGAAATATGGATCCTGACACATTGTTTGCATTTTTATGTTATTTCTAATGCACAAAATTCAGAGTCAGGATAGGTTGCCCAATTCGTGTGTATTACCAAGGCTCTATTGTATGTTATGTGCAAATGATCGTTTATTTTAATTCAGCAAGTGCAAATCAGCATTTATTTAAATACTATACTATAAAGTGTCCATACTTTACCAGTTAAGCAGAATAAGATACACAACAATCTTCAATCAGGAGGTCTACACCTTTTAAAATTCCTTGGACATGCCATCTTTGCATTCATCTTCATTCTGGATGAGAAAGCATTGGGAGTACAGTTGAAGGAGCTGAGCAAGCAAGTCAGCTTCATCAGAATGCTTACCCCACTGCAGATGTGACCCGGCAGAAGGGTGTGCTTTACAAGTACTGTCTGCATGTTCCCCATTCGGTAGCCACAACAACAGTATACTCAGAAACAAAGTCATCTATATTTGAAAGTCAGGTTTCTGCACCATAGCAAACCCATATTAAAAGTAAACCATATCCAAGAACCTACCCCTAACTCATATGAAGGGAGGGGCAATGCTACTGTTTCTTGCTAAACGGCTATGTGAAATCTGCATGATTTCAAGAAACATTTAGTCCCTTTCAATATCTTTTCACCATTGACACACAAAGAGGTAATAGTTTCCATTACAAGAGTACAAGTTCTACTGTCTGGGGCAAGCTAATAAGATACTGCCAAATACCAATATCCAGAGTATGGATGCTACTAATCCAAAATTACTGGATGCTACAGCTGGGCAAACTGAATAGAAAGTATGCCTTTGTCTAGTGATCTCTGAGGTGCCTCGACTCCAAAGAGTTTAAAAGGCAAGTGGCCACAGGACTAAACAGAGCTGTTTTCTGGCCCCTTTACAAGTTTTAAGGAAGATGGAATGGATGGAAAAACCTCTCACATTGCTGAAGCCACTTTTTATGGAATGGGAGTACAGTGGACTAAGTTGCCAGGACCTCCTTAATGAAAAGTGATTGAAGGAAGGCTCAGATAGCTATTATCCACCCCTAAAGTCAGATACAATATCAGAGGATCAAAATGTTAGCACTCCACCGGATTTGAACATCAAAACAATCACCTATTTGTCCTTCCTTGGCATATGCTTGCAGAGATCCATTCTTAAAAAAGATGAAAGAATCAGTGATTGCTAGCTTCAAAGATCCATTTAAAAATGAATCCTGATACTTCTGAAAAACTAAATTTTTTGGATATAACCACCTCTCTTGCCTCTTAAAATGAATACTTAAGTTCAAGAACAAGAAAAATGGTACTGCAAATATCCAAATTAAGGCCTTGATCCTGCAAGTGACTTCCTGTGGACCTAGCACAACAGAAGCCGGTGAGGCTCTGTGCAGATGCAGAGGTCCATCTGCACTGGGCCTGCTGCAGAAAGAGGGCTATTGAACTGTTGCATTCAATTCCAACCTAGAATAAAAAGACAACTGTATCTTTCCTGCAAGTTTAAGTAATACAAAGGCTTAGATACCAATTAGCAAAGTGTTTAATCAGATATTTAGGAGTGCAACACATAGTAAAAGAGACAACATGACAAACTAAGAGCAGGTCAGAAGTTTCTGGTGGATTGATTTTCTGATGGATTTTTTTTGTTTTTTTAAAAAACATAAATGAAAATTTTCTGTAGGAAAATTTCAGTTTTCCATCAGGAACATCAAAACCTTCCCAGCTGCTCCTGGGAAGCCTTTGTCAATTCCATTTTCTGCCTGCAGGGAACAGGTGAAATTGACAGAGCCTTCCAGGAGGGCTTTTGAGCCTTCTGACTCTGCCTCCCCCACAGCTTCTTCTCAGTTTCATATCTGATATGCTCTCTGTCTGACAGCTTGGTATGAAATGGATTTTTGAAACAGAGGTGGAATCAGAGCTTGCCCCATCCACACCACACATCAACCTGGTATTGCAGTCTTGAGGGCCAGACAGCTCCAGGCACTGTGCCCCTCTGCCTCTTCCCAACTCTGAGGCTGGAGAAGCAGAGAGCTAGGGCATTCAGCCTCCCCCTTCCTGCCAGCTTTGGAGCTGGAGAGCCTGAGCGCCCCAGCTCCCTGACTTCAGGAGCTGTGGGAGAGGCTGGGAGACCGAGCAAATGGGCTCTGCATCTCTGGCAGCTAGGCGCTTGTCAGTCAGACATTCTGCCTGGTATACAGCTGTCGTTTATCAGAAAAAGAATTGTTTTTTGTTTAACAATGAAATAAAATTGCTATTCGCTTATCTATCTGTCCCCTTTGTAGTGAGAGAGCTTTTCTTTCTTCTTGACAGAGAAGCTAACCATCTGGTAGATTACCTGTAAGTATTTAAATGGAGGAGCTGCTTTTATATAGATTTTAAATTAAGATAGCTTTAAATATAGTATCTGCTTGTGCTGCCTGCTTCCTATCCCTTATTTACAACCCACTTAAGAATAACCAGCTCTTGCCAACAGGACCCTATGGCCTTGATTCCATAAAGCATCCCTATTCAAGAATGCTGTGTATGTGTTTTCCTGTACTGGGGCCAATGAGAAGACTTCCTAGAATTGGAATATAGACACAGTTCTCCGTCTGTGCTTTATCTAGTTTATGTGCAACTCTCTTACTGCTTGCTTTCAGATGTTAAAGCCTAATTCATGGCTATCCTGGGTACCCATAGTCCCTAGGTTAAAATGAGTATGTATGTTACTACTGCCTGCAGCACATTAACAAGCCTTTGAAACTGGTGAGGGTCAGCGACAGAAAGCTCTGAGTAAAATCAAGATGGTTGTAAAACAAAACATAAAAAGTTGCCTTTGAATAGACTGCACATTAAAAACAGGCTTATTTATCTCTGACTCTCTGGATTCTCAGTTCAGATAGAAGAGAAACAGTGCTTGTACAAGGTAACGGGTCTTGCCAAGTAATTAAATCAATAAATTAGATACAAATGGCGTTTAGCAACTGTAATTGTGTCTCAATTAACTTAATCCATTTCTTCATTTGACACAGAGATAGACTGCTTTTTTACCATTTATAACAGGCTAAGAACAATCCAGGTCTACTCGGGAGGTAAAACAAAAAACAGACTGGACTCTAAAATGTAGAATATAACTTGGGCATACAGAATAATCAAAAGGGGCCATGATATAGTCATTACACCATACCATGGCAGGCTCCTAGATAGCGAATCAGTTAAAAGGCTCTCATATTTATAAAATATTCCTAAAAAAATCCAAACCATACTCAAAGAGGTGTTTCCAAACAGTCAATTTGCTACTATAAGTGGGTCAAAAGTACTGTGTTATAACTTAAAGTGTGTCTGTCCTGGCAGAATATATACTCCTAACTCTTGTACATTGTTGCTTAAGCTTATTCTTCTTTGTGTAATGAATCTGACTTCCATATTATTCATCATTCAGTTTTTTAAGTTATCCATTAAAATATTGTAGCATGGTCCAGAAAACAATTCCTAATTTAAAAAATGCACAGCCTACAATATTTCAATGTTTCATGAATATGCCTATAGGGTGCCTACAGGGGACTGTGCTATAAAGATTTAAGTGTCAGCAAGAAGTGTAAAGTTGCTGCCACATTCTGCACAACTGTGCCCCACTTCCCGTTTACTTTCCCAAATTTTCTTAGGCAGACAGAGAGAAGAATCTGTTGCAGAAAATATAGAAAATACCAACAAGCCCATATACAGCAGCATTAGTATGGTATTTAATCTCTTCGAGATTTCTTCTTGATAGTTATACAGACCTGGCGCAGTCACCAGTGAAATACTAGAAGTATGTGTCTGTATTTTACAGGGCCTTTCATTCTTAGGCCTTGTCTACGCTATGAACTTGAACTATTGCTGAGAAGTAATTAGCAACTGCAGCTGAACTGAACTCATGCTTTGCCTGGTTTAACTGCAAATGTAGGGAAACTCCATTTAGCCCTCTTTCATAGTGTAAGCAAGGCTGCCACAGAATGCAAAAGCCCATAGAACTCAATGTAAAATAAAGCAATACAGCTATTATCCTTCATATTGTTTGATAAAGAGTTATACACATCCTTTAAAATATAATGGTAGTCAGGACAGAAAATAGCAGACTCAAATTAATTCAAAGCAAAGACTGATGAAAATATATGCCAAGATCCTTTTAATAAACTAAATATTGAGAAAGCATGACCTTGTGACAGTTTCTTAGAACAGTCCTATGAAGCAAAGACTACAATGAGTTTTTCTTTATACACAGATGGAAGTTTTTGTATAAAAGTGAAACTAAATTATGTGCAATTTTTATTATTTATTATATTATATATTTTACATACACACACAAAAGTTCCCTTTGTCAGTTTGTAGTTCCCTAAAACACATAGATCCAAAAGGTTGCTATAGACCAATGTTTTCTCCAGTCCCTAAGCACAAGAACATTTTTCTATTAGAAAAATTCAAGTGTCATGCTATTAATTTTCTTCGTATTTATATCCTACCATCTGGACTTGTTAATGACTAAATTCTGAAACATCTGGCAAACTATGCTTGTGCATTAAAATTAACTTATATACATTAATTCTTATTATAACTTAAGTATTTAATTCTGTAATATTTAAGCAATTAACACATTCCACCATTTTTTACTATATTTATTGATAATTCTGCTAAAACCAATTTTATTAAAATAGAAGATCCTTATTCCAGATCAGATCTGTAGTTTGAATAAGAATGAGTGACTAATCAAATTAAATAATGTTTAAATGTAATGGGTTTGATAGTTCTGACTCCATCCCAGCAGCTTTTAACCCATCTCAAAGTCATAAAAGCTTTTCAAAGTGCTTTAATTCAACTGACAATCTTTCCTAAAGGATATGAAAAATTCATCCCTACAGTAATTATGCTGATTTCACTGGAGTTTGCATCACAGACTAAACTGGCCCAACACCCAGACAGCAAAGCATTGGAACTAGTCGGTTTCCAGGTCAATAATTACTTCAGGTCTGAACTCTTACAAGGGGACAATGGAAACAAAAACAAAACACCAGCAATTAGTTACAATTTACAAAGCATGTAGTCCCTACAAAATATTACAAATCTAAAAAGTTTTGTGACACTATTTTGTCATGTGGTCTCTAGATTTTGCTATTACTCAAAATTATATAATTTACATGCTACATATGTATATTTATAGTAACTCCAGAAGCTGTATTTCCCCGTCCCCCAATTAATGCTAAACTGGGAGGAAAGGGGGTGTGGGAATGTGAGAGGAAGACTCACTGAACAGGAGTTGCAGTTCTAGTTTTAAAAAGATACTGCTTTCTGTTGACCCCCATGTTATATATTATTTTGCTCCAATTACAATTACATTCACTATTAACCAATTACAACAGATTTATGCAGTTCACACCTTGTCAAGCATTGTAGTTGACCCTTTAATTCTGTAGGTTCTCTTTTCCAGAAGAGCACACGCATCAAGTCTTTGCAACCACTGTCTTTCAGAAGGCCCTCTTCTGTTATTCCAGTGAGACAGGATGTACTTTCTGGCCCTGATAAGAGACACCAACCATTTTTATGTATCCAACACTATTACTGCCAGGTCACTGACTCATTAGATAAACTGTAATTCCTGATCTCCAGCACTAATTGAAGAAGCTTTGGAGGAAAAACAATGTTCAAAGCAAGTAAAGACTCCAAGTGAGAAGCTAAATTTGAATGTAAAGTTACATAAAGGATAATTTTTAGAAATCTGAGTAATAGGAACTATATTAGATACTGCCAGTATTCCTACATTAAGGGCAAAAGTATGAATCCACAAGGAAACAAATCACACAAACCCTATTTTTATCGTTCGGTTCCCCTCATCTTCATATCACTTTCCATGCTCTCTCTCGAAAACTCACCTTCTCATTACACACCATGCACTCCTCCTCCAAATCCATTCCTTAAAAACAAAGGATCTGACCCTGCAATCAGAACTCCATGGATAGACCTCTGACTGTGTGTCAGACTCCACCAAAGTCAACAGACTGCTGCACAATGCAGGCAGATTCAATTGCACAACTGGCTCCTCAATTCTTCCAGCATTACACCCACCAGTATGTTATAAAAATTCATGCCTTTCAATGTTGCATCAGATTTGTCTGAACTATTCCTACTGTGTTTTCATGCAATTTAGCTTGTAAGGTCTTTTGGGCAGGGATTGTATTTTTCTATGCACCAACCACAATCAGCACTTAGACAACAAAATTAAGGGAAACCCTTTCCTTGCCTCTTTCTGGAGGATGTTGTAAGTGAGAAATAGATCACATACTATTTCAATGCAACCAAGAAAAATGTTTCCCAAATTCTACAATATTGATAAATCTCCAATGCAGAGGGTCTTTGAAACCAGAATCATAATTGCCTTGCAGGAAATTAACTAATATTAGCTTTTCAATAACCTGTGAGAGTAAAGCCCTTATTGAAAATAGAGCATACACATATTCTGAAACCCATATTATTGCCGTAACTGCGCTTGACAGCTATTTCCCAACACCATTAGCACTGGATAAAACTGGCATTAGTTTGCAACATTACTGGAAAATGGTTTCAAACACTGTTCCAATCCACAGACTTGAGCATTTCTAGGTTTAAGATGCAGGAGGGTCTGTCTACTAATATGTGAACGAGGTCTTAAAATCGGACCATCCTAAACAAGTGGGGAGTCACAGTGATAATGCTAGCACTGATTTTCTGTACAGAACATTACACCAGAGAACACATACGACATTCTAAGCAGACGGGAACAAAATCATCTACTTGTTCTTTCCAATCAACAGCTTTTTGTTCTGGAATTTGAACTGAGGCAGATTAGGTTTATTTCAATGTATTTCCTAACCCACTGATGTGCTGCTGAAACTTTCTGAAAGAAGAGGCTGTTTTCTTTGCTGGGCCAAAAGTCAACTGGTCACGTATTACAGTGACTAAATCTCAGCAATGCGTCAAACTACAGAATATTCTCCCCAACTCAGTGAAGAACAGACTGTGTTTGACTACAAAGGATTCAGTTTATTGTTGGTCAAGTAAGCAGCCACTAATATGATCAACTGTACCAAAACATCAAGATTGCAGAAGATATGAAAATTACAAGACTTCGGGCCAAACTGTCATAAATGTACATCAATGGAGGCTTTTGTCCGATTATTTCATCGGTCACTTTGGTCTCTAATCTTCAGCTGTTGGTGGAGGGGGGGAAGTAACCTATTTGATCTCCAATCTTCACAAAGCTCTGAACAAGATTCAGAAGTAGTCCATATCACACAAGAAAACTATCTTATAGTAAGCTATGATCATTTTTTTAACAGATCCTTTTTATGATCCACACATGAAAATGTCAAGAGATTCTCTAAGCAATTTCTCAGCATTCAAAAACCATGTGATACAGTGTCAAGTTTTAGGATGCTGTGTGTTGATGTGGATCTACTCCAATGACTCACTCTTCCGGCCAGCCCAAGTGAGTGTCACTAGCTCCAGCTCAACAAGATGAACTGTTGACAATGACCGAGGGCTGTCTACATGAGAAAGTTGCTGTTTAACATTTCAAGAAATGTGAATTTAAACCCAAATAAGTGTGTCCACACAGAAGTTTACATTGGTTTAACAGTGGCTTTTTGTAGTTTACTTTGAACTGATTGAGAATCGGTTCAAGCTAAAATCAAAATAAGCAAGTCTGTACAGAGGTTTACATCAGTTTAACTAAATCATTTTAAAACCAGATTTAAGTTAAACTGGTGCAACTTTCCCATGTAGACAAACCCTAAGATAAACATCAGCTAGGGGCCTTACCAGGAGAACAATCTGCAAAATGAATAGCACCTAGGCCAACCCCATGCCTGTCAGTGGGTGTTCCTCCATTGGATTCAATGGACATTGGCTCAGACCCTCAGTCATTGGTGATATCATCCGCCCCTTAATAAATTAGCTTCATTGCACTCTTCATTTTTCTTTCTTTCATCTGCCCTCAGTGTTTTTTTGCCTATGTGCAGAAAGTTCTGCTTATTTATGTATTTGTTAATTTCACACAAAACTGATTACTGAGGGCAATAAGGTTTATCAAATTAACGCTACAACTAATTGTTCCATGAACGAAACTGAGCAACGTAATCAGCATGGGGTAAGTACCCAACATCACTGCATGCAGTAGAATGAAAGTCTGTTTTAAAATGTACCAAACAATTACAGCTGGGTTATTACATTTAAACACAGCTTTGTGGCTCCTCGTCTTTTTCTTGCCTCTGCTTGGAATATTTTATATCCAGTCAGAGGGGTACATCCAACTGTTTGCAAAAGCAATGTAGGACACGTTTCTTTGTTTTATTCTATGAAATAACTATAAATAGATACCAGCCAAATTATTAGAAGAAATTATTTTAACCTCTTGAAATCCTTAAGTAATAAGGGTAAATATTTAATATCCCTGGAAAATCTTACTGGAGTGCATAATTATATCTCAGTAGCAAAACCCTCTCCATACTTCAAACATGCATAGTGAGGATACCACCCTCCTTCTGTTAGATTTTCTTGAGTTTCACTATTTTAGAGTGAAGAGTTTAACTTGTGCTCTTCCCTTCAAGTCCTCATTAGGCTTTATGCTGAGTGCTTGGCATGGTGGATCATACCGTCTCTCTAGAAGCAGATATTTTTGGCCATATCTTTACCACCTTTCTGCATGTTCTGTGTAAGATGAGTCATATGGACCATTGCTAGTTTATTACCGAGATCTGAAACATAAGGCACACGGCAGACTTTTGTCCAGTTCATATGGTGAGGTACTACATTTTGAAAATTAGCCAAATATGTCAGGCAATGAAATGAAGGGCCTGTCTACACAGGCAATCTTTTCTCAATTTAGGTTTTTCCACTATATCTATACTGTCATAATTACAGTGAAAGTGCATCCACACTGCTTTGATGTTGGGTTAATCTACTTTCTCTGTGAGTCACTGTGTCCACATGATTCTGAATTTAAAAAAAAAAAAATACTTGCTCTGTGTTCTGTGCAGATACCTGTGCTCCAGTGTTCTGCTGCCAGGCTCAATGCATTCTGGGATTTTTCTCGCAGAGTATTGTGGTACCAAAACCTACGAAAACCTACTGGAATCCTTGGACGTGGGGTCAACAGAAATACAAAACAGAAAAACTTCCAGGATCCCTCTGCTGGTATCCCATAACTTACCTGGTTTTAGTGAGCCACCACCATTTTCCAACTGCCCAAACATGTCGGACAGCATGGAAGAAGCACTGCTGAGCACCATGATCCTGACTGTCATTATATGAACAAGGTGCACCAGATGTGTTGGCAATCATGCAGGCAGGTGGCATTGGAAGAGCTGGCAGACAGCCACCAGCATTATTCTGTGATGCCACACAGATACTACTAGAAAAGTGGCAGGATTACCGGCAGCAGGATAGTTAATTTAAAAAAAGGATACATCACATGAACCTTTTAGCAGTATAACTCATTCTATAACAGAGTTACGTTGCTTCCAAAGCAGATTAAAGTATGATAAGATGCCAGATAAACTGGAAACTAAACGAAACAAAACAAAAATCTTGCATGGACATAAAGCAGTTTATAGCAAAAAATGCTGATGTTATACTGAAAAAAAGAAAAAACCACCTTTCCCACATAGACAAGTCCTAAGCCACTATCATCTCTTCTGTCTTTCTGCAAGACAGTCTTCAGCACAGGCACCTAACATATAGTTCTGCTTGTCATCCTGGCAGGAAAAATACAAATTTGGTTTAGACCTGTATTTCTAATAGTTTAACAGCACTTAGACCAACTGCTTGCCCAGGCCAAATATGTCAAAATATTTATGTTCCTCCTACTAGTTTTAACCCCCACCCCAAATCTAAATTTACTCTGAAGAGCACTTAAAGTAACCTTTTAAAATCATTCTGTCAATGAAAACTGGCTATGCCTTTAAAATATTAACTAGAAATTTGCCTGACAAAGATTTGTACAAGCTCGAAAGCAAAAGTCCTAATTTATGGCATCTAAAATGTTGACTATAATAAAGGCAGATATAAGAAGCTATTTTGCAGAGAATTTTTTCTTGCAGATCAATTTTACAAGGAGTCCAAATGGTGAAATCTTTGCTATTATAAAGGCATATATTTTTATTTGCCCTTCATGTTTTATTTATTTGACCTTATTAAAATGCCTGCTAATTTTTCTTTCAGTAATTGGGTCTACACAGTCACGTAAATCCACAGTACAATTCATTTTTTAAATGATAAGCAGTTCTTTTACCTACTTTCTGAAGTGGTGAAACCTCTGCTTATCTTATTTTAAATACAAAGAGAGAGATGGCAGAGTTTTTCAGAGTTCAAAACCATGATCTTACCTGCTGAATGCCAGTCCCTTGGGAACTCTGCTGTTGGAATTTCTGCTTGACAATCCCTACAGAAATAACGCAAACCAGTTATTACACATGGACAATTATGAACTGTTTTCAATATCAATAAATGGTTTAAAACCTTCAAAAGGTAAACTATAGAAAATACAATATAAGATCTATAAATTGATTCTGTTGGAAATCATCACTTCCGACTCACTTACAAAATGAAATAGGACCAACTTAACCAAAGCACCACCTATTGGGAAGCTGTAATCACAGTTCTTGAGTATTTTCAGTGTGAAGAAGTTACTGTATTTAATGTAAAGCACAATGCTCTACCAACTTATTTTAGTATTTTCTTATCTCTCTCCCCCTAGCTCCCAGTATGTTCAGTCAAGTCAAAAAGAGTTACCAGTGCTGACACTTCGCAGAACAGAAATACATGGTCTTCCCTCATGAGGATATTTGATACTTTTAAAACATCATTAGGTAACTCAGCACTATGCAAAGAATTCCAATACACAGAATATTCAAGTCTATCAAGAAAACAAAGCAACCCACATACACAGACAGCTCTGCAAGCTGGCAAAGAGGAAAGCCAATTCACATGAGCCCTGAGGAAGGGACACTTGATCTCAGCAAAGGAGGTTAGTTCCCAAACCATACAAAGGATGTGGGTGGGAAGAGTAGGAATTAAACTAACAATGCTCAAAGCACACACACTAGGGTTCCCTTACAGATAAAAGCTAACTTGTTCCCTGAACATACATAAAACCAATTGCGAGAGCATTATGTACCCACCCTACTGCTTGAATCTGGCAAGTCAGTCAACTTTAAGATCTTTCGCAATTGCATCCACATTTAGAGGGTTTTCATGGTAGGGGATGTAATTATACTGATTTAATTAAAAAAGTCAAGTATTTTCTCTGACTGTTGCTAAAGGCAATTCCAGCACTGTATGCACTGCCTTTGATCAGCAATTGGATTCAGTGACAAAGAATTCCTTATTGTAACAGTGCAAGACCCTGAGAGAGAAAATTAGAAAAATAATTTAGGTTTGGACTTCTTGATTTTCTAGCTGTGAAGAACTGCAGGGAGTATGTTAGGACTTGAGAAAAAGGTGGCTGTCAGTGTATATGCATGGCTACAGGGTGGATTGATTTTAATCATGATTCAAAATCAGGAAATCTTGATTTTAATTGTAGCACTATAATAATCATAGTAGAAATTAGAAGATAAAGGGATAAGGAACTGGTAGCAGGAACAGAAGAGAGCTATAGGCGTAGACCTATAAGAATAGCTTAAGCAGTTAAAAACCTTATAGCCTGAAGAATAGTTGCTCAATAAATCAGCATAAGTAAAGTAACAGTGACCATACACCGCAAGATGGCACAAAGCTTTGTTTACAGTTTTGTAATAATCACGTGTTGCAATCTGGAACAGCAAGAAAGCAGACTGTAAAAGTCTAGGATATTTTGGAAGGGGACATCAGCAGATGCTCAACTGCACATAACCCTAGTAATTCAGCTGATGTATATACTAAATGAGCTTTGCCTAATTAATATACTAACCTATAGGATAAGGACACCCCAACATTATGGGAGTGAGAAAGTTAAGCTATGGTAAAGGTGGGAAGTAGTATTTGTACATATGCAAAAGGACCATCCAGGCCTATAAAACATCTGGTTTTACGGTAGTCATTGGAGTTCTTCACTGGCATGCCAGTCGGACTAGGATCTGTCTCAAGCACTAGAGCGCTCCCCCAGGAGTATATACATGTAATGACGCCAGTCACTCTTACCCCATCTCACTTGTTTTACTTATTGGACTAATCATCAATGATAACTTTTTTTTACAGTTACTGATAGTCTTCCCTGAGTGTGGTGTTGTTGCCGCCACTGTTGTGCCCCTTAAGGCTCTCAATTTGGGATGAGAGCGTACCAAATTATACAGTGCTAATTGGGCATACTAAATCAATAACACAATCAATAATCAGTAGATGAGGCAACATAAGCTTGTTTTACATTTGCACTTTACTTATTTTCCTCAAAAAAAGGTTGAGTCTCATTGATTGGGAACCATTAAAACATGGTGATTTGCAACTAAATATAAACCTTCGCTCCATATTTGGTACTTTTTGCCAGTCAGGATATACTATACCTATACAGATTTATTTAAACATACATTTATTCAGATTCTTAATTTTTATACATTTTATTGTGTTAGGAAATGGTGAATGACACTTTTTTTACTTGCCAGATTATGCTTAATTAACTTGTAATTAGTTCAAACCGCATTTGAATGGAAATTTGAACTCAGTTAAAATGCACAAAAACATTTTAAAAAATTGCTTATAGTTAAATAAAACTACTTTAAATGACCTATATACTTAAGAAAAAGTTTATTAAAACATGTTTTGTATTTAACACTAAACTGATTTATTTTAAAAGAAAGAATTATATGTAGTTAATTAACAGAACTGATAGTTTCTGATTACTATATTCTTCAAGACTTTAGAAATAGGATTTCAGTAAGGCATCTGATACAGTTCCACATGGGGAATTAATAGTTAAATTGTAAAAGATGGGGATTAATATGAAAATTGAAAGATGGATAAGGAACTGGTTAAAGGGGAGACTACAATGGGTCACACAGAAAGGTGAACTGTAGGCTGGAGTGAGGTTACTAGTGGAGTTCCTCAGGGATCAGTCTTGGGACCAATCTTATTTAACCTTTTTATTACTGACTGTGGCACGAAAAGTGGGAATGTGCTAATAAAGTTTGCAGATGACAGAAAGTTGGGAGGTACTGCCAATACAGAGAAGGATCGGGATATCATACAGGAAGATCTGGATGACCTTGTAAACTGGAGTAATAGAAATAGGATGAAATTTAATAGTGGAAAGTGCAAGGCCATGCATTTAGGGACTAATAAGAATTTCTGCTATAAGCTGGGAAGGCATCAGTTGGAAGTGACAGAGGAGAAGGATCTGGGCGTATTGGTTGATCACAGGATGATTATGAGCCGGCAATGTGATGTGGCCGTGAAAAAAGTTAATGCTGTCCTTTGATGCATCAGGCGAGGTATTTCCAGTGGAGACAGGGAGGTGTTAGTACCGTTACACGAGGCGCTGATGAGACCTCATCTGGAATACTGTGTGTAGTGCTGGTCCCCCATGTTTAAGAAAGATGAACTCAAACTGGAACAGGTGCAGAGAAGGGCTACCAGGATGAGCCACGGAATGGAAAACCTTCCTTACAAGAGGAGACTCAAAGAGCTGGGCTAGCCTAACCAAAAGAAGGTTGAGGGGAGATATTATTGCTCTCTCTAAATACGTCAGAGGGATAAATTAGTAGCCCCACAGCAGCAGTGATCACCACAGGTCTTCATCAGACAAAGACCAGGATCTGCGACAGGCTCCTCCCCTCCTTACATGGCTATTTAAAAACTGAAGCGATTCTGCTGGTCTTGCTCTAACATACTAGGACCTCTGAACAAGAAGCTAAGACTGAAATGTAATACTCTGCTCTGAAAAACGTACAAGTGGTAAGAGATTTTCTTGATCTCCATTTTACATGAACTTAAATTTCTTCACTTATGAAACTGCTGTATAATATTGAACTAGTTATGGTAACTAGCATAGCTAATTGTAATGCTTCCTCCTGACCTGTTGGGTCACCTTGGGCAAGTTACTGCAACTCCCTGTGCCTCTGTTTCCCCATCTGTAAAATGGAGACAATTATATAACCCTCCTTTGTAAAGCATTGCTATCTGCTGATGAAAAGTACTACATAGGAGCTAGGTATTCTTATTATTGCCAAGCAATCAAAGAACAGGCTCCCACAGAACTAAATAGCACAACTCCATGCATTCACTACTCTGCACAACTCGTGGCCAGTGCTATTCCATCTGGAGTCTTCATGCTGTGCTTATTTGCTCTACTCTAACCTCAACAGTCTACATGCACTCCTTATGCACTTTGGTCCACTTAGAATACCTTTTCATTGTTAAGATTACTTGAACAATTATCCTGTACAAATAAGCAGAATTTTTTCAAGCTCACTGAATCTAAACTAAAAAGCAAACTGATATTTTTTCAACGTTCACAACAGCGATAAGATTAACATAGCCCTACAAGAAGAGCAGTTGTTAAGAACAACAAATCCAAATCAGATTAGCAGGTCAAAATATATATTACAAAAATACATGCACATTATGTATGTCAAGTCAATTCCCAGCACACTGAAATACAGATAAAAGGTTAAGATTAATGCTGATATTTTTTCTTAAACTTGAATAGAAACTTTTAAAGAGCTTTTACATTTTGCTGACAGTAGATGGAAAACCTGTTTTAAATTTCCTTAAACAAATCCAAAAGGGATGATAGGAGATTCAGAGTCTAGTATTTCCAAGTCCTACACAGAAGAACATTGTAACAGAATCTGTGGAAGCATAAGTATACGGTTCAACCCTACAAAACTGAGTGTGTGTATTATATATAAATAAAATATCACTTTAGCCCTGCCATTGGAAAGGTGATTTATTTTAGCTGACAGTTGCTCTTGGTGGTTAGTGCCTCTCTTATTGAACAAGATTAAATCTTTCTGGCTCAAAAAGATTCAGCTGTGATTCAAAGTTAGCCTAATAAGTTTAAACTAATTTTGGATCTGTAACTACAACGTGATATTGTCGTACAAATTGATGTGGTGGTCTAGAACTGATATCACCTCTATTGTGTGCACACATATCTTGTAAGATCTGTTACTATGCTTATAAATATCATGCAAATATCTGAAGTCCACCTCACTATCACTTCATGACAGTGAACATGTAGCAAATTAAGCCATAAAACCAATTTTTGTGGAACAGTGAGGGATGAAAGAGAAAACTACTTTTCTGAGGCGGCCAAGTAACAAATGATTCCCATTCTTCAGGTAATGAGTGAGCTGTCTCCACAGTGCCCGTTGGGTCCATGTTACACCCTGCATATACTGGGCCAACTCCACCAAAACATTTTAAATTCCCCCCCACTTTAGAGTGCACACACGCGCGCACGCACACACACACACTCCCACCCACTCTTAAAGTAACTACAAGCTATTGTATGTATTCAAACTGAGTGCAAACACCCAAATATTGCACGGATGACCGGGAGTAATATCACTGAGCTGGACAAGGTGAAAGCAAAACATGACTCAATATCTGTGTACACACTTTCTTTTTATACTGCCATCAAGGCCAAGTTATACATTACATAATATGGGGAGTGCATTACAATGCATTAAGTTCTTTACAAGAACGCTACTCAAATCTGCCTAAAAACTGGTTTAAGACTGACAAAATATTATACTTTTGAGATTCAATATCTGCTTCTTCACAGTTAGCAATATTACAGGATCATTTCTTTCTCTGTGGGAGCCTTTAAAACACTATTATAAATTTTCACCTAAAATACTAAAAATGCTGAACCAAGTTTAGTAAGCTTACTAGCATTGATGTCAATTAAGAACGTTAGCAAATTCAGTATTGAGTAAGTCCTTTACTAAGACTTTTAGATTGTTGGTGTGAGATGGAGCGCATACTATTTGGTCCGTCTACACAGCCTGTGCAGCAGCAATCCTCTCAGCCCAGGTCAAGAGACTCAGACATACAGTTTAAATATTAACATTGTAGTGACGCTGACCCCAGTTCAGCAAAGTACTAAAACACGTGCTTAACTGCATACGCTGAAAATAGCTGTGTATACAGTGCTCTCTGAAGTTGCAACTTGGGCTGGAGATCAGGCACTGAAGCTCACCCCTTCCTCTAGGCTTCAGAGCCCAACTCCAGCCCAAACCACAATGGCTATACAACTATCTTTAGTGTGGTAGTGCAAGCCAGAGTCTGTCAAGGCTGGAAGGCTCACTGCCGTGGGCCATGTAGACATCCCCTCTATGGCTCCAATTCAGCAAGGTACTTGAACATGTCAGTGATCCCATCCCACTTCAGTTAACCAAATGTAGAAATTAGTTTCACTCTGCTCCATTTCTCATAGACTGGAAATAATAAATTCTCACACTTTTCATCAACATAACACCACTGGCTGGAGACTCTCACATGACAATTTCAATTCAGTTCCCAAATCCACCTCTCCCTAAAAACATATTCAGTTTATATATAACATTTACGTTTTTGTATTTTTGTTCACAGGACAGATTTAACATTTTCTAAATTTATTTATTCATATTTTATAGTGCCAATATCAGAACTGTATTTCAAAGAGCAATACTGCCCAAAAATTAAGCGTATTAAATGTCTAAACTATAACGTTTATCAATACAATCCCTGGGCTTGGAAAGTACATGTTGTCAAACTGTATCCTGGAACTAGAATTACTTTAAGTTATAGAAAGCTTATAATTTAACATGCTAATTAAGGGTTTTTAAGAAAAGCTTTTGATTGGTATAAACATGACAATATTGGCTTTTGATACAAATCTTAAATTTGCTGCATCTTTTAAAAGAAGGAGACAATCTTTCTAATGTCACCCGAGTGAGTCAAATGTTTTAGAAACATGATTTACAATCCTAATAAATCAATTAAAACTACAAAGTTAAGAAAAACAACTGTCTCCCTACTATTATATCAGTACAATCAGATCCCCTATTGATGGGTATGTGAGATGCTGGCAGACCAGCTCACGCCAATACCCTCATGTCTCCATCGAAGACTGACAAATGCATAGCTGGAACCAGTCTGGCTCACCTGTGTGTATTGTTTAAATAGACATTAGAATTACAAGAATGTGTTCAGTGGTTAGACTTTATGGACAGTTTGTGAGTTGTTGCATGTGTTAATCCCACTTATAACATCTGTATCCCAAACTGAGCCTATCCCATATCTGTATCCCATTTGAGCACTTGCACTGTAAGCCTCTGTAATTGTGTAAGTCACCAGACAGGAGAGAAACACTAACCAGTCTGAAATGCTTGTCTCCAGCAGAAGTTATGTCCTGCCCAGCAAGAAAGGCCCCTTGACACTGAAGGGTTAGAGTGAAACATTAAAGTGAACAAAAGAATGCTTATTCTCTCCCCCCCATGAAGATGAGTCTTGCAGGTGAATTCCTCTCATCAGCTGTGTTTGCAGCTCAAAGGAGGGAGAAAAGGGAATAAAACCCCCTAACAAGGAGGAGGAACGATATCTTTATGCTGCTTGGACTCTGTGGGGCAAAGATTACTAGATATAAGAAAAAGATCTCCCATGCTTAGCCTGGGTTAGGCTTTAAGGACATATAGAGCTTTCTTATTATAGAAGTTTCTATTACTTTTTGAAACCTAAGATTGAAATTTATTTGTGTGTATACAGGTTTATCAGCTTTAACAAATAATTCTTGTTTCTTTTCCTATACAATAAATCTTCAGATATTATTACAGGATTGGATACAAGTGTTGTTTTTGGTGTGAGATCTAAAGTGCAATTGACCTGGGGTGACTGGTCCTTTGGGACTGGGAGTAACCAGAATATTGCTGTTATTTATATTATGAGGGACCATCTATCACAAAGGCAGGCTCACCTGGGTGGCAAGAAAAATCCCAAGGGAAGTGTGAGTCCATGCTAAGTCTGTTATAGTGCCTGTGGAGTTTACACTTGATAATTGGTTGGTGAAATCTAAGTACAGAATTCACCATCAATTTGGAGTTTATGCCCTGGTTCTTTATAGTCTGCCCTTGACAGCATGACACCCTTTAACTTCTCCAGTCTTAGAGTGAATTATGCCCTTAGAGATTTGCACTGAAATATGTAGGAGTTGCCTCCATGTATCTGAGTTCAGAATTAGGGCCCTTGCAATATCATATATTCAAAAATGGAGCTCTAATACATTTCCATGGATTTATAATCACATAACATAACAAAAGTTCAGTCCAGGATGCATAAAGATTTTAAAATTAAACTGCTAAGATTAAAAGTTCAGTTCATAGTTATTAAATGATGGAAAATAATCCCTTTGATGTTTTTTCCCCACAGTGTGATTCTGCTTAAATTAAGCTTGCATTCATCAGAGTGAATTCTGTAAAGAAATTGGGTATGGTGATAGCATGTTCATAAACTATTTTCAAGGTTACCTCTTGATAAACTGAGAAGCACGGACTGCATGGTCTTCTTTCAAACACAATATACTGCTGGCAACATCCATACCGGTAGTTATAGTTTTCTGAATATGAGAACCTTAAATCAAATGAGGTTTGTTTGTTTTTGTTTGGCTTTCTGATCATGCATATCTGTCAAATGTGGTGCAGCTCCCTGGATATTTTATGTAAAATATTTAATTACCTAATTTACATATTGACATCAATGTAAGAGATTATGCTCTCTGTATCTCCTACTCTAATTACTAGGCAATACTCCCCTTCTACAGACACATGTAACATGGAAGATAGTGTATCTAAAGGAATAGGACTTGGGTCTATCATTACAGAGACATGAGTTTTATTCCTAAGTATGGACGGGGTATAAGGCCTTGCTCAATAATAAGGGTTGTGAACTGTGGAAGAGCAAAGCTTAGAACTCATGGTCTCCTGACTCCAAGCCCACAGCATTACCTTTCCATACATTACGAAGTGTTTTATGGGGGAGGCTCTCTCCAGCTCTGTCTCTGAGAGGCATGACACTTGGCTGGTCCAGTCACATACAGAAGGAAAGAAGTGTTAGGAACCCACCAAAAATGCTATTTTTATGCTGCCATTCTAGCAGTTCACTCTACAGAATTTGTCTTGCACTGTCACTGTCCCATTCCCATTCCTGAGGGATGCTTATTTAGTGTCACTGACCATTATCCAGAAGTTACTCAGCATGTTTGATCTACACCAGAGTACAACTATACAAGAAACGCAACAGGAAAAACGCAACTGTCTTCCTCCTCATGAGCATTTTGACTTTTGGAATAAAGGGAAAGTGACAGAAAAATTAAGATCAATTCTCTTCTTCCGCAAAGGCCAAGGGAAAGGATCTGTTTCCTAATGTTACTGAGCCTTCTCTTCCAATGAAGAAAATAGAATCTGGGACGGAGTGAGTTTGGGATGGAGTGAGTTTGTAGGTTGGATAAGATAGGTCAGGTTAGAAGATGGAAGAGAGAAGAGCTGACAAGGATGTTAGCCTCCCAGTTCAACACCTGATAGCTAAGATAGTTACCAAAAATATCTTTTCACATGTCAACAGGATCCAGGGCAAGGATATTGTAACAAAAAGGTTATGCATGGATTTAGACTAAAATGGCAGCAGAGAAGCCAGAAATGCAGTTTTGTAATAGATTTTAATAAAACATTATAGCAGATCTACATAATAATATTCTGTTAAAGTAACCATTATAAACATTTAGTTTTTATAGTGTCCTTGATTCATTAGGATAAATCTGTTCAAATTAGGATTTAAATGACATCAGTGTATACTTTATTTTTGTACAGATGAGCAAAAAAGCATGTTGTCACAGGCATGTTTGAAACTTTGTTTTTAAGGCAAAATTCACAAGAATATTAGATTATATATATATCAACATAAACTAGGGATTGTACCAAGAATTTAATACCTAGATACAATGGAATGCCATCCAAACTGCTTTGCAAGCCATACTTACTGTACATGTGATTTGTGGCAAATCCTAACTATTGATCATATATAAGAATTACTCATCTATCTAAACTAGTACCATGTCTCCAGCAGCAATTAGTACCTGACATCTTAAATAAAGGAGGGTTGAAAAAACAAAGCTCAACCCATAATTCACGTAGTTAGCTGGGCAAAACTATATATGGTGCATAAACATTTCTTCTTAACACACAAATGCAATACACATAATAATCATGATCACATTTCAGTTTACACCCTGAGGCTTGTACTTAAGTACTGGCAGATATGGTAAATTTTACACTTCACTCTTATTTCACCCCACCCATATCTTTTTCTGAAAGATTTAAAGAAACATAAAAGGTCACTATACTTAAAACTAGACATACGAGCTGTGTTTTGCTTTGGGGGTGTGCACATCAGGCAGGATATTAAAATATGCAAGAATCCTGCCATCTGAAAGTAGAAAATTCTTACCCTACCAGTTTAATAAGAAAGGGCACAGAAGCAAAGCAGAGGCACAGAAGGATATGTACACTCGCACCTTAGCGGGCAAAGGACTGTGACCTCTGTTACTAGAGTCACCCAGAAATGAATATGTTACCTCTCAGTTCTGAAACAGTTTCCATAATCAGGACAGTTTAAGTGACACCATTTTTATAGTAGGTTAAACTATAGGACAGTCAATTTTGACAGTTTTATCATTTCAATGTAACTGACTTGTACATTTTATTGTAGAACTTATTCAAGTTCCCCATTTCTGTTCAGCAGACGGGACCAGCTTCACCCTAGTGGGTGGAGACACCACCTAATCAAGTTTTATTCCACCTCTAGGATATGCGTTTTGATATTTCAACACCCTGCCTAGCAACATAAATAGAAGCGGTGTTTGATTTTAGATAGGAAAAAAGTGCAAGAAGCCAAGCACCTTTGTTTTCTGTTGATCTCTTTCTTGGGGGGGGGGCGCCCAGCAGCGTTCATTCACACAACAAACCTGAGCTGCTGCTGTCGGATCGGATCCGTTCCTACTGATCTAGACTTTGGGGGTCTCTGTTTCGGGGACCAGGTGCCAGGCTCTCACCTGCACCCACCAGTATCTTGGGGAGACGGGAAAAAACAAGCCCCGAAGTCACCTGTGGACTCCAGGGTCAACCGGGGCCACGGGGGAAGAGCGGAGTTACGTCACGCGGGCTCGGGCCGCGCGGCCCCGCAGGACAGGCTTCTCGGGCGCTGACGGCGGCTAGTTCACTCGCGCCGGGCTCTGCCCCGCGAGGCGCATCTCCCCGTTGAGGGCGGGCGGCCGGGAACCGGACCCGCTGCGGGAGCGAGGCCGGCCAGACACGGACCGCACCGTGCGCGCCCCCGGCCCGCCTCCGACGGGAGATGCGCGGGGGCAGCCAGAGCCGAGCCTCGGTACCGGGCCACCCCGCTTCCCCCGGCCTCAGGGGCAGCCGCCGCCCGCTTACCTGGCCGGGCCGCGTCCCCGGGGCCCTCCCCGCCGGGCGCTGAGCCGCCCTCCCCGCCGCGCGCTTGCCCCGCCAGGGACCGGCTCTAACCGGCACCTCGCGCAGGCTCCGCCCGCCGCTTCACGTCACCGGCCGCTCCGCCAATGGAGGCCCGGCGGGGGGGGGGGAGCGGCGCTGAGCTGAGGGGCCGAGACAAAGGCGCAGAGCCTCGCCCGCCCCCTGTGGGAGCCGGGGTCTGCCCGGCCCGCTCCGCTCCGCCCAGCCCGCGGGCGGCCTCCCCGCCGCCGAGCGCCCCCTCCAGAGACGGGCGCTGAGCGCTGGGCACGCCGCAGCCAGCTGGCACCAGAGCCGGGATGAGACTCGGCCGTGGCGGGCCAGAGCCCGGGTGCGGGCTAGCCACAGGTGAAACTGCACGGCCCTCGCCCCCTGCTAGGCCGTGCCGCTCGGACCCTTACCCTGGGCTGCGCTCCGCGGGCGCGGCGGCGGCGGGAGTCCCGCAAGCTGCACCCAGTAGCGGGGTCGCCCAGGCGGGCGGCGGCGCCTCCCTTCTGCACCGCGTCTTCACTGCACCGCAGCGCCGCGCTGCTTGAGGGGAGGTTTTACCGCCTCGAGCGGGTCTTCACTGACCGCCCAGTCCATCCAGATAGGTCGATCTGGCGCCGGTGACCAGATGTTGTCCCAAGCTCATGAGGACAGTCCTGATATTCAGGGTTTTGTTTTATATAAGCGTTTATTAGCCTTCACCTCTCCTCCCCATGTCCTGATTTTTCACTCTTGAGATCTGGTCACCCTACTAGTCAGAGAAGTCAGGTGGACAGGACCCACTAGTTCATCTAGTCCAGATGTTCTCAAATTGTGATTTTAGGTTTATTAATGTTCTGCAGAGCTGCTAAATTGCATCAAACAAGTTAAAAATACACAATTTACCCAATATTTCTATTCCACGGAAAGGAAATGGTGCAGTTGCCCAAGGAAGGGTGTGTGTATTAATGGGAGGGAAGGTGGTCCAAAAGATGACGATGCTATTAAATGTAGTCCATACGAAGACAATTCCTGATCAAGCCCAAGAAACTCACCTCTGCAGGGGTTAGTATAGGATTATCCTGTACAGTATAGGCCTTGCAGATGACAAAATAATTTGCCATGGGTAACGTTTTTAATGCTTAAGGTTGCAATCTTTCTTGCTGTGTTCTGTGGGGAAAATATCTTTGCATCACAAACATGTGATGTAGCATGATTAATTGATCTATTACTTATATATTTCTTATGATACACCAGGCATACTTGTGCATTAGTAATAATGTTGCCATTCTAGAGTGTTACAATGGAGTTGTACTTAAAGTATATTTGACATCTTTAGTTTCTTGCAAGCTTAAGTGACCCATCAAAATCAAAGCAGGTGGCAGCAATCCTATGAGCTGCTGCAACAAGGATTTTCCTTTAATGTTTCCATGCAGAACCAAATGCTTTCTGAGTCATAGTAATATAATTTCTCTGTCTGTGAGACAGCTCTTCCATGCCAATTCAAATTCCAATGGGAACTCTAGAATAAAATTAAAAGGTTCACTAATATGAACAATTCTTTAAATATATATCTACATATTTATTTGTATTTCTCTTCACTTCCTCTTTCTATTACTGAAAGAAGAAACTTCTTCAAACATGATTGCAAAGACCTGCTTTCCACTTGCCTCTATCCATTAAAGACTGACCAATTTTTTTTATTCCTACCTAGATTTCTGCAACTAGCTGTCATAATCTGGGACAGATGAACAGCTCCTGCCTGCTTCTAGTGACTCAGACAGACAGCCTAATCTATTGACAGAATTTTTATGCCCAGCTTTCATTGTTAGAGCTCTCTAACAGAAATTCATTTGAAACTCAATTTACAATAGTCATACTTTTTATACCCATCCCACTATAAAACCCCATTTAAACCACAACCAGGTTGGCTTCCAGGAAAGTGGATCTACTTTCCAAATTTTTTTCAGACAGGTACTAAAATTTCCTTTTCTGTTCAGAGCTTGAGAGAAGAGCATAAATCAAATGGCCTGGATTTTGTGAAAATAAGCACATGCAAATCCTAAAAACAATAGAACTTTGGTTTTTATTCCAACTAAAACAGTTATTTATAAATATATACACTCCTTTGCAAACCAAACAGCACTGAGAACCTGAAAATGAAACTGATCTAAACAAAAGTGAAACTGACTTCATTGTCCAAGCTGAGAGAAATACAAAATGTAAACAATCATAAACAGTGAAACATATTGCTTTTTTATTTATTTTAATAATCTAAAATGTTATTAGTAATCTATGGAAGGAAATCTTTACAAAGTACTGTTTAAATCCATACTATCCCTTTAAACTGCAGGTGATGGATTTTGATTAGCAATACTCTAAATTCACATAAGTGGTTACTGTCAAATCTACAAAGAAGAAGACTGAAGGGAATTGTCTACAGTTACTGAACTCAGAACTCTTCTGATAAATGCCTGATAAACACTAGACAGCAGGTTGGTAAATTTCTCCTTAAAAAGCAACTGTCATTTGGTTTATGAGGTTGCTATCTTCTCAGCTGATTGCACCTTGATTTCCGTTAGAAAGATAAATCTTCTGCTGTCTGTGCTTTCCTGATGCACGATTTAATCCATTCAGCTGCAATAGAACTATTTTTCCCTCCTGTAAACAAAATAAATAAAACATCATCTTATCCTATAAGTTTTAATTCCACTAAATTTTAAAACTTGAACTATATCCAGGATCAGCCACGTTGTCTCTTTGGCAACAACAGGATTGGAGCCACAAGAAGATGAATTAATATTCTGTTAAATTAAAAAACCAGGAATAGTTCTGATAAACATTCCGTTGTGCTAAAAAATAAAGGAAATTTAATAGATTAAGTCATAAAACTGAATCTGATACCTCAAAAGGTGCGTAACAGCCACATTAACAACAGGCAAGAACCAACTTTCAGGCCTGGCAGTTATCTGCTCCATAACTGACTATTAGAAGGAAATCCATTGGGTGGAGCACTCAACCCATCAATTGCACTTTGCAAAAGTCAAATGGATGAAGATTAAAGGTGTCCAAAGAGAATAATTTGTTAGCCACCCACTGAAAGAACCAACATGTCTTCATTTGTGCTCCTATAATCCTATACTTAACAGGCCATATTCACTGTGATCATATAACAATGTTACTTCAACAGTGTTATACTAGAGATTAATTTTTCCCACTCTTCCCAGAGCAGCACTGTCTAGATCAGTGGCTCTCAACCTTTCCAGACTACTGTGCCCCTTTTAAGAGTTTGATTTATCTTGTGTACCCCAAATTTCACCTCACTTAAAAACTATCAAAATCAGACATAAAAATACAAAAAAGTGTCACAGCACACTATTACTGAAAAATTGCTTTATAATTTTTACCATATAGTTATAAAATAAATCAACTGGAATATAAATATTGTACTTACATTTCAGTGCATAGTATATAGATCAGTATAAACAAGTCACTGTATGAAATTTTAGTTTGTACTGACTTCACTAGTGCTTTTTATGTATCCTGTTGTAAAATTAGGCAAATATCTAGATGAGTTGATGTACTCTCTAGAAGACCTCCGTGTACCCCCAGAGGTACACATATCCCTGACTGAGAACCACTGGCCTAGATACAGTTCTCCACACTATGTAATATGCTTTGGCAATAGCCACATGACAATCCGAAGTGTTTCATAGTTCACTTCTCATAAACTATGCCATCAAGCAAAGCTTTTCTAGAATGTGTTTGGACACTATGAAAGTAATGAATCTGCCAGAATTCCGATAAGCAACATCAATTTCAAATACCATGCTCTGTGCGACCCATGTGAGACAATAAGCATCTACTCTGATACCTTCAATTTCATAGTTCTGAGAACACTGGGTATGTAAGAAAGATAGGAGCTATGACATACATTGGTGTCCCAATATACTTTAGAGAAAAGTCAGCCACTGCTCAGGTTGCTGGTTCTCTGAACCCAATACAAACTTTTGCCAACTGAGCATTCTTCACAGTGTCAAAGAGATCAATACTTGGCTCCCTATCCACTGCAGAGTTGCAGGAACAATAACATCTTGATTGAATATTCCTTTGGTAGCAACTATCTGAAACTTGAGGGCTAGCCTATGTGGGGGTTTTAAATTAGATTACTGGCCTGTCTGTTGACCATTGTGCCCTCCCCTGTTCTTGTATCATGATGTCCCAGATTTTTTCTTTCTTTCTTTCTGGATTTGAATGTTTTACCATTGCTGCATTACTAGTCCAGAAGCCACATAACAAGCTTTACCACTTGGAGCTCTGTTGAGACCTTGGATCTCATCATCATCTGGGGTGAAGTGTCAGTGCAAAAGTTCATTTTCTTTTCAAACAACCAAGTGCACACTCCGTTTTCATTCTGCAGCTACTGAGTCAGTAGTTAAACATTTCATTCCTTCTTTCTAAGCTGTCAGCGAAACGGCTTCATTAACCATGAACCAGAGGATAAACCAGTTCTACCAGGATAACTGGAGCAGCCTCCACATCATCAATATCTGTAGTGATTCTGGGGACAAACAGTCCTTTCTCCATTAATGTAAACAGAGCTGAGTTCCAAAAGATCCCAGGGTTGTGGAACCTTCCACACTAACCTGTATTTCTACCGGTAAGCCTGCCATGGCAGTCAACCAGCCCTTGGAGAACCATGCAGGAGTAACACTTTCCATTTATAAAATCTGCATCCTGGTGTGTGTGTGTGTGTATGGGGGTCATGTTATAGGAACATGGGTGCCGTCAATTGCCCCAAATCAATTGGGGGAACCCTTTCTGTGCAAAACCATCAATAATCTGAGCATTACCAAGCTTTATAACCCTGTGCAACAGTACCTTTTCCATGGCATGACAAACCTGCATGATATTGGCCCGGCAGTTGATCTCTCTATGCCAAATTGGTTGACGATGGACCAGTAGCATTCAGAAATGGCCATCTTACCAATGATAGTAGTGACCCACTTTTCCATGGGCATGGGGCACTATGTGTTGGTACACTGCCACTGCAGCTTTGGGGCTAGTTCAGCAAATATCTCCAATAATATTGCCTTCCCCAACATGAAATTCGCTCACCACTACTGGTCATTGTTGACCTGCAGAACACTCCTTTCCCACCAATCCACACTGGTGTTGCAGAACCAGAAATGGCACTGCATGGTGGGAAGCTTCTCCAGGAACCGGTCCTCTAGTATCAACTGCTCCATGTCCTCCACTTCTTCCTCATCCTCATCTCCCTTGCTCGGCTGCTGAATCTCCTGCTGCTGCTGAAGGAGGTGCTGCCACATAATCTGCTCAGTGGCGTGATGAGTGAAGACCAAAGCTGAATGTACTGGACTTTGAGTGCTGAAATACTGCCCAAGTAGCCTGTGGTACGGTTGCCAGCACAGTGGCGTGGAACACAATTGGGTCCATGCTGGCCAACTGCAATTCAAAAAGGGCACTAGCCCACCCAGAAAGGAAACATGGCCAGAGATTTTTTTAAAAATTTGAACCCACCTGGCTTCTGCTTTGCATTCTATAATTCACAAGGAAAAAAAATAAATCCCAGGATGCAGGCTGAGATACCATCTGAGAACGCCGCGTGCTTGGTACACAGCAAGGATGCAAACTGAAAGATGGAACAGGTGAGGCTTGCATGCTGTTTGTTACCTGATGTGCACCAAACAGTTTCAGATTACCCCCCTTGCCATGGTCAAGACCTGAACCCATCCTCTTGAACAAAGAGTTTTACTAAAGGATTTACTAAATGGATTTACTAAAGGTAGATCGTGCCAAACCAACCTGATCTCCTTCTTTGAGAAGGTGACGGATTACTTAGACAGAGGCAATGCAGTAGATCTAATTTACCTCAATTTCAGTAAGGCGTTTGACACGGTTCCGCATGGGGAACTGTTAGTTAAATTGGAAAAGATGGGGATGAATGTGAAAGTTGTTAGGTGGATAAGGAACTGGTTAAAGGGGAGATTACAGCGGGTCGTGCTGAAAGGTGAACTGTCAGGCTGGAAGGAGGTTACTAGCGGAGTCCCTCAAGGATCGGTTTTTGGACCGACCTTATTTAACCTTTTTATAACTGGCCTTGGCACAAAGAGCGGGAATGTGTTAATAAAATTTGCGGATGACACAAAGCTGGGGGGTATTGCTAACACGGTGAAGGACCGGGATATTATTTAGGAAGATCTGGACCACCTTGTACACTGGAGTAATAGTAATAGGATGAAATATAATAGTGAAAAGTGCAAGGTCATGCACTTAGGGATTAATAATAAGAATTTTAGATATACGTTGGGAACGCATCAGTTGGAAACGTCGGAGGAGGAGAAGGACCTTGGGGTATTGGTTGATAGCAGGATGACTATGAGCCGCCAATGTGATATGGCTGTTAAAAAAGCAAATGCGGTTTTAGGATGCATCAGGCGAGGTATTTCCAGCAAGGAGAAGGAGGTGTTAGTGCCGTTATATACGGCGCTGGTGAGACCCCACCTGGAATATTGTGTGCAGTTCTGGTGTCCCATGTTTAAGAAGGATGAATTCAAACTGGAACAGGTTCAGAGACGGGCTCCTAGGATGATTCGAGGAATGGAAAATCTGCCTTATGAAAGGAGACTCAAAGAGCTTGGCTTGTTTAGCCTGGCCAAAAGAAGGCTCCGGGGGGATATGCTTGCTCTATATAAATATATCAGGGGGATTAACGTTAGGGAGGGAGAGGAATTATTTAAGTTTAGTACTAATATAGGCACGAGGACGAATGGGTACAAACTGGATATTAGGAAATTTAGACTTGAAATTAGACGAAGGTTTCTAACCATTAGGGGAGTGAAGTTCTGGAACAGCCTTCCGAGGGAAGTAGTGGGGGCAAATGACTTATCTGGCTTTAAGACTAAGCTTGATAAGTATATGGAGGGGATGATATGATGGGATAGTTTAATTTGAGCAATTGATTTGGATTATCGGCAGATAAGTCTGCTCAATGGTCTGTGGGAATGTTGGATGGGATGGGAACTGAGTTACTGCAGAGAATTCTTTTTTGGGTGCTGGCTGGTGAGTCTTGCCCACATGCTCGGGGTTTAGCTGATCGCCATATTTGGGGTCGGGAAGGAATTTTCCTCCGGGGTGGATTGGCAGAGGCCCCGGTGGTTTTTCGCCTTCCTCTGCAGCGTGGGGCATGGGTCGCTTGCTGGTGGATTCCCTGCAGCTTGAGGTCTTCAAATCTCACTTTTGAGGATTTCAATAACTCAGTCATGGGTTCAGGGTTGTTATAAATGTGTATGGGTAGGGTTTTGTGGCCTGCCTTGTGCAGGAGGTCAGACTAGATGATCATATTGGTCCCTTCTGACCTATGAGTCTATGAGTCTATGAGTTTGCCTGACAGATAACTTCTTCCAATGATCACCACCTCCGACAAAGCTATTGGTAGCAGTGTTTTTTCTGGCCTGGTTTCTGCTTCTTCCCTTTCCATTTTCTGACACAGAAGACAAAAACTGCATGGTCTAGCACAGGCAATACAGAATCATCTTGAGTGGCTCATAAGCCCTTCTGGAAGCTGTAATCTATAAAATACCATGTTTCTTTTTCTAGAGCCACTGGCTCTGATTTGAAGCATCTAGTAACGTGGCACCTCGACACTATAGATTCACAAATATTTTAATCTGATACCACTCGATTACTTTTTGCTTTTACTAAAGTTTTGGTGCCTCCTTTTGTAATTCCTGAAATTACATATCACAAAGGTTTAAAGCAGCTGTCTTGAAAGGAAACGAAGTAGGTTACAGCCCATGAAAGCTTATGCCTGCAGAAATTTGTTAGTTTTTAAGGTGCTACAGGACTCTTGTTGTTCTTGCTGTATACAGACTAACATCGCTACCCCTCTGGAACTTTGTCTTGAGAGGATATTTTAGAGCAACACTGACCTCTACTGGATATATAAGAGGTTACAACTCAATCCACATGTGACTGGACCTGCCAAAATCCACATCCCTGAGGCCTGGCCTACACTGACAATGTAGGTCAATGTAATACAGTTTATGCCAACCACATAAAGTATGTGTCTCCACTGGCATGTCAGTTCTGCCGACCTAAATCATGGTAAAATCTGACTTAATAAAACGACATCCACAAGTGGTGTAGCACTGACGTCCAATTCTATGGGTTAAATGAGCACCAGTATAAGCAGAGCACAACGTAAATCAATGCCATTGGCCTATGGAGGTATCCCATAATGCTCTGTTGTGACCGCTCTGGACAGTCGCACACTGCTGCACCATGGCCACATGCACAGGAAACAACCCCTCCCCTGAAGCCCTAGGAAATTTTTAATTCCAATTTCCTGTCTGGTTAGCGTGGAGAGAGCTTTGTAGCTGAACTGCTCATGGCGACTGCAAGCCCCAAATATGCTTCAGCGTGGAGTCAACCTAAGGTCTTGGATCTCATCAGCCTATGGGGCGAAGAGACTGTTCTGGCTCAGCTCCAAGCCAGCAAAAGAAATGTAGACATCAATGAGAAAATACCACATAGTCTGGTGGAGAAGGACCACAATAGGGATAAGCAGCAGTGCCACATTAAAATCAAAGAGCTGAGGCAGGCATATCAGAAAACTAGGGAGGCAAACAGTCATTTCGGCTCGTCACCGAAGACATGCTGTTTTTATGAGGAGCTGCATGCGATTCTCGGCCGTGACCCCACCACTGTGCCACTACACAGCATTGATACCTCCAAAGAATCCCTGTCCAAAATGAATGAGGACTCGTGGATGAGCAGGAGGAGAGTGGGGTATCCATTCTCCCTGAGAGCCAGGACCTGTTAGTTACCCCAGAGCAGCCCAGTCGGACACAGGACAGCGTTGCTGACCGAGATGCCGGAGAAGGCACAACTGGTGAGTGTGTATAGCATATCACATTTCTGTGGTTATGTCCCCAGTCCAGCTTCTTATGAGAAAAAAGAAGTTTGTGTTTTTGTGGGGATGGGCTTCCTGGGTGTTGGTCCACTGAAGCACAGGGTTTATGCACACAGGGATGCTCTGATAATCCTCAATGAATATCTCCAGGAAACTTTCATGTAGGTACTCTGAATCCTTAGCAGAAGGTTTCTGGGGAGGGCAGCCTTATTTCTTCCACCATGGTAGGACACTTTCCCCTGCCACTCTGCTATTAAATGAGCAGGCATCATTGTGGAACACAGCATAGCAGCATAAGAGCCAGGCTTGTACTCCGATGCTTGCAGCAAATCTTCCCTTTCTGCCTGCATTACCTTCAGGAGATTGATATCACACATGGTCACCTAGGAAAGATAGCACAAGTTTACAGTACCCGAGCAATATAGTCACTGCGTGTTATTCCCCTGCTGTGGATGGTGTCCTGGGCTCCAACACAGACAATTCCTAGCCATGATATTGCTAGCATGATTTTTAGGGGTCCAGGAACAGATGCCCCTATGTTTTCTCCAGCGACACTTCACCCACACCCTCCTCTAATCCCTTTGGACCACCTCCTCCCAAACTGGTCTTTGGGATGGTAAAGGGGAGCTCAATGATCCTTCTCCTTGGTTAAGTGTGGATTGGGGAATTTAGTGCTACAGGGAATTCCCTATCATGGATGCAAGGGCCCCTTGCTTGCCATGGCTGGAATGCCACTCTGACCCATGCAATAGGTACTGATTGGTATGCGGGTCTGGCTTTGCTTTGTGAATATGAAAGGTGTTCTTTTTATATTGTGACATTTCTTTTCGACCATGGGGCCAGCTAACAATGGCAACTTTGTGCTTTGCTTGCCTTACAGTGGACACCTCGGCCTTTACCTCAGCTTTTGCTCCTGCAGAGCGCCTTTCTCAGATTAGAAAGCAGGGAAAAAAATTGGGATGACTTGTTCAACGAACTAATGAACACCTCTGTGGCTGCTCAGAGCCTGGAAGATGTCACTGTCAGAGACACTAAAGATGGATATGGAAACCTGAAAATCAGCACAGGAGCAGGGGATGTTGTGTATTATGAGGGATCAGCATGACATGCTGAGGCATCTGGTAGAGCTCCAGGAAGAGCAGCGGCAGGACAGATTACCACTGCACCCCTCCAAAATGCACAAACTGTTTCATACCAGCCCCCACCCCAAAGCACTCTAAGAGGAGGTTGAGCAGGGTGCGGTACGTGCTCTACTCCATGCTGGTGGAGGGGAGCAGAAAAAGGTGACGGCTCCTTTAAGAATTGGGAATATGCGTGCTTTGCTGTTTGCACAGTCACACTTTGCTCTGGATAGCCAAGCAGCCTTATGAAAATGTCAAATTATTTTCCTTTCCCCACACTGTAACGGGTCACCAATAAAATTATACTGCTTTAAAAAACATTACTCTTTATTCATGGAGAGCTTGGGGATTGTCGGCAGGGAAAGAAGGGGAGGGGAGCGATGGTGTGGGATGGGAAGGGAAGGCACAGCCCTGAGATGTACGTTACTGCAGTTCATTGCAAAAATGGGTTTTCAATGCTTCCCTGAGGCACAGTGCTCTGTGGTTGGCTCTCAGCGTAGCACTGGAATCTGGCTGCTCAAAACGTGCAGCCAGCCTATCAGTCTCCACGACCCAACCCTACAGGAACTTTTCCCCCTTCGTTTCACACACATTATGGAGCACACAGCAGGCAGTGATAACAGTTGGGATGTTGCATTCACTGAGGTCTAACTTAGTGAGCAAACTGTGCCATCTTGTCTTTAAGTGGCCAAATGCACACTCCAGCACCATTCTGCACTTGCCGAGCATATTATTTATTTTTTGGTCAGGAAAGAAAGCCTGCATCTTTTTTAACAGACCTGAGTTCCTAAAGATGCGCGCATCATGCACCTTTCCAGACCACTTCACATTGATGTTGGTGAAAGGTCCCCTGTGATCCACAAGGGCCTGCAACACCATTGAGAAGTATCCCTTCCAGTTTATGTACTCTATAGTCCAGGGCAAAGATAGGAATGTGTGTCTCATCAATCGCCCTACCACAGTTTGGGAACCCTACTGTTAGCAAACCTGTCCACCAAGTCCTGCATGTTTCCCAGAGTCACTACCCTCCTTAGCAGAAGTCCATTGATGGCCCTGCACACTTGTGTCACAGCAGCTCCCACGGTGGATTTACCAACTCCGAATCGATTCTCAACTGACCGGTAGCAGTCCGGGGTTGTTAGCTTTCAGAGCGATGGCCAGTTGCTTCTCCAGTGTCAGAGCAGGTCTCAAATGAGTATTCATATGCTTCTGGGCTGGGGACAGCTCTGCGCACAGTTCAATGAAAGTGGCCTGTCGCATATGAAAATTCTGCAACCACTGCTCCTCATCCCACACCTTCATAATGATAAAATCCCACCAGTCACTGCTTGTTTCATGGGACTAGACGCAGCACTCAACTGAAGATACTGCATGACAGCATGCAGCAAACAGGAATTGTTTCACTCTATGGCTAGTAGCAGGGCAGCTTCAGTAACATCGCAATTTTCAGCGCTGCAGCTCCTGTCTCGCCCCTGAAAATATTGCAGGCTAAGTCGGGAGGTGTTTGTGATGCTTACAATGATAGAGCCAACTCAGCTGTGCACTATGGCTCTCTGGCAATGTCGTGCACGCAGCCGAGATGGGTTTGGAAAAATGCACGTGGTGTGATCCAACTTTGTAAGTTCGGCAGGTGAAAGTCAAAGGAAATTAAATCGACTTCACTCTGCAGTGTAGACATACCCTGAGTGGTGCAGTGGTGCATACACTGGTGCAGTTAAGCTGACCCCAGTGTATGCAGGGCTAGGTCAGTGGAAAAATTCTTCGATCGACCTAGCTACTGCCTGTCAGAGAGGTGGATTACACCTACACTGACTGGAAAACCCCTCATGTCAGCACCAATAGTATCCACAGTGAAGAACTACAGCAGTGCAGCTGTGCCTCTGTAGCATTTCAAGTGTAGATAAGCCCTAAAGATCTGAATTTGAAGTGGACAGTTAAACCACATTAAATCCCTGTGTGGACTGTTATTCAGAATTAAAGTGGTCTTAATTCAGTTTATTTTAATTCACTGTGGAAGTAAATCATGGGGCATGAACAAAAAGACAGTTCAAATTTGGGACATCTTACAAAATGCAAGCCTTTTGAGAGGTGTGTATTTTCCCTTTCCTCTTTCACTCTGTCCTGTTTCCTGTGATTGTGTGTGATGAGATAAATGCAAACAAGACAGCATCATTTTTTGTCCAATTAAAGGACAGAGGACCTGAGAAATATAAATGACTCTCCAGTATACATGGTACTTGGTATGGACACTCTATGCATCAGTTATCTGCCAGTGCCTTTTATGGATGGACTGTATACCAGCTTTTAATCCCTTTTTAGTGACAAATGGAATCATATGACAGATGAAATTAAGTCGTGTTTAAAACTGCTTCCAGGTCTGGTAAGGTGGGCGAGATGATATCTTTTATCGGACAAACTTCACATTTGTCCCAAGCTTGTCTCTCTCATGAACAGCAGTTGGGCCAATAAACATATTACCTCACCCACCTTGTCTCTCTAATCTCCTGGGACCAATACGGATTGCTACAACTACATTGCATCTGCATATATTGGGAAGCACGGAAAAGGTTACATTCCCTTAAAAGAGATGAAACATTGGTTATACAGTTTGTGACTCACAGGAGCCAAAACCAATGGCACAGTATATCCAATAACTGGGTCTCACACTTCCTGCCTGGCCATCTGTTCCACCCTGCTGGTAATAGCCAGAGTATTAAACATTTTAAATGACTTTTTGACTGAAACTGACACATCCAGATGCATCTTCCTGTATTCAAATCACACTAGAATAGTGTGTCCTGGCCACCAAAACTCTTAGTCAGAGATTGCAACTACATACTAATGGGGTGGAGGAGGGTTAATCAGCAAGATGAGTGGATAAAAAGATTGTACCATGACTCAAACTGCCTTTTAGGTGAAGGAATACATGGATTTAGGCCCCAATTCAGTCAAGTATATATTTAAATCCCATTTAAATTAATGGGACTTAAGCACATGTTTAAGCACTTTGCTGAATAGGATACATGTAAGCCTGTGCTTAAGTGCTTTGTTGAATCAAGGCTGTTGCTGGGTTTCAAACCAGCTATGTTTGCACACTTCAGCAAGCATTAGCCTCACTCTTGTTCAACAGTAAAAAGTGCCAGTTCCATCAAAAAAATAGAAGTAACTTTAATTTTAGCTTAATTGTTTCTTTGCTACCTTTTGATCTGATGTCTTGGCAAAAGGATACCAGCAGCTTTATTTACGGCCTAAAGTGTAGTATCTTCCGAAGAAGGTGACTCCTATATAGCATGTTGAACTGGGCCTTTTTGAAATATTCTTTACACTTCAGTGATTTAAAAATAATTGCTTGAGTCCTCCCAAATGATTATCATCATAGAATCACAGAATATTAGAGTTGGAAGGGACCTCAGGAGGTCATCTCGTCCAATCCCCTGCTCAAAGCAGGACTATCCTCAGCTAAATCATCCCGGTGAGGGTTTTGTCAAGCCACAGCTTATACGCCTCTAAAGATGGAGATGCCACCACCTCCCTAGGTAACCCATTCCAATGCTTCACCACGCTCCTAGTGAAAAACTTTTTCCTAATGTGCAACCTAGACCTCCCCCACTGCAACTTGAGACCGTTGCTCCTTGTTCAGTCATCTGCCACCACTAAAAACAGCCTAGCTCCATCCTCCCTGGAACCCCCTTTCAGGTAGTTAAAGGCTGCTATCAAATCCCCCCCTCATTCTTTTCTGCAGACTAAACAGGCCTAGTTCTTTCAGCCTCTCCTCATAAGTCTTGTGCTCCAGCCCCCTAATCATTTTTGTTGCCCTCTGCTGGACTCTCTCCAATTTGTCCACATCCTTTGTGTAGTGGGGGGCCCAAAACTGGACACAATACTCCAAATGCGGCCTCACCAATGCCAAATAGAGGGGAATAATCACTTCCCGCGATCTGCTGGCAATGCTCTTACTAATGCAGCCCAATATGCTGCTAGCCTTCTTGGCAACCAGGGCACACTGCTGACTCATATCCAGCTTCTTATCCACTGTAACGCCCAGATCCTTTTCTGCAGAACTGCTGCTTAGCTTGTTGGTCCCCTGTCTGTAGCTGTGCATGGGATTCTTCCGTCCTAAGTGCAAGACTCTGCACTTGTCCTTGTCAGAAAGAGGATTACTACTTCAAAGATGGGGATGGAAAGCAGCAGGTACTGATACATTTACTCTCAAAATAATACACAAAGCCTGTCAATACAATAATAATTAGAGCCTGGCCCAAAGTGCAATGTTTGGGTCTGGCCCCGTCTCTAATAATAACAATACAGTACAGTGTTATTTGGATAGCATCTTTGATATAAACTATTTCACAGCAAAATACTTTATTGTGTTAAATAACAGTTATAAAATTAAAAAAGATAAATAACAGAGGAAAAGAGAAATTAAAGATGTATAAGCAAGGAGGAAGACAGAAGACGAGAGGTGCAAAAGCTGCAGCGTATATGGCTTTTTTGCCAGGTGTGGTGTGATTATGTGGAGAGGGAGAGGAAGCTAGTACCAGTAAGCCAAAGAGAGCTGGGAGCGGAGATAGATATCACAAGGAGCCAGATTCATTGCTAGCACACAGTAGGTGCAATTTCACTCCACATGTAGGGTTGCTGACCTTCCTGAATTGTCCTGGAATCTCCAGGAATTAAAGATTATGTCAAGTGATGGAACTTCTAGGAATATGTCCAACCAAAATTGGCAACCCTACACCAGAGGTGTATTTTGTCCAAAGTCTGAGAGCTACATTGGATCAAGTCCCTGGAGATTTTTAAAGAAAATTAGGGCAACTTTTTACCTAAGCTTTTAATTGAACATTAAGACTGCAGGGATGTGTGAAAAATGAGAATATTGTTGTGACCCGTCTATGCCCAGAGTAGCCCACTGATAATGCCAAGGTCAGGGCAGGCTGTAAAAGGAGAGCAGATTCTCCCAGCACTGGTGGGTGACACTGAAGTCAGACCTCCCAACCAGCCACATACAGTGCTTCTGATTCCCCCACATTGGTTAACAAGAAGCCACTGTACAAATACACACAGCCCCCTTTACTGCATTTCAGTCTCTGGCTCCCAAACTGCCACTAGGTCCAGTAAAGAGACCAGTTATTTAAACTCCATGCTCTTTACTAAAAAGGTTCTCTCTGATCCCAGAGGATCAGCCACAGTACCAGATCACTATAAGTTTGGATCTTACCCAAAATACCACGCTGTCAGCCAATCCTTTAGTAACTAAAACTAAAGATTTATTATAAAAAGAAAAAACAAACGGTAAGAGAAATGTTAAAGGATTAAAGCAATCAGATACATACAAATGATATGAAAGTCCATATACATCAGGTTTCTAGAAGAATTGTGGAGTTGCAGGCTTGTATAGTCCCTCTGGTATACGTCCAGTACCTGGATGGGTCTAAGTCCTTTGGTTCAGTTGCAAAATGAATTGATCCAGAGGTGGGTAGGTGTGTGTCTGCAGCTGGACAGGAACAAACAAAAAATGGTTTCTGTGGTTCGATCTTATATACCCTCTGCCTCTGGTCATGCTGCTTGTGGAATTTTACAGGAACCAAAATGGAGTCCAGAGTCACATGGACCAATCCTGGTAACTCTTCGGGTATGCCCTTAGTTCCTTCCTGGGCCTTTTCCTTCTGTAAAGGTCTTGATGGGCCATTAAGCGGGCTATTGTCCTGCGGCCTCTCTGTCTGGGGTGTATCTTATACAACATAGTTTGAAATACAGGGATATCAAAGATGTCCATAACTTCCCTCACACACATCACACATGAACACAAATGTTATCTTCTTATTCAGCACATTATAGCCTTTCTAACAGTACCTGACATAGCATATCTCACATAGATTACTATGATTTTGACATATTGATGTCAAATGACACAAACGTCTCCCCCGCCCAATCCAGTCAGCATGACACCCCCAATGTGAGACTGGTGTAGAAGGGAGTAATTGGAGCTCCTGAATACACCTCAAGGGCCCCCCTCAATCTAGTCAGCATGACAGCAGAATTAGAGCTGAGGCAATAGTATACATGAGTCATATTTTAGGAGGTTGATGGGCAGATTTGAAGACATATGAGATGTATGGGTTGAAAGGAAATTCAGCAATGCTGACACCATTCAGTAATTCAGTTACAATCTGAATTAGGGAAGGAGATAGATGAACGAACTATAAGAAGACACACCTCTTACCCATGAAAATCATGTTAATCTTTGAGACAATTACCTCAGGATCATGACGCTTACTTATCAAGACAGGTAAAGAAGTGGGAGAGAAAGGAGACACTGAAGTTGTCAAAAGACAGAGTAAAAGTGGTACTATCATTAAAAGACAGAGTAGTTGACAGTGCTGAATGCTACACTGAGGTCCAGGTGGATAAAAGAAGAAAGAAAGAAGTTAACCACATAGAGGAGAATGGTTTCTGTTGTGGCCAGAGGACATGGACAACAGTTAAGATGTTGTTAGGAAAGAAGACGAGAGATAAAAAATGATATTTTGAAGGAATGTACTGAGAAAGGTGCTAAATAGAGCAGCAGTTGGAATGTCAGGATCAAGGAAGTGTTCTGAGTAGTAAGAGAGGAAAAGGATATACAAAAAGATATGCTATATTGTAGCAAAAGCAAGTGCTTTTTCTAAACAGGATGTTTTCCACGGTCTTCAGCTGTATTTTAAGTGCTGGTATAGGACAAGAATTACACTTCACTACTCCCAAACAGTTCTATAGGCTTTTCATCTGGTGTTCCCAGCACATTATTACTGATATTTGCTAAAATTGGTGTCTTTTTCTAAGATTTACCAAGGCAACTTCTAAGGTGGCTTCTAACCAAACCAGAATCAGAAAGGGGAATCTCCCTTTTCTTCATAACTTTAAACACAAAACAAATATTTGTTCACTATGGCAGTGGCTGCACATTTAATACAGCATTATTAATGATTACTGAGGTCATGATGTTCATGTCTACTTTGACTCATTCAACAGTCTGATCTTTACAACTATGAGCTTACAAAATTGTAGTTTAAATCCTAACACTATCTGCAGATATTTGGAACAATTTTCTAGTGGACAGGACAGGAACACATGCTTTAATACATTCTGATTCAGATCCAGGCTTTTCATTTGGGTCCTTCTCTTTCTTTCACTTACCCTCCCTTTGTTGCTTTTTGCATTTAATTCTACTTGGACATGGAAAATAGTCTGGTTACCCTCAATTTTGTTTGGTTAGTTTCAGTTCCTGGTTTTTAAATACCAGCATAAAACTGTAATGTTTAAGCATCAAACATTGCAGCTCAGTTGTTTATATCCAAATTAAAAACTGTATTTTAAAAATATAATTTCCTTAAAACCTTTAGGTTTTGTAAAACCTTTTACAAAATAAAATACAAAAATAAAATATCTGTGCTCAAACTAGATGGTACTCCCTTAGCAGATAGCCAAAATTGTAATCTAAATTTCAGAAAAAAGTTTAACTGTGTAGCAAAAAGAAGCAAATACCATCTTATATAATATATTGTATTTACAAAAGATAAAAAACCCATATCCAGCTAGAGGATAGGAAGTGCGGTGTCCAATATAAAACCATAGGATACTTAGCAATACAACATCTTGACTCATCTATCTCCTACAATATAACTTATAATGTAAGTATAATGTTCTAGTTTCTTTGTTTTTAATTTTTCATATTCTGTGGTTGTATTTATTTTTTTAATTAGGAAGCAGACTAAAGACATTTGAAATAGCCTTGAAATAGCCTACCTCACTTCGTGAATGTCATTTATTGACAAAGGTAACATTAATAAAACTCCTTAAGAAATATCTACAGTACTAAGCATCAACAAGTCAGTGTTTTCAAAGTGATGTACCTTTCAGCAATGCATATGCTAGAGCCTTTATCCTTTGCAAAAAGTGCTAAAAAACCACCACTATGGCCTCCCAGCTCCTAGGCTTCATTTCAATAAGTTATGTCAAATATATATTATATATATGCCTGTCTAAATGGAGATGGAAGCTCAAAGCCACTTTATTAAGAAATGACCTAATCAGAGTACTTTTTTATCAGTTACCTTGTTCACTTTGCTCTTTCAGTGTTTTGCAATTTCTTTTTTTCATAAAAGCACAGTCAGTGATTTACAAGCCATGCTCTTGTGGAGTTTTTTCCTGTCTGAATTGGATCTTAATCTATCAGCATGATAGATATTAGGTAACAGTTTTAGTTACTTATTTTAGTAGTCATTTCTTTCCCTTATTATTCATGCCTGTAGATAGATCATTGACGGAATTTGTCTTACAAACAAGACCATGCACTGAAAAGCATCTCATTTTCATCCATCTAGTTCATTGCATGTTTTTAGACCATTGATATTGTATCAATCTTAGGGAGAGCTGACGCTATTACTTTCAGAATATTTGCAGATCTCCATTTTACAAATATTCTTATAATTAATAAAAGAACCAAACTTATGGGTTCATAATCACTAGCATAGTGGATGCACTTCCAGTTGGAAATAGCATATTATACGCGGTCAGACTGATGGGGGTAATATAGCAACTGTTACAGATTAATTAAAGCACAAGAGTATGTGAATACTGTATTATCTTGTGGAAAATACTTTGCATGAAATATAAAACTAATGATCATTTTTTCTTTTCCTTTGTTTTCTTATTTTAATTTTGTGTTTGGGGATCCTACTGTAATAATAGGGTCCTCCCTGCATTGTAGGTTCAGACCAAGAGAGAGATGCTATGCTGAAGAGAGTTGTAGAGAATTCCTTTGGTCTTCAGCATAGCTTCACTCTGGGCCTCTATTTACCCTCACGTTAGTCCTAGTCTTTCTTATTTTCATATATCTGATCTGTCAGGTAAGATACCCATACAGCCCCAGTTAACTCCTATTATTCTCTATAAAGGGTGAAAGCATCCCCTCTGCTATCTGTAGTCCTACCAGACTTTGCTATGTGATAGCACGAGAAATCACTAAAAATAAATTTGACTTTTTGATATAGTAACTCATCACCAAAAAGTAGACCCTTTGCATCTATGGAACGTCTTTGGACTGCTGGAATGACAAGGTGAAAAGATTTATTAAAGCATCTAACCCTATGTTGGAATTTGTCAGAAAATAGTGCACTGGCCCTGCCAATTGCAATGATTTATGGTTTTGCTCAGTAGGTGAAAAAAAATCCGTCTTGAACTTGAACTTCTATAGCATGTAAATCTGTGAATAACTTTATAAAAAATCCAGAGATTTTAAAAATGATAGGGTGGGATGGTAAAAACAACATGTAAAAGAAAGAAATTAAGTAAAAGAAATCTTAGACTGACAATTTTAAAAATGCAGAGTCAAGTCATCCACTCCGTGCTTTACTCAGCAAGTATTTCAGGCAAGTGGGTGATTATATATAAACATATGATGTCATTAGGAATTGAGCACTCAGAAGCTGGTAGGATTAGATGCCAAGAGTGTAGTAAATCAAAGCTAATCCAGACTAACTGTCTGAGACTTCTTTTTGAACATTGTACCAAAAATGATAGCTAGAAATCCGCTATTTCCTAATTAAATGTTATTCTGCACTTCATCAGGCAAAAGGATCATATGTTTTGAATGAGAAAATCACGTGTAATATACACAAGAGACAAATACATGTAAGCGTGTGTGTGGTGTAAAGCTTTTAGTGGCAGCATGTATTTAGGATGCTTCGTCACAAAAGAAAAGCCACAAGTGATTCATTCCAAATGAATGCCGCATATATGCTGATCCTGCCAATACTCATGCATGTGCTTAGCTACATGCACTGTGAGTAGTCCCACTGAAGCGTAAAGCTAAGCATGTGGATAAATCATTGTGGGGTTGGGGCCATAGTCTTTCTTCCACACTATTTTGTGTTGTGTTTAATGCCACCCACTAATTTCTTAGAGCAAACTCTTTTAGGAATGGGACAGTTCTCCATTTTCGTTGATGCCATTTTTCAGATATCTGTCCCTCTGCTTGAAAACCATGCCCTCAGTATCATGAGTCCAAGATACATTTTAAACCTCTACATATCTAAAATAGCATTTCTGTACACATTCTGTCATGATTTATAGTCCAATATCAGTCTACCAGAGCTAGACACAAAAGGTTATACCATTGGAAAGAGAGGATTCCTAACTTTGCAGAGGTATATAGTAAGTGTTTTTAGCCCTGAAGGCTTGCAAACTATTTACTCAAACACGTTAATGGTCCTGGATTGAATACAGTTTGTCCTCCGCAGAAACCGATAATTAGGGGGGCATTTTACAGTTGGGTTAAATAAAAACATTCTTAAGCTTGGTGCTTATAAAAAGAAAAGTGCTGTTTGAAAGCTACATAGGTTCAGATCCTGCATAAAGTTAAGTGCATGCATATGTGTAAGTGTAACTTTAAGTTAAGTTTCTACAGGCATCCTTGCCACCCCTCCTTTTCTAAGCATCCAATTTATAGGCCTTCCCCACAGAATCTATGATAGAGGAGGGGGAAATGGAGCTGAAGCTAAATACTGATTCTCAAGGAAACTGGTAGTGCCTCTACAATCTGTCACAATTATATACAGTATAAATAAAATTTTCTGGATCAGTGTACCAGTCAGGCAGATTAAAAAGCCTTCTCATTCATACTAATACTGCCACGCTCAGACAAACAATAAATTATTTCTAAATATATAATTCAGTTCATTATAGTCCATTTGGAATTCAAAGAATTTGTTTACATGGTATATGTTTATTTATGTGGCTTTTCAAATCCCTTTATCCTTGAAGTTTGATATATATGCACTGTATAATTCATGGCCTATGATGCTACTTGAGGAAACACTAGATATATCCCAAGAGGAAGCTGCCGTACATCCTGTGCTTTGCATCTCTCTGTTCATTGGACCAAGATGCAGGTACTCTAGGCTCCTATCTGCCTCAATGACTGTAGAGAACACCCGTAAACAAAATATGGCAGCCAGCTGTTCTTTCCATTACAGTTAATGGTTGATCTGAACTGCATCCAAGTTCTGCAAAGTAATTTTTTTTCAGTCTAATCAAACTGGCTTGCAATAATCTGTTACAAACTGTGGAGACTTGACTACAACCCCTTTTTTACAAATAAGATTTAGCTATATTATATTAAAAGAAAATCAGATTTAAAGACTATTTCTCATGAAGACAACTGAAAGACAGAGGAATAAATTTCTGGCCATAAATTATTTATTATAAATTCAAATCCAAGCTTTGTTAAAAGGTGTGATGTGTGACAGTGTGTTAGCCAGGAATATCTGGGATACATTTACTGTATAGTGATAAAATGTGTAAGAAACTCCTAAATTCAAAATCATTTTGAAATATTTTTGTGCTCTTTAAAATTATGCTACCTTACTCTCCGTGTGGATTTTGGGTATATTAGTTATCTTTCTAAATATAAACAATTTCTTCTCTTTACTAAATATGACAAAAAAATCCACAAATGCAAATATCTAGCCATACACCTAAAGGTATTTGTTATAGGTGGGTCTTGGGGTTTTGATTTGTTTTTTAATCTTACTTATGCTTTGGAAAATATTGGTTATAAAAGTTTATTTAATCCATCAGATCACCTCACCTCAGTCCCCACAAAAATCTTGAAGCAGGTCCCTCAAGGAATCCATTTTAAGGCACTTGGAAGACAGGAAGGTGATCAGGAACAGTCAGCATGGATTCACCAAGGGCAAGTCATGTCTGACCAACCTGACTGCCTCTGTGATGAGAAGACTGTGGATATGAGAAAAGTGGGGACATGAGATACCTTGATTTTAGCAAAGCTTTTGATGTGCTCTCTCACAGTATTCTTATCAGCAAATTAAGGAAGCATGGGTTGGATGAATGGACTATAAGATGGATAGAAAGCTAGCTAGATCATCTGGTCCAAAGGGTAGTGATCAACGGCGTGATGTCTAGTTGGCAGTACAAAGCACAGTACCCTAGGGATTGGTGCGGGGTGCTGGTTCACTCCACCCTTTGGATGCCTTCCAAAATGATAGCTGGAGTTACACACAGCTATAAGAGCCTCCTTCAGATCACCCGCCATGGTTCTCTCTCTTTCCAACAAGTGTTTTTTTATGTGATGTTTGTATGTTTTTATTAAATACCAATTTTCTGAAAGATAATCCATCTTTATTTGTCTCCTACACCCGGTGTTGCTGCTGCAATAAATACACAGTGGTAGTTGGAACATCTGCAGACTACAAATTCGATCAGGAAGCAATCATCCAAATTTTCATGCAAGGCAGCAAGTAAACAAAGCATGGCAGAGTGCTTTATAGAAAGACACATTCCTGTTGCTCATTATCAACTCATTGTCCACTATTTCACGCACATTTTCAAGAGTCACAGTGCTGTGTAGCAGGATGCAATTAATGCCCTGCACACTTACATTAATGCAACCCTCATGGTAGATTTCCTGACTCCATACTAATTTGTGACTGCCAGGTAGCAGTCTGGAGCTGCCAGCATCCACACAGCAATCATTATGCGCTCCTCCATCAAGAAGGCAGCTCTCATTTTGGTTTCCTGGTGCCGCAATTCAGGAGAGAGCTCCGCACAGCGTTCCAGGAAGGTGTATTTGCGCATCTGAAGGTTGTGTCACCACTGTTTGTCATCCCAGACCTGCATAACGATGCAATCCCACAACTAGTGTTTGTTTCACAAGCACTATAGTGATGGACCACCATGTGCAGCTGCTCTGTGAATGCCAGAACCTCGCACTGTTTCTTTTTACAGCACACAGCAAGTCAGGTACCTTGGATTCCTTCCCAGATTGGAAGCTCATGATATACAGCATGGCCAGCTGTGATGTGGTCACTGTTATGCACACAACAGCAGAGAGCAGTGCAGCATCCATCTTTTTAGGCAGAGATGGTGGGAGCACAGTAAACAGGAACCACTGAAAAATGGCGTGAAATGCAACTGGAAGCCCACTGAATGATGGGACAGAAAAAACTGCATCATAGGATGTTGGGCCCACACCCATGATGCCTTCCCACAACTCCTACCTGCAGGAGGTGGCGATTAACAGTGCGATAGTTACCTACAGTACACTGCTCTCACTGTTGATGCTAGAGAACCAACTGTGGATGCGCACTTTTGACAGAAAGAGTGTTGTGTGAACATGCACAAGTGACGTACATATAGCAGTTTTTGATTGTCAGCATAATTTGCCTCGACAAAACTCTGTAGTGGAGACAAAGCCTGAGACACAAAGTGGATCTTTGCAGCACAGGAGGCTATAATATGTAATGAATTAAATGGTTTGTCAAATTTGGGGAGAGCTTGTGAGATCTTAGATAGTACAGAAAGCAACTCAAGTTTTCAGTGTGGTTACTTAACTAGTGTAGATTAACTACTTGCCAATCACTGGAGCAGACAACCAATTAACCATGGCCCTCCTTCAGTAGCTGGATCTGCTGTGTGCCCCCTACACATTACTGCAACTGAGACTTAAACCAAGACCCTTGTGACAGGCAGGAAACAGCGGTATCAGGTTGGCCAAAAGGCAGCTGCTCTCTAGCTAAGGCAGTAGAACAGGTTTTTGTGCTCTTTGCTGTTCATGCACATACTGTTATGCAATGGATCCTACTCACCCATCTGAATACAACCTCCAGTATCACAAAAAGGTTGTTTGGTGTCACTTAATTAGCTTTTAAACAAGACCCTCTGGTTTGGCTGAGTTGTGGTTGGTGCAGAATCAGAAGAGGTGGGGCAAAGATGGCTGCAAGATACTTTTATGTTCCCCTGAAACAGTGACCAGACCAGTCCCGGGCATAATTTATGCAAATCAGGTACTGACCTAGTGACAAAATGGCTGTTTCAACAGTGGGGATCAGCCAGACTCAGCAGTATCATACCCATGTCCATTTCACCCGCCCATCCTTTGGGGGGGGGTGTGAAGGAGGTTGTGCAGAAGCTGGTATAGAAGCATGCACCCAATACTGCCTGGATTTTTCAGATGTATATCTTCTTTGTGCCAGCAAACCCCTGCAAAATTGCTGCATCAAGGAGATGAATCTGGCTCAAAGCCTTCTAAAATTAAGATCTTTCTGTCTGTTAAGCATTATTGTGGAAGGTAAACGTTTATCATCTGCTGCCCTCTGGTGGACATTTTGAGAGGTGACTTTGAATAGTGGGTTCCATGGAAGCTCTGCTTTGGAAACATTAGAATAATGACTGTATAGTTGCTAAGTGTTAATGACAAATAGCTAAATAAAATGTTTATCTTCTTGCAAAATTTTTTTTTTAAAAAAAAAAACATGTAGCTCCCTGTTCTTAGCTCCATGCATACTGCCTCTAGCTGTCTGACTACTTCTAGCTATTAGACACACAAAGTGCGTAAGGTAATATGTTTTATTGGACCAATTTCTGTTGGTGAGAGAGAAGTTGGCCCAAGAAAAGATACTACCTCACCCATTTTGTGTCTCTAATATCCTGGGACTGACACCTACACTGCATACTTCTAGCTATATCTAGGCAGACTTTTTCTGGTTAGTTTCTGACATACTGATTCTTCTCAACCAACTCCTTCTCTCTTGCTGTATTTGTATTAGTGGATAGAACACACCATATATGTATTGGCAATATCCATGTGATGCATTTATCGTACCCCTTTATGAAATCATCTGCACTCCATCTCCCTCTTCCATCACTACCATGGACATGGTAGGCCTCTCAGTAGCTTCACATAGCTCCCCTTAAAAAATAAAATTAAAAAAAACACTCACCAAAGTGTTCTTTTTGTCCCTCTCATATGTAATTCCCCATCCAAACAAAAACTTGTCTATGGTGCTAAATGTTGTAAACTAAGATTGTATTTAAAGTCTCACATCTTGCAACATCTATATGCCATTGTTACAGGAAGATTCATGCTGCTTCTTACTGCCCTGGAAAGTTCTATGAAATCGGAGCTTAAAAATCATACCATTATTGTGCACAGAAAAGCTACCTTAACTCAGACTTAGAGGTTTCCAAAATATGTTAGTGTGGCGAATAAGGGAAATATCTATATTTTTTTAAACAAACAATGTACACCTTCAACTTACCTGGCTGATAGTATTCTTCCTGACTGCATAAAGCTAAATCAAAGGAGGCTGTTAAGGGGAAGCAAAACAATGGCAAAGATAAGGTGCAGTCTGAGAGAATGCTAATGGTATTTCAGAAAACAAGAAGGAAGCTACTGATTGGAGAAAACCCCCGACTTGACTCCAACAAGGGTGGCAAGCTCTATTCTTCCAGGACTCAAACCAAGGACCAAAGAGGATACTAATGCCAAAAAGATCCTGGGCTAGAAGGAAAGGAAGGGCGGAGTGAGCAGCAGCAACTGAAACAGAGGGAGTGTGTATGCTGTGGCAGGCCAGCCTGCTTCTCCAGACAGAAATGGGGGTAACTGGGCTGAAAGGAATTTACAGAAGCTTGCAAGGAAAGATGAATGTGCAGGTTAGACATGTATAGGCCATTTTGTTGTTTTATCCTTTTGCTCAGTACGCTATGTACCTTTGGGTGAAGAAATACATGCTTTGTTTTGAAGAAGCTGCTTTTTGAGTCATTTTAATCAGCTGCTGTCACAGACTTCTGGAATAAAAGAGCTTACATGTGCCAAATCCAGCTGGCCGGTCATTGTTAACATGATTGGGACACAGTGGGGGCTGCCACACTGAGATCCAGTCCCAGGGTACGTCTACACTGCAGTACTACCCAAGTATAGGTATTTAGAGTACTGGTGGGATTGTACTTAGGTGACTGGCCCCTGTTGCTGCAGCTACACTGCTATTTTTAGCAAGTTAGCTGGGGGAGGCCTACATGGTCTGCCACTGTACCACTCAACTGCGGTGCAGACATACCACCGGAGTGGCTGAACAATATGGTCCCACCCTAAAGAAAGAGAGGAAGCCTTGTCAGCCAAGGGGTCCACTCAAGAAGGATAAAATGGAGTCTAAAGCATAGCTTGCCCTATGACTGTGACAATTAGTTATAAGCTTTCCCACTCTCTTACAACCTTGCACAGTTGGATTTATGATATTAAGGCCTCTTGGTTTTACAGATGGAGAGAATAAAAAAAGTAAAATAGCATTTTGTAAAACAATGAAATTTCCATAAAATTAGCTTTTCTGCAAATACATCACATACCCAAGCTTCCTGATGGTGTGCTCTGACAGAAAAGCTTTCCTGGCACTTTTTTTGAGATGCCACGCATAACTAATTTGCAGCTTTGCCCCTTGTACATTCTGGAAATAGCTGCTACCTACCCAACTGCTGTAGGGTGTAATCTGAAGTTTCTGTCCTGATCTCCCAAATCTTAGCTTACCTTTAAAAGACAGAAATGTTCTGGTTGTGAGAAGAACCTAATAAACCTGAGCCAAGTTTCTTGATACATTTGGAGAAAGATTAACGAGCTTGCTCAAATAATGCCAGACTTCCATGTCCCCCTGACCTCTCTGCTTTCCCCTCCTCCCCCAGCCCCCACGAGTTTCCTCCTTCCTCTTTTTCGCTACTGTGTGGAGGTCTCCACACCCCAGCTTTGCGGGACTGGTTCTTTGTGCGGCTCTCCTGGGAGGTGCTGTACATCTTGTGTGTGGTGCCAGCCTGTCCACCACGGTGTATTTTAACAGCTTATGAACACGAATTAAAAGTCAGTCCCCCGCACAGGGGCCCCCGACGGTGCCGTGTGGGGGCGGCGGGCCCCCGTGGGGGTGCGGGAAGGCGGGGACCGCCGCTGTAGGGCGGGGCGTTGCTCTAGCAGGGCAGGGGACCCCCGGCCTCACCCCGCGGGGGCGTTTCTGCGCTCGGGGTGGAGCGAGGAGCCCTCGGGCCGGGGCCGGCCGCACGGGGGCGGGAGCCGGGCAGGGGCACGTACCTGGAGAGAGGCTGGGGACGGCGGCTGCAGGCCCGGGCTTCGCCTCTCCCTGTCCCCGCCCCGCTCGGCCGGGCTCAGCGCAGCGCGGACCCGGAGCCGGTGAGTTGCCTGCTCGGGCCGCGCCGCCGCACGCGCGGTGCCCGGGAGCGGCCCCGGGAAGCCGCAGCGCTGCACCCCCGGCCCGCGCGGCCTCCGCAGGGCCGAGCAGCCGCCAGCGCGGGCGGGGTCCCGAGAGCCCCCGCGTGTTTCCCGCCGTCCCTGGTCCCCCGCCTCGGAGAGCAAACCCCGGCGGGGCGCCGCGTCCGGCCGCCGCCCTAAACAAACCCGCCCGCAGCAGCGGGGCCCCGCGGCCTCCGCTCCCGGGATGGAACCAGCCAGCCGTGATTAGGCCCTTGTCAGTGAGCGCTGACAATCAGTGTAGTGTGAAACAGGTGGGTACTAAAGCCAGGGTGGAAATTAAACCTTCAGCTCCCCTCTCTCCACGCAGCACAAACCGAACAAGTGTAAAAGTACACTGTGCTCTCTTCTCATCCAGTACGAACTAACGTGGAAACAGCAATGGCAGATCTTGCCCAGAATGACCACATAAAAATGGGCTTTTATGCACACGGAGATTTGTGCACCCTTCAGAGAATGGCCGGCCGGCCTGCCTGCACCCCCCTAATCTTAATTGTTGAAATAACTGGACAATGAATAGTCTCTTGAATTGCTCTTTCTTGTGTTTTATAAACAGTGTAAGAATGAGTGGACTCGTTCAGAGACCGTTTCCTTGCCTTAGCCCCCCAGACACAGCAGAAACCTATGAAAGCCTTGAAGCACTTGAAAGCAGTAGAGAAAATTGTTTTGAGATGTTGACAAGTTCCCATATTTGCAAATCCAACAGAAAATATAAATATACATTATATTGAAGGCTGAAGTGTTTGTAGTGTTTTTGAGCATTATCTTCTTCACCAAGGCCCACAAGAAAACGGGATTACTCACATTATATAAAACTACACGCATGCTTAACTCTTTGTAAGATCAAAACCCAAGAGAATTTCTACAAACTCGGGAACAATTATTTTAAAGGGTAGTTAAAACTATTACAAAATTTGAGAGACAGCGGGAAATTAAAGTGTAGTTTTTGGTCTTTTATTTTTAAAAAACAATAAAGAACAAAACAACCCTCCTCCCTCACAAAAGTTAATTTTATTTTGATCTTTTCGTTTTTTCCCACTCGATAGCCCATGTCCTGATTACAGAGCCATACATGAACTACCATGAGGATCCAGTTTGGCCAGCATGTTGGCTAGCAGTGCAGAAGGTGTTGGGTCTGACACTGGGTGACTTTGCCACAAGGTGTCAGGTGTTGGAGAGCAGGTTGCAGGTAGCTGGTGCAGAGCTGGGATTACAAGTGGTTGGGATCTGATCTGGGCCAGAGAGGAAAGGTATTGAATTGGGTGCTAGACATTGGGATACACATGTAGAGCAGAGAACTGGGGAACCGCATGAGACTAAGACCAGAGGCAGTTTACTTGAATGATAGGGGAGCAGGAGGACCAGAGGGAAGCACTAGAGATTGCCAATAAGAGAGCAGGCACTAGTTCTTTTCTATTATAAGTAGCTTCATTCTAGGGGTTACAGGCATCGGGGCTTGAATTTCAGAATGGTGGAGCATCCATGACACTCTTTGGTTACCACCAGAGGTGCTTGGAATCTGTGAAAATCAGGCCCCAAGCGTTAGGTCATCTCATCCACTCCTGAATACTTTGGAGCTCCCAGTCACTGCTTCTTGGCCAAACAGGAAGCTGTCACCTGGTGGCCTGGCTACCTTATGCAAAAAGTCAAAACAAATTTAAGGTACAATTTAATACATTGGCCTCTGCCCCCCTACCTCCCTAAAACACCAACACTTGTATTTCTAAGGAACCTCTCAAATTAGCATAGTTAGGGTTGACGACACCTCTATAACTGTAGTACACTGCACTGATGGAGTGTAATGTTCTTGAACTGAAAGAAGCTCTCTGCACCTTCACGTGTAAGGTTTATTCTGGGGCTTTATGAAATGCTTCATCCCCACTCAAAGCAAATTCACTGACAAACTAATTAAAGTGACAATGCCTAAAACCGAACTCACCTTAAATATAACACTTAAAAATCCCCCTTGATTCTGTAAAATGTATCAGTCTATCTTGTGCGACACAGACCTAGGGGTGAGTGTGTGGAGGCAAACACATAACCGGCCATGTTGCCTTGGCTTTGCTTTTGAGAGCAGAGTATGGCCCTATACAGAAACTTTACCGCCTGCTCTTCCTGCGGGAGGAGACTTTGGTTGGAAGGAGCGTGTTACAAGAGGGAGAAGACAAATATTTCTGATGGGCCAAAAACTGAACGTACTTACACAATCTAAATCAGTTTAGTTTGGTAGTTATTATGTGCTGAGGTCTTGGGTTTCTTTGTTGATATTGTTCAACAAAATATTGAGTTTCCCCCCACTGTGCACTTCATAAAACTTTCACAATTCAGCGTATTTTAATGGTGATAACAGGCCTCCCAATTTTTATTTCCAGATGTTCTTGTTGATAGCCGTCTAATGTTGGCAAGTCTGCAGTGGTCTGGACTGCTGTTCTGTACTACAGCATAGTGCATGCTGCCTCTTGAATTCAGCTTGCTTGTCCGTTATGGTGCTTTATCATATTTTCTTTTTTGGTGTACAACATTTGACCCTGTTGTAATAATCACTTTTACATGCATGAGTAACATCGCTTGTGGGAAAACGCACTTGTGTGCATAATAAGGGTTTGCAAGATTTCAGTCCTTGTTTCTATTTCTTGTCTCATCTTCGGCTTCCATTTCTGTTAACTCCTAGCAACAGTGGTGCAAAGCAGGCAAGACTGCATTCAGATACACTGTGGAATAAATATTGCTGAAAATGTTTGATGCAGTGCTGCATTAGAATTAGAGGAAGGTTGTCTACGGCCTAACAGTTGGAAAACAGTACTATTGCTGTGTAATCTTATAACCAGTGCTATCCATGCAGTTTGTACTACTATATTTATAAAATAAATTAAATATACATAGAGGAGCTTTCAAAACCTGGGCTGATTTCACAGTTACTATAAATGACCATATCACATGGATTAAATGTTATTCTGAAAAATGTCCATAAAAGTAGATACAGATCATACTGCACAGATCTGTTCCTTTTCTATATTCAGTCATATCTGTTGACTTTAGTATGAAAAATAAATTTTGTTGTGGTTTATTTCTGTTAGCCCAGCAGTCCACAGATCCAAGGAGGCTACTGGATACTATTTTCATCTGTGGATTGTCAACAGAATTGTTTATTAAGTTCCAATCAATTACACCTTTGCAAACTTTTGAAGGTAGTAGGACTGCCCAGATGTCAGTGAGGGCCTAACTTGGCCTGCAGAACCCTTATTACCGGTGATGCTGCAGGAGATGGAAAGAACTTAGCTTGACTCTCAGGACTGAGACAAAATTTGTAGTGCTGGCAGATGATGGGGGTGGGGAATCAGTATATTTTTAATTGGACACATTTGATATAGAGTCATTGAAACAGTAAATATGAAAGTGCAAGATGCTTTAACAAAAAAAATTTTTTTTCAGTATGAACCATACTTTAAGGACGAGGTACAGTCCTTTTTTGACAGAGGATCTGTTCTCCTTAATTCAGAACTTCTGTGCTCTTCTGGGGTTAAGTTAGACCCTTTCAGTTTTATTTGCATTGTTTACATTGTGTTTGTAGTCCACTAAATCTTTCTAGTTCAGATAGGTATAGGCAGTCTACCTCTTTTTTTAGAAAGTATTTCTCAGATTCCCTTTAACATCTCCTCCTGTCCCCTCCCCCTTGGATATACAATCTGCTGTTTTCCTGTTCCTTCTCTAATCATTGATCTTAGCAGTACAAAGTTAATAATTATATTGCTATGATGTTGCAGTTCTGAAGTAGGTCACTTAGGTTACATTGTTTTTCTTGTTATAAATTCTAATAATTTTGACATTGTCATCCAATACATTTACTTAAATACACATTCTAAAGTGGCTGTCCTGTAGTAACAGCTTTTATTTTTGTGGTCATGGATTACTGGGCTCATTTTCTCAGGCCTGTGAATGATCTGTCACTCTGAACAAAATATCTTTTGTAGGTGTCTTATTTTCTACTCTTACAAGATTGACGTTTGCCAAACCAGTTTAAACTTGACAGTTACTTTTATATAAGTAACTAAATAAAATTTAGGCCTTGATTTCCAAATTGACTAATGATTTTTAGGTGTCTCAATTTTGGGATACTGAAAAGAGAGACCTTAAAGGGGGCTGATTTTTTCAAGGATGGAGTCTCAGTCACCTTATAGTGTTTCTCAGATAGGCGCTACTAACTGTGATAGTTGTTTTTTCTTTTTTCTTTTTCTTTCTTTTTTTTGTTTGTTTGTTTTGTTACATGAGCACTTGTTCATAAAAAATCCATCTGAAACCACCAATGTGTTTCAAATATGCTTAGTGAAAAGCCATGAGATGTTGGTAATTTTTAGTTGCTACTGATCTGACTGGATTTGAAGTAGTGCATTAGAGACAAGTTTCCATATCCCATTAACAATCCCCTAGTTGTCTAGACTTTAGATTTAGGGTTTTATTTTTGATTTATTTTCATCCATCTTTTGGTGACCATTTATTTTATTCAGTTCTGTCAAATACATTAAAACTTCCTTTTGCATGATATTAAAAAACCTTCATCCCTGTATTTATGTATAATAACAAAATAATCTACTAGAGTGGGTGTGGGGAGGGGTGGCAGAGGAAGAAAAATCCCAGGCTCTAAAAATGCTTCACTTTGTGTAGGAAATACACATTTTTGGTCTTGCATCTGTAAGTACTAGATAAAGGTTTACCTTTTTTTTTTTAATCTTATGAATTATTGTGCAGGCATGTTTTTTGCTCAGCAAAGCCTCTGCTGCCTTGGCATTAGGACACAGCTACTGAAGACAGTTTATCCTGTAAGATTCTTCAGATTTTCGACCTCTGCAGTATGTATTCTATCAGTTCACAGATTACACTATATTTGTGTCATGCAATATTTATTTTAGAGATGCATTCATTTTATGATGCTGCTGGTCAGTATATATTGGATTGGATGTCTTCTTGGTTTAATTATTTGAAACAATAACAATAATTTTCATTTTTGCCAGGCAGTTTATGATTCATCCATGTTTGTGATTCATCCATGTGTATGTTTGCAGGATTGGGGCCTGTGGGTATTAAATTAGGTGGAATAAATCAGCCAAAGGTTTTAACATAATCCAGATACTGTCCAACATTAAGTAGTTTTAAACAAGTTTTGGGGTTTGGCATACAAAGACCTCAGCCTTTTTAGTACAGTACCATGGCAAACACACCATTAAAAAATCTTCCTAAGACTTTATTAAAGATACAGAAAAACAGTTAAAGAATTTGAAATGTAAAGTATTGAATAAGGTTTTTGTTGTATGACATCCCTTGTTCCCTTTCCCTTTAGCTGGAGAGAGTTTTTTGACAATCTCTTAGTTGATATTAAAGATTGAAGTAACTTGCTGGAGGAAGGGAGAGAAGATGTTAGTTGAGATGGAATGGAGCTGCTGTTGCTGCTATTAAAGTTTGATCTCTTTTCCTAAGGGGGAGGGGAAGACAAAGGCAAAGGAGGGAGAAAAGAATAGCAAAGAAAATGCAGCTTCTGTCTCTGGTATTGACTTTCACTTGCTACTTCAGTGTTGGGGAGGAAAAAAACAGGCATGGCGCACAGCCTTATCACCCATTCTGGGACCTGGCAAACTCATACCTGCATCAGGATGCATTACTTTTAGCTGCCTGTCTGGTCACAGGCTAACAGCAGTCTTGCAAAATATGCTAAGCTCGTATTAGACAGAAGGTGAAAATGGAGAGTGATAGGAAAGAAAAGAAATGAAGTAGGGAAGGAAAAGAGCACATTAGGGGTGGGGAAAATGAAGGCTTACATCCCAGGTGGTGCTCAGGATTTAGCTGAAGCTGCTGGAGGTGGCGATGTCATCTGGCTCCCACTCTCCAGCCTAGTCTGGTCAGGAGGATTAAAAAGAAGGTGGTCTAGGGTTCCAGGAGATAGTGGGGGTGGCAGCCATGATGATGAAGCTTGCTCGACGGACCAAAGTCTCTTTCTTGAAGGACTTCAAAGGTGAGTGATGGCTGGAACAGTCCATCCCCTCAATATTTTGTCCACCAGCTAGGCCTAGTTTCCAACACCAATTTTGGTTCATTGATTTGATCTCACGCTTCTATTGGTTTGCAGGCATGATCTTAACACAGTCATTGAGTTATATGATTGAGTTCCTGTCTGCACAGTAAAGGCGGGAGTGGAAAATGGTTTGTGCTTTTATTCTTTTTTAGACTGTATGAAGGTCAGCAGAGATTTTCCTGATTTCTCTCTCTTTTGGTGTTTGTTGTTGTGTTTGTAAACTTTAAAGATACCAGGAATATCAGGTCTGGTTGTTCCTGGAAGATCGTAGGAGGTCTATTATATGTGAGTTCTTAGCCCTTAATTGTAGGGTGTGTGTGAATCTATCATAAAAACATTTTCTCCTAAGTGTTTGGCATAAGAGTTAAAAAGTTTTGAGCTGTCTGCTCAGTGCATTACTAGAAGGTGCTCAGTTGCTCTGGAGATGAGCATAGTTTAAGAACCTGGATAGAATAGAATATTTCACTTCAATGGTATCTCTGATGTCATAATCCTACCTGTGCTGGACTCACCCACAGATTTTTCTGAGGAAAATTGTGTAGATAGAAAATACAGATTTTCAAATTGGAAAGGGAAGAAAGTCACTCAGCATTTCAGATCTTTATATATTAAAAAGAAAGAAAAAGTGGGGGTACAAATCTTTTTTTCCCCTTTATAGCTCACTGACAAAAGCTGTTGCACTAAATGGTCCCGTGACCTCCATCCCTGCCTTGATTTCAGTGGCTTTGTGTAGGAGTTAGTCATAATGAGAGCATTTAGTTTATTTTCATGTTAGACTGAACTCAAGCTTTTATTAAGGGTTTTATAAAGTTAGTAAGGTTCTATTACTGAACTTGTTCAGTGATGGTATCTTTGAAAGGGCATGGGAGAGGGTTTCTCATGTAATGTTATGTCTAACAATATAATACTTTATAATTCTTAACAAAGCCCCTTTGTCTATATGTTTTGATCTTACAGACAATGGCCTTCAAGCACAAAAATGCAAAACGAATTGAAGGACTTGATGTCAATGTGTGGTAAGTAACAAATGAAAATATCTGCAGAATTTTAAAAACCAACGACTGTGGTATCTTTTCCAAATGGATTATTTATCCAACACCACAGATATACAACTCTTGTTATCTCCGGTGCTGAATCGTATCCACATGCATGCCTAAAAGATAGAATCAGGGGGCCAAATGTTGTGGTGGAGGTGTGAATTAAGCCAATACACAATTTAATCAAGGTCATAAAGTGTGCCTAAATTAGAATTATGCAGTGCAGAATGAACCAAAATAAAACAGAAATAATTCTCAGGTATGGTGGCAACACAGGGCTACAGATTTATTGACTAGTTTTGTGAAAAACCTAGCTTTGCCAATTTACATCTGTTTAATTTAATCTTGATCCTATCACTGTAAAAATTGACCTATTGTATTTTACTATATTTTTATCCAGGGGTTAAATTGGTCTCAAAGTAACATCAGATGTGTCATTGCCAATCAGTGGGATTTCATTTGTTTATAGCAGTACCTGAGGGCTTGGACAGATTGTTTAAATACACTTAGTGTCTTCTTGCCAATGACCATCCTGCCTCAGACTCATTTCTGCAATCTCTGTGTCTGTGACACTGTAATAGATTTTTTTTATCTGGTTATCATTTGGGTAGTAAGGGAAGGGCAAGGGGGAAACGCATACATGAAAAGAGAAAAAATTGCCATTTAGAAATTCTGTAGTTATCTTTTGGCAGGATTAATGGAACAACTAACAAACTCTATGAAACAGTCTATAGGCTGGTATGATTAGAAATGTTTCTATAGATTGGTATGACTAGGAATGTTTACCGAGGTCAATGAGATGACTGGCTAATGCTATGATTTTTTGCTGGCTTGACTGTCTGCTAAACTTGTCGGGCTAGATTCACACCTGCAATTGCATCTGCCTGCTCCAGAAAGATCCCCTGTGTTCTGAGTGGGGGGATTCACCCCAGGGTATTGTTTCACTGCTGCCTTATTTCAGGGATTACGCTGGGGGTGGGTAGTTTTAGTTTGCAGCCAGGGTCCCCAATGAGTCCTGGCAGTAGAACCTGTTCAAGAGATGTACTCTGGATACACCATCTACCTGGTTGGTTCTACCCGTGTTTGGAGTTCCCAATAGCCCCTGGGACCACGTGGCACTGCCCCAACTTCTCCTTTAGTGGGGTTTCCTTTGCTAGAGGCAATTTGCTTTCTGTAAATTTGGCCCACTATGGATTGAGCATATTTGCTTTTTCCTTTAATGTTAAGTATGACAAATGAGCAGGATAATTTTCTTCATAAAATTTTCATACACATTTTTCCCTAGGGTTGAATTTACTAAGGTGGCTGCCGATCCATCAATTGTTAATCTTGGTCAAGGCCTTCCAGATATATCCCCTCCTAGCTATGTTAAAGAAGAGCTAGCCAAGGCAGCAGGAGTTGATAAGCTGAACCAATACACACGTGGCTTTGTGAGTACATTGAACTTTGGGGAAAGCTAGTTACATGGGAAACTAAGACTTGGTTTTAAATTAGTTGCATAGCTTTGTTCCCTTTCATGTTGGCTCTTCTTACTCCTTCCGAGCTTTGTTTTTTGTTGATCAGCATCCCAATATAGTTCCAGAGGGGCAGCCGTGTTAGTCTGTATACAGCAAAAACAAAGAAAGTCCTGTAGCACTTTAAAGACTAATTTGAAATTAAATTAAGAAATTAAATTTGTTAGTCTTTAAAGTGCTACAGGACTCTTGTTGTCCATCTCAATACAGATTTACTTAGATCATTATCTTATAGTGGAGCATATGTACCTGGTAGGTTAACCTCAAAAGATTAATGATGATTCCTGTCCACAGCAGGAGAAAGAATGTGACAATAGCTTTAACTGAATTTCCTGACTTTAGTCAGTGTAAACAATTAGGATTAGATCTAAAGAGATACAATGACAGACATACCAAAGAAGATGAAAGGCAGCAAAATTAAAACTGATAAAAGCATATACTCTTTATTGTCCTTTCAGCTCTTGTCCTCAGGAATCTCCACACCACTATCCTCAGAGAGTCCCTAGGGGAAGTAGGCCCACTCTCCCCTTGGGGTTCCAGCCCAGGGACCCTGCAGTAAATAGCTAAGGTCTGTCTATTCAGACTTTCTGCTTCCTCCGTAGGTTACTTCCTACCTCAGCCTGTCCTTAGATACCAAAAGGAGAGTGAATTAGTTACAGGGAACAAAGCAAAGGCCCCACACCAGGCCTACCTGCCCTGGGGGACTCTGGTATCTAGCAGTCTCTAGATTTCTGCTGGGCCCAGCTGGCCTCTCTTCAAGGGGCTAGCACAAAAAATCCACTTTCTCCCAGTCAGCCACTACTAAGTTGGGCCATGGCCCCAGAAAGTTGTGAGACCTCCCTATCAAATGTCAACCTCCTCCAGGCACTGCAAAGGTGGCCATTCATCACACCAGGAAGAGCAATCTGGGCAGGTGCTGGTGCTCTATAACTGTGGGCCCTATTTCCGATCTCTCATCCCATCACCTCCAGGCAGAGTTCCTCTGGGCAGTGTACGCAGACTCCTTAGATGCCCTTTGAGGAGCAGTGGGTGCTGTCCATGATTCTCTGCTTGGTGTCCCCTTCCAGTTTCCTGATTTTCAACCTTTAGCCTTCACTCTTCACTCCCATCTTTTTTCCTCATTCATTGTACCAAAAATTCAGTTGTGGCCTGGTTTCAGTGTCCCCTTTGGTCTAGTTCTGGCAGGCCCAGGCCTGCCCATCCCACTACCCACAATAGGTACTACTTTTCCTCTTTTATCTCCTGCCTCTAGGCTTGACAGCTCTCATAGGTGTAATGGGTTGGGACTTGCTGAGCCCACAGGGTCTCATTAACCTCTTCCCAGCCAGTATGGGGCCTGTATACCCCATCACAGTACAGACAGATGGGGGAATGCAAGGAAAGAAAACAATAAGACTTTGCCCCCTCTGTGTCCCTAAATGGAGAGTGGATGAAATGGGTTAATACATCATATTTCACAACTGACCGAGCACACCACAGGCTCCTGGAGCTCCTCTGGGGTAGGACGATGCCTAACTGGCATTATAGAACTCCAAAAGCATCAGATGTAAAAAGAATTGCCTGGTTGGAATCAAACAATTGAACCACTCCTCCTTCCCTATCACACACAAACCTCTTTAAAGCCCTCTAGCGATTTTAGGCTAAAACTGCTAGAAGTGTAGGGGGCTCACCTTGTATTTTTCTTTGTAAAAAAACCAAAACAAAACCCTGTTTTTATTTGTATGTGCATGAAAGAAATCAAACACTTACAGCACAAAATCTCTTCTAAATCATACCAGTAAGCTTCTAATGGGAATAATTCTGCCCACAGTTATTTCTGTTTATTGAGAGAGAAAGCATGTACATGTGTATGTAGATAAATTTTGTATGATTAGTTATCTGTATTACCTATTACTTAATACATAGCACGCACCTCCAAATGTTTCTTTATATTGAACAGGGCCATCCGTTGCTGGTGAAAACCTTGTCCAAAGTCTATGAGAGGATTTGTGGAAGGAAGATTGATCCTTACACAGACATCTTGGTGACCGTGGGAGGATATGGATCTCTGTTCAGTGCAATACAGGGGTTAATAGAAGAGGGAGATGAAGTAAGCTTTATCTGAAATATTTTATTACAGCTATCAAAATAAAATTAACTCTGTTGATGAGTTTTGTTTTTTTTTTAAATATATAAATTGCAGTTTTATTTATTTGGCCTATGTCAAACAATTAAGAGCCCTGTCATGTAGATGAGGGGCTGGCAAACATTTTCAGAGACTGGACCATATCGCAATAAGGAGACTGTCTCATGGATGCCTCCCTCCCATTCACCAACACACAAGCATCCTCTCCTATTCGTTATAGTTGTAAGTGAGTAATACCTCTAATTATTAGACTGAGGGGGCATTGCCATATGATGTCCTAAGATGATGACAAATCAAATCAGGGTTAAATGCCCAAGGTGCACAGTAAATACATATGGTCAAAGTAAATCTGAAGAAGTAATATGATGTTGCTACACATAATAATTTCTCAATGTTAGGCCTTTCTAACTGTATGTTTTAATTTCAGGTGATAATAATAGAGCCATTTTTTGACTGTTATGAGCCCATGGTGAAGATGGCAGGAGCAAAACCTGTTTTTATCCCATTGAGATATGTATGTTTTTTTTTAATTATTGTTATTAAACACATAGAATTCGGAATTCTTTTGTGAGGCTAACAACATTTGATAATCACATTATAGGAGATGGTCCCTGTCTGGTTTTTTTTAATATACAACTGTATAATAAATTAGATTAAACTGCAACAATATAAGGCTCAGCAGTAATGCTATCCAAAGCATTATAGACATAATGTTCTACAAGTGTTGTAAAGAATAGGGCCCTGTTTCTAATTTAACAAAGTTCAACTTATGCAGGCTGAAAGCTCCTAAAATCCTTTTGTTTGACACCATCAGAAAAGTTTTAAAACACAAAATAATGGGAGGGTGATCACATGCCCATATAGTTTATGTATTTGTTATTTGAAAGAATTGGTTTCCGATCCTGTTCGGCAGCTTGTGAAGTGATGGGATATAGTCTCTGTTCCAAAATCTGCCTACTAAATTAGGAATTATCTTCCATTTACCACAAAAAGTGGAATGACTGTTTCCTTCTTAGTTATGGAGATGAGCAATTTCTCAATGGTTAATTTTCAAACTGCAACACCTCCAACATTTGAAAGAAAACTACTAATTAGTTATGAAAGGATCAGAAAACTTGTTCTTTGAAATAAAAATCTAAAAGGATGGGTACTGAAGCAACCTAATATATTCCTTATATATATATATATCCTCCACCGTATGGAAGGCACTGTGCCTGCATTCTGTGCAGTTTTGCTCATGCAGTTTTGTGGGAGGGAGGAGGCAGAGGGGGGGATGACTGTTGTGCAGCTAGTAACATCCTGAGGACTTGCAGGGATTTCTCTGTGTAAGAAGTGTGAACCTTGTCATCATGAACTTAGGTGAATCCAGGTCTCCAAAACCCATGTGAGGGAGCTCATTGGTCAGCATGGGCATGGAGGCCATAACATCGGGACTTTTGCCACATGGAAGACAGAAGTCCCAGGAAATGCTGTGGAGGGTCTGGGTGTTCCCATGGATGCTCTGGCTCTCCAAGGAGGCCCTGAATTTGATGTGATTTCCATGTGGATTTCTGGACATCTCATCATTTTCTGTCTCTCTAGGTTCTTACATCATGCCTCTCACTGTAATGTGTGACTGTCTGAAGCTTAGAAGGGTCATTTTCCCTACCTGCTCCATGACTGGCTGAAGCTTTTCCCTCTTGACTACATGTTGCAGCAGAAATTCCATAGCCTCAAGGGCACAGATAGTTCCTAACTTTGGTGTCCTGTGGGCTTTCCATGGCATAGTCTGGGCTATAATTTGTGTTGCACTTAAGTAATACAGACATTTATTCCTATTCTAGAAAACTGTTTTTGGCAACTCTGTATCTAGTGCTGATTGGGTCTTAGATCCCACTGAACTTGCAAGTAAATTTAATTCCAGAACAAAAGCTATCATATTGAATACTCCTCACAACCCTATAGGCAAGGTAAGACTTCCATTCTAGTTTAACATAGTATTTACAATTTCAGAATGTGTCTTAAATACACTGATTAATGCATTGGCCTTCACTTTCTTGCATTCTAGGTGTATACCAAAGAAGAACTCCAGGTAATAGCTGATCTCTGTATTCAACATGACACCCTGTGCATCAGTGATGAGGTGTATGAATGGCTGGTGTACAAAGGAAATAAACATATTAAAATAGGTACTGATTTTTGTATGGCCATGCAGACAGTTGTGGAAGGATATCATAAATGTGCATCTGATAACTGATGCTGTCTAGTTCAAACTTTAATTTTGGTTCAGTTTAAAATTACTAAATTGAGGAATGTCCTTTATTTTCTAAATCTTTATTTAAAAGATTAAAGGTGGAATTTTCAAAATCATCTAAGCGACTTAGGAGCACAAGTTCCATAGAAGGTGAATGGGACTTGTGCTCCTAAATCACTTCGGTTCTTTTGAGACTCCCACCCTCATTCAATTCTTTGTTGCCAAGAAATGTATAATCATTACTGTTAATGTAGCTACATCTAAGTGGTGTGCTTTGTTGCAGAGCTAACGGAGGGAAGGGAACGGGAGCTAACTATCCTGCAGCTCTGCTGACATAATCAGTGAGGCTAGTACATAATAAGGAAACCACATTATGATTTGCCCCATAATAAACATAAAAAAAAATTGGCCAAAAGAAAAGGACAAAATTAGTAGAAATATTTCCTTCCCCCTCTTCCCAAGCACAAGGTATTAAAAATAAAGGAGTTTAAACAATGAAACCACTCTGCGGGCTCTTTGGAGATGCGCTTCAGTAGTTCTTTCAGGCAGAGTTACTATGTGGACAAACGAAACCATTGCAAGAACAAATCAGACAACTAAACATTTAATGCTATCAGTGTCCCTGCAATAGTTTCCTTTTGTAGGGTCCGATCCATCTCCCATTGGATCAATGGAAACAGTTTCACTGACTTCAATAAGAACTGGATCTTCGTGTAGCCACACACAGTATATGCTGCCAACAATCCTAACCCATTAGGACCAAATTCTGCAATCACTTTTTATATGGGTTTAATATTATCTTTATGAGTAGTTCCATTAAAGTCTATGGATTGCACAAGTGCTTAAATTAATCACAAGTAAATGTTTGGAGAGGTATGACCTTAGTTTGAATCCTAGTTAGTGTCTTATGGGGAATTTATTACAAAGGATTATCTTCTCAGCTATACAGAGGTTCTGGAAGAAGCTACTTGCATGAACACCCACCTGAAAGTTAATGGACTCTGGAGTTATACCGATTTTTGTTATCATAATGAAGATTGTAACCCAGCGGCTGTGCCGCGCCGGTCGCTGTGGCCCTTCCTGGGGCCCAGCCTCTGTGGAAGGCCACTGCACCTTCCGGGAAAAAGCGGGGAAATTAGTCAAATGACCAGTCTATGAGCCCCGGCCCGGGGCAGGGCGGGCAAGCAAGCAGTCTATATGCCCCGGCCCGGGGCAGGGTAGGCAAGCAAGCACTCACTCCAAGAGCTTGGGGTGAAGGGGGATTCGCCGGGTTGTCCAGGGAAAGGGGGAGGGGGACGCAGGCCCACCCAACTCCACTGCATCCCAGCCCAGGGCCCTAACAGTGGCAGAGGTGTTGCCACTGTGCCGGTGGGGTCCCACCGCAACACGCCGACTGTGGCGAGCCTTTAGCCACAGCCACAACTGTGGCTGCCCCTGGGCCACTTCCTCCCCTCCAGTCCCAGGTACCTCCTTCCTCAGGGTCCGCTGGGTACACCGCTCGGGGCAGACTTAGCAGGCCCTCTTTGTTGACGGGAGGCAGGTCGGGGAGTTCCTCGGCGAGGGGCAGCTCCTCGAGGTCACAAGAGTCCGGGGTTGCTTCGGCTTTGGGCAGCTCGTCCAGGTCGAGCCCCGCCTCTGGGGGTTCTGCGGCCGGCAGCTTGTCTAGGTCTGGACCGGCTTCGGGGCTGTTTCCCACCCCAGAGGGTCCGGGAGCTCAGTCCACTCCCGGGTGTCTGGGGGCCATACCCAGTCCTCGGGCGGTAAGGCCTCTCCCGGCTCCCTGGCTCAGGCAAAGCCCTTTGCTGGGCTTCGGCCCGGCGGGGGTCGGGCCAGCCCTGCAGCCGGCGGGAAGGCACATCTGTATCCGCTGGCAGCCGGTCCCTGACTTTTATTCTCTTCTCCCTGGTAGAGGCCCCGCCCTCCTCGGAGGGGATTGGCCAGCCGGTCGGGCCTATCCCAGTCTGTTCCCTGGGTTTCTGGGCAGACTGGGTTCTTAACTCTTTGCTGGCCTGTGTTTGGGGCGGCAGTCCTTCCTGGGGCCCAGCCTCTGCAGAAGGCCACTGCACCTTCCTACAAAGATGAATTTTAAAGCCAAGCAGCCCTGTTGAGAATAAACTATTAACCCAAAAGACATAAAATTAACTTTCCTAGGAGTCAGAAGAACTGTGTTCTGTCCCTGGCTTTGATGCTAATCTAATGTATGACCTTGAGCAAACCATTTCACCTCCCCTTGCCTCAGTTTCCCCATCTTTTAAAGGGGCAATGATCCTCGTCCTTTATAAAGTGCTTTGAGATTAACAGATGAAAACCACTAATTTTTATTAATGATGAAACTGATATAATCAACTAGGAATAAGCAAATATTGTGTTTGGTCTATACTGACTTTGGAATACTGGTAATTAAGATGAGTTTGGTATAAGTGAATTACTGTATTGCTTTCTGCTTGCTGAACATGCAGGCCTTTTGCATGCTCAGCTCCCATTGATGTCAGTGGGATATATAAGCCACAAGTTTGGTTTTTTGCTTTCTAATGCTATTACAAAAAATCCTATTTTTAGGGCCAACCTGGCTGCCTAGTTTTAATGCAATGCAGGAGGCCTGTCATCCACTGGGACATGGAGGAAATAAACTATTTTATTAGTATAATTTTGTTTTAATATTTTGAAGGAAAAAATACCAGATGAACAAAAAGCATTTTTATTGCACAACATAAAATGTACAATTTCCAGTGACACAAGTAAAGCTTAGAGTGTTAGTCAATGGGTTTAGCTGCGTACTGTCTAACAGATCCCATGAAATGATCATACAATTTATTGTTAAAACCTACTCACCATAAAACCATCAGGGTAAAAATATAACTGATAGTCATTTTACTAAAAGAAGCAAGACTTTTTTTTAACTTTAGCTTCTTAGTTTTTATAACTGTACATAAAAATAATAGAAGAAAAAAATCCACTATTTAGAATCTGCAGTGTTTTTATATTAAGCTTTACATATTCAGTCAAATGCAGTGACACTTCTTACATGAAAGATGCAAAATGGATATTAGAGTCTGATGGTGGTTCTTTAATATAATCTAATAGGGTTGCTAGCCATATATCATAAAATTAGCATAGTCTTTATGCTGTCATCCAAGCAGTCTTCTCTAATATAGAACACTTCATCATGTCTCTAACCCTTATCTGACTTTGGTAAAAGCGCAAATCTCCTATGAGTAATGATTAAAGCTGCAGTGGTAGATTTAGAGATCTCATATCATAACTGACGATTCTGTTAGCATTTCAACAAATTGAGGGCCAGTTCAAGTAACATGCTTATGTGTGTTACCTTACAGATAATTCCCAGCTGTTGATTGGTGTTAAAATTATATTGAAGCATACTGGGGTTAAATGTAATCACATTTCCACATGACATGGAAAAAATGTTTCCCATTCTATTTAATCCTGCATATTAATTTCCTGCTTGTGAAAGTGAGACTGCCTTTTCCCTTCTCCCTACTATTATTGTTTGGAATGCTCTTGCAATCTGTCCCCAAGATTGAATTCTTGGGAGTAGGTGGCAAAGCAGTCACATGGCTGGTCTACACTTGTTAGGTCAACAAAGCTATGGCGCTCAGGGGCTTAGCTGCAGCTTTTCGATCGACCTAACTACTGCCACTTGGAGAGTTAAATTATCTCCTGTGGTGGAACAGCCCCTTCTGTCACTGTAGGAACTGTCTCCGCTAAGTAGCTGCAGCACTGTAACTGTGCTGCTGTATTACCTATAACGTAGACATGGCCTAAGTAGAGGCACCTGGCTTTGAAATACACTCCTCCTTGAAGTATGCTAGAGCCAGTTTGTCAGTATTTAGGATGTGGTGCTTAAATATTACAACTTACATAGCTCAATAAAAGATGCATCTCTTCCAACTGACTTTTTGTTTTTGAGATTACAGGCCTGCTAGAGTGGGTGAGTGATGGTTGAGGGGAAGATGGATCTCGTTTGCTAATTCTTTTGTGTTTTACATTTGCTATATCTGCCACAAAATGACAATGATGGGCACTGGCTCGAACCAGTTCCAGTACAGGGAGGTACTGTGAAAGCTTGTTCATGGAATTTTGCCATTACATCTTGCTTATGGGCTTCCCTAAAGAAAACCTGACAGTTATGCTGGGTTTGGCAATAACTTGCTAATGTAACAATATGGTAGGGTAGGATGCAACAGGACCACTAAAATCACTGTGTAATTTGTGCCCTCATGCGATGTGGCGCATAACAACTTTGAGACACCCATCTGGGTTTATCCTATTAAGTGATGCGTGGATTGTAGTAATCAGAAAGGACATTCCATTGAAGCAGTCTATGAAAAAGCCTGCAGCACTACAAGAAAAGTCCTTTGCTCTACCAGAATTCAAGTGGCCTTAATTCAGCATAATTCACTATATATAAAACCAATTGAAGGTCACTTTAATGCTGAATGGAGTTTCCACACAAGAATTTAATGTGATTTAGCAAATTTAAATTCACTTTAAATTCTCACTTTTAGTTAATTTGTATTAACTTTCCTGAGTGTCCCCAGCTACCATGTTAGATAACATGATTTAAGAACACAGCTTTTTTCCTAATGAAGAGGCACTCTAAAGGTGTGATTGCTCATCTAAGTACAGTATTTATTCTGAGGAATGGTGATGATCCTGTAAATGGTCATATTGTGTGACAGATAGTCTGAACGGTAAGTGTGCAGGCATAAGAGCCCTGTGGCACAGCCACAGCTGGCCCAAGTCAGCCGACTCGAGTGAGACTAAAAATTGCTTTATGGATGTTAGGGCTTTTGCTGGAGCTTGAATATCTACACAGCAATTTTTCAGCCCTGAATCAGCTGACCCAGGCCAGTTGTGGATTTTTTTTTAATCACCATGTAGATATGCCTATTGTTAACTAATTCACTGCTGATCATTGTAACAGACTTGTCCAGCTAACAATCGCAGTGTAGTTGGATACCACAAAAATTGGAGAGATGGAAAAGAGCTATCAATGTCTGTGGCATAAACCTAAAGCCCAAGAACCAGCCAAGTGTTAAAAGAGCAAAGAACTCCTGGGTACATCAACGCTGCAGCTGGGAGGTGTAATTCCAGTAAATCTGCTAGCTCTGATCAAGTTAGTGCACTAGAAATAGCACTGTAGTGCTGCCAGCACAGGTGGCAGCTCAAGCTAGCCATGCAAGAACAGTCCTACCTGAGATCCTGTGTATGTGCTTAGATGGCAGCTCAAGCTAGCTGCCTGTGCTGCTGCAGCCACATTTCTATTTTTAGCACAGCAGCTTGATCAAAGGTAGTGCCTGTATGTGTGTCACACCTCCCACCTGCACTATAGATGTATTATATATGCTAGATAGTCTGAACAGAACTGGGAGTTTCAACCAATAGCAGATAGCCAGGGATGCTTCTGAAAGGCTTGTTCTGTAGCTCAGATCAGCTCTGCAATACAAAGCATAGTTGCGTCAGTCAGGCGTGTGCAGAGGTGTAATCCCTGACAGACCGCTGTGCAAGCCAAAGTCGCTGGACTAGATGCAAGTTAACCAAAAAGCAGATTTGCTGGCATGTTTTTTTTTAAGCAGTGCACCTTTTTTCACTCTTGGGGGGATGATTTTGTTATATTGGTACAAAGCAGAGCTTTGCCAGGATCTCTGCATCCACACTAAGGGCAATTTGCTGGTATAGTATAGCAGTAGCCCTGGACCGGTAAAGTGCTCCTAGTGTAGACTTAGCCTAACTCTGCAAAACTCAGTGAGGAATTCACTTTCTGTAACTCTGAAGCCATATTTTGACTCAACAGCAGATGAAATATTTTTAGGTACCTTAATATTAAATTTTGGTGGGGAGGTAGCACAAATCTCTGAAATCACAAGGGTTCAACATTAAATTTTTTAAATTAAAGTTTAAATTCTATAGAAATTAAGTGGTGCTGAGAAACACTTCAGCTGGCTGCAGGAAGGCTAAGACTATGTATTACAGGGATACAGTTATGAGTCTCAATAATAATTGTAACAATTCAACTATTCTTGTGTATTTTTATAAACTGTGAAGAAGATTAGCAGATACTGCTGATTTTGAGGAAAACTGTAATCAATCCCATGATTATTATTTGGATTTTTCTGTTATCCGGTGACATCTGACAAACTATTTCATTGCCCTTTCACCCACTCTTAGTTCAAAACTTATTCTCCTGGGATAGATGTTATTAGAGTTGCTGGGATAGAAATAGTAGATGTTTGGGGGGGTATGGACGGCTCAGTCACCAACTGGCAGCATCAGCAAAGTGGACAAGGCCATAGAGGATGTGGATTTCTAGGGGTGATCCCTCTAGTTCAGATTAAGCACAGTCAGAGGGAAGTATAGCAGAGCTTACCACTGGTCATGCAGCATTTGTTCTATGGAAAGATAAAGGCCTTGGTCTCCAGGACTGGCAGTCTGGTACCTCTCACAAGCACAAAATTCATACTAAAATGAAAGATGTTTTCACTCAAAGTGTTTTGCCTCATTCCTTAACTTTTTTTTGTTGGTTCTTGTCTAACTTCTATTCTAAAACACACTTCTCTGTTTTTCATTTAATTTAAGTATTTTTCTCCTTTGTTTGTTTGTTACAATATTATATTAAAATATTGCTGCTCTTAGCTAGGAACAGTTCAGGTATTGTGATTGTATGGAACATGTCATTGGCAACTAAGTCATTTTTTTTTATGTACAGCTACTTTGCCAGGCATGTGGGAAAGAACAATAACAATAGGAAGTGCTGGAAAGACGTACAGTGTAACTGGCTGGAAGGTAAGAACAACAAGGATAAGAGATCAGTTACATAAACAACATGTATTTATCTGACCTGAAAATTGTCTGTTTTTACATTCTATCATTCGAAAGCTTACTGTGCTTCCAACTCACAAAAATTGCAGACAGTATTCACTTGGAAACACTACTGACCTTTAATATGCACACTCTAACAATGCTCTTTGTTAATTCTAAAAACAAACACGTGAAAGTGAAAGGAAAGGTGAATTTTAAAAAATAAAACAATTTGCTTTGCAGAAGGAGCCAAGATTGCCAAAAGGATACACAAAGCGTTATTTTAAACCTGTTGTAAATGATGGCATTAAAACTAATTAAAGGTGCATAGGAAACAAAAACTGGAAGTGTTTACATCAAAAAAGCAGGAATAACTTTAATTATTACAGTGTAAACACTCAGTCTGGTTTCTGCCTGTTTGTAGGTGAGGCATTAGGTTTGTGCTACACAACAGCATCCTTTGAAAGGCAGAATTCAAGGAAATTTTAACTAGTGAATAAGTGAGTCCTATCTCCAGCATTTCTAAACCTGCCATTCAGCAAAACTTGCACAGTTTTTATAAGTCACCAGAAGTGTACTACTGCTTCTTCAAACTGTGAATGCCTCAAATTCTTTCAATTTTAATCTTTTATCATGATTCCTAATTGCTAACTTGCCTTATGTTTAAGATGTGTCTGTGTTTTCTCCTCCCCCTTAGCTCGGTTGGTCCATTGGTCCACAGCATCTGATAAAACATTTGCAAGTCGTTCAGCAAAATACGCTGTATTCATGCCCAACTCCATTACAGGTAGATACAGATGGGAGAAGAGAGGGGTTCTGTTGTACGGTGCCTTATGTAAAGGAGCTGGGACCTCCAGGCAGTATTGAAATACAATAAATACAAATTAAAATGAATTTTGAGATGTCTAAATATTTTTAAGTAGTTTCTTGGGAATAAGCATGCTGGTAGACGAGGAAAATTTGAGATTGCTAATGAGGCAATTTAAAAAAAATACACCAGAACCTTGCAAATTCTTACTGCATTAATCTGCAAAGGTGACCATTGTTGCACAAAGTCTGGCAGTCTTACTCCTTTCTCAGCAAAAATTTAATTACAAGATGCTGCAGTGATGTCTCAGTGCTGAGAATTACTTTTACCAAATAGTCTACCATTCATTTACTAGTGTTCGATCACACATTCGCATCAATAATTAAAACTAAACTGTACTTCAGATTAGACTGTAAATTGTTGAGGCCAGGACTGACTTCCTCTGTCTGGTGCAGTGCCTAGCAGATCCTGAGTGGGACTTTTAGGTGTTACAACACTAGAAAGAGTAAATAATAACAACTTGTCAAAATAAACACACAAATGACCTTTTGTGATGCAGTGATTTGGAGTTCGTGGGCTCAGTAAAGCCCCAGATCTGCAAAGAGATATATGTGAGAAGGCCCATACATCCATGCAAAATCCCAGTGACTTCAGTAGGACTCTGGAAGGGCCCACCCAAGGGAAATCTTTATATATTTATTATGTTTGCAGGAGGCTTTGGCACAAGCTCTTTGGATCGACTTTAAACGCATGGATGACCCAGACTGCTACTTTTACTCACTGCCCCGAGAATTGGAAGGCAAGCGTAATCGGATGGCCCAGCTACTCCAAGGAGTTGGACTGAAACCTGTCATTCCAGATGGAGGATACTTCATGATTGTTGATGTTTCTGCACTTAGTTAGTAAACATTTATTATGGAGGGAGTGGGAGCAAACACTATAGTTAAGATTAAAATGTAACTTTCATTTTAACCCCTCTTTTTTCAGTTTCTTGTAACACTTTCAAACAAACTCCTTTTGGGCTAAAATTTTCTATGCGTGAACTTGGCCAGAAGTGACTATTTTTTGTAAGTTTCAATGACATCCATTCATCCATTTTTGAGTTGTGGGATTGGTAATTACTGCCTTTGTATTACTTTTTCATTTAACCAAGTCCTATGGCTGTGCAGAGAAAATGTGAAATTAGGGTTGGGAGAGAAGATGGTTAACTGGATTTCTATTTTAGGAAGGCCTATGATTTGAAAAAGTTTGAGAACACTGGTCTGTCTTAAAATCCTGTCCCCTCCGTCCCCCGAGACTTTCCTGTTGGATTTTTTTTCTTAATCTAAAGTCACTTAAAACAGTGGAGGCACAGTAAAGCACTTTAGCTTAATCTACATTTAAAAGGACTTTTAAATTTCACCAAAGTTTACAAATCCTTCTGAAAGTTCAGGACACCATAATATCAGGGAGAATTTCCTTAGAGGAATGAGTTCTAGGGTATGTCTTTAAAATGCTACAGCAGCGCAACTGCAGTGGTAGCACTTCAATGTAGGCACTACTACGCTTATGGGAGGGATTCTGCCTGTGGCATAGATAATAGCCCACCCTGAGAAGCAGTAGCCAGGTCAACGGAAGAATTCTTATGATTACGAGGTCTGCACTGGGATTTAGGTCAGTATAAGTGCATCTGTGAGGTATGGATTTTTCACACCCCCTGCATTAATCTGCAAAGAGATGTAACTATATCGATGTAAGTTTCTAGCGCAGACCTGGTCTGTGTCTCATATCTTCCATTGACTGCTTGTAGCAGCACTTTGCATTTATGTTAATTAGACCTTTGAAATAGTTAAATATCCCAATTTTACACATGAGGAAACCGCAGTTCGGAGAGGTGGTGATTTTTTTTGTTTTGTTTTGGGGCCCAAAAGTCATACAAGTCTGTGTCTAAACCAGGATTAGACTCCGATTGATTGGAGCACAAGATTTGGTTCAGCTCGTCTTAGTGTTTTTGTAGTAACCCTTATTCTAAAGTATCAAGTTTAATAAAGAATATTGTGAGTTAAGTCTCCTTCCACTGAAATCTGGGAGGTCATGTAATAGTCTCCATTTTATATTTATTCTTATTTTAGATGTGGATCTCTCTGATATGGAGGCGAATCAATATTATGATTATAAATTTGTGAAATGGATGATAAAATCTAAGGTAAGATATGTCTCCTACCCGGTCACTCAGGCCCGGTCTACACCTACCTTAGCGATTCGATGGCAGTCGACAGGAGATACGCAAGTGACTTAAATCACTTGCGTATCTCCCGTTGACTTTGCAGCATCTCCTCCGCGTGGCGTCCATACTGTGCTGCGTCGAAGGGAAAAGCGCTCCCTTCGACGCAGCGCTACTCCACTTACAGGGGTGGTTTTCCTGTGTTGCTTCCTGGTTTGACTGAGCGCGCCTATACAGACCGCTCAGTCGATCCAGAGCAATTGATGTGACGGCGGCGAATTTGCCACCATCAGTGTAGACCCAGCCTCAGATATACATTAAAAATAAGGAATATTTTTACACCTAAAACAATAATACATCTGCATCTATATAAGAATAGAGCTCAACATTTTAAAGACATTGTCTAGAGAGTTAGCTGTGCATATTGCTTTTACTGTGGGAATCTAGTGTCTAAAATCCTGCTTAAAATTTAACTTGTAGTTTTAATGCAAAACACTAAAGAGCAGTCCCAATAATTGCTGTTTTCCACACTTGCATGTTTGCAGTGGGCAAGATCATGCTACCTGTCTTGACTAGGAAGTGATTGAGTTTAGGTCAGACGTAGCTAGCATATGCTAAACCTAAATTTGATCACTCTTCCTGGTAAAGATAAACCCATTGATTTCACTGGTGCAGGATTTGGCCCTTATATTTGATATGTGAATTCTGAAAATTGAGCTAGTTCATTTCTAATGAAGGAAGGGAAGGCTCCAAAATCTAAGCTGTACAATTATCAAAGCTAAAATTGACTTTATCTGTGCAATAGGCAAATGATAATGTTTCATCATTTCAGAAACTGTCAGCAATTCCTCTTACAGCATTCTGTGGCCCAGAGACCAAAGAGCAGTTTGAGAAATATATACGTTTTTGTTTTATCAAAGTAAGTTGTTTTTGAAGACTGTTCTGAAGACTTTTCATGCTAGTTTAATCTAAAGGAGTTGTTTTGCGGTTAAGCAGTTATTTTGTTGTTTATATTGACATTTGAATGGCATTATTGAAAAGTTCCTTTTATAAAGAAAGCAACAATAAGCACCAGTTAATAAATAAATAAATAAATAAAAAACAAGGCCATGCTGATTTGATGCAGGGTCAGACAGTTGGGCAGAAAGTTAGCCAGTGGTGGGGTTGCAGAAACACAAAACAATCTTGACTGCCACTTTGCTAAGCAGGGGGACATCCAGCTCCTTAAGTAGGTAGCATTGGCTGGGATGGGTAAGTGGCCAGGACCAGTGATCCTTAGCTAGTTCCCTCCTCCTTTGCCTCCATTGACAGGATTCCTTTGGATCACTCAACAGATTTGCAAGCTGAGGGAGCCAACACTGTGATTAAACACATTTAAATATGTTTGTTGGTAGTGTGGCTTCCCTGCCCAGTATGGACAGAGATAATTTCTAAGAAAATTCTAGCCAAATCAAGCTAGGGACTACTTGTATGACTCATAGGGCTATGGCCAAGTCACAGAATTGTCCAGAATATGGAATACTCATGCTTAGGATAGGGGAGGAAGAAATTCATAGCACAGCTTTATTACACGGGTATTTTAAAACCAAACCAAACCACCTGTACACACAGGTTAGGTAAACTATGCTAGCATGACTTCAAATGTAGCGTGGACAAGACCACTATTGTAAATGCAGCAGACAGCCATGCAAATGTAATGGGAGTATTACATTTGATAGTATTGATATTAAGGAAAGCAAAGCAGTTGTTTGGAAACTATTTTTAATGATCCAAATTTTGTAATATTTACAAGCCATCTTAACTTTGAATTCCTTTCTTGGTGTACCCTTTATGTTACAAAAGGTTAGTGGCAAATTATGTAATCCTTTGGATATTTACAAGATACAGTTGTAACTTTGTCAAAAAAAACAAACATATAGTGCTGTAAAAGTGGCAGATACTCTATTACCTGCAGTAATTGTGGCACTCTATTCTTGCAGCAAGACAGCACACTGGATGCAGCAGAGATGATCCTGAAGAACTGGAATAAACAGACATCTTGATTTTTATATTTGTATTAATTATTCCATCTGGCATAATTATTTTATTCATGGTTTTTTATTGTACTTTTAAACACTAATGTACACTAAATACATTATTGTGAAATGGGGTAGACACAGATTTAAATGTGTTAAATTTTATTATTGTTTTAATTTCCCACAGTTGTCAAATTACTATTTTTGAAAGTACTCAATCTTCAGCATTCTAAAATAGCATGTGGGGTAAGAGTTTAGTTTGATTTATATATGCACATATATAAAAATTTAGAGACCTTGCTCTCCAATCTTTAAATATACAACAATGGAATAGATCACTCCGGTAATTCCTTTTCAGCTGTTAATTAGCCTATCCCCAAACACCACCTGTAACTACACAGCAAAACACATTTAGAAACCTTAACTAAGATCTCTGGAAAACAGGAATTGGCTATGTGCTATGAAGGTCAATAAACTTAGACTATTTCCAGTTAAGAGGCTGAGGTGATTGATTCCTCAAGAAGAGGCTCTTGTGATGAATGCTCTATCAGCTGCCTCCTCTTTCAAATATCATTGAGGCTCTGTGTGGTCTTACCAACCTCAAACTGATTCCCAACTGAATAGAAGTAATCCAAAGTACCCTGCTTCCAGAGGATGACTCCTGAGCTTTTTTCCTATGGCTTTCATCTTTGTGGCCTTGCACTGTAGCATTGGAATAAACTCAGAAAAAAGGTTCTAGAAACGTTCCCTTCCATGTCCTAAAATTCTGGAATCAGCGCTAGCTGTCTCAGTTGTTGAGAAGAACTTAGGCTATGTCTATGCTGCAATCAGAGGTGTGATTGCAGATGAAGCATACCCATGTGTAAGTTGGCAAATCCACCCAGCAGGGGCATCATGGCCCTTCCTCAGGCCCAGGCTCCGAGAAAGGCCATAGCGCCTTGTTACAAGGGGAAAGTTCGCACGTTCAGTTGCCGCTCAAGCCTGTGCCTGGTCCCTCGGCAGGGTGGGGCTGGCGAAGATTCTGTGGACACACTTGGTATCCTCTGCAGCTATAGGCCCAGAGGAGACAAGCACTCCCAGGGTGGTTAGGGAAGGGGGGATGGGAACACAGGCCCACCCATCTCCGCTGCATCCCAGCCCAGGGCCCTACCAGTGGCAAGAGTTCTGCCACTGGGTCAGTGGGGCTCCAGCCACAACACTCTGACACTGGTGCAAGCGCAAACTCAGCCAGACTGTAGTTGGCTGCCCTTGGGCTACTTCCTCCCACCCTGAACCCCGGTACCTGGAGCCCAGGGATCATCCTCAGCTTCCCCAGGATAGATGGCTAGTGGAAGTCCCACCAGTCCCTCACCATTGGCAGGAACTCCTCAGGGCCATCAGTGGATGACAGCCCTTCCAGGTCACAGGGCCCCAGTGGGTCCTCCAGCACACAGAGCTCAGACAACTGACAGCTCCTCTAGCTCATGCCTGGCCTCAAGGGGTCCTTCTCAGTCAGCAGCCTCTGGTAGCTCTTCCCAGTCACTAGGGCCCGGCAGCCCTAGCAGGCCCTTGAGACTCTGGCTAGGCCAGAGTCAGGCCACAGCCCAGGGAAAGGCACATCCTTCTTTGACAGCAGCTTCCCCCTGACTGAGCGGCTAAGCCAGCCTTTTCTTCTTCCTCTTCCTGTCTTGCTTCTGCCCCTCTGCTCCCCGGGGTCTGAGGCCACCCCACCTTCACTGCTGTGTTTAGCTGTGCTCGCTAGATTAAAGCCTATGTGGGTATGTCAGCCCATGCTGCAATTACACCTCCAACTGCCATGTCAGCATACTCTAAATCCTACCAATCTGTGGTCATTGGCTTGGTCCAACAGTGCCTTTTATCCACAAGTAAACTACAACAATGGACTGGGCTGGTAGCAACAGCCAGGTTTCTCTCTGTTTCTGATCTTGATCCTGGGCTCTCTGCCCGAACATCCTCCATTGCCCCTTTAGTTACTTTGTGCTGAAATCTCAAAAACCACTCTACCAGCAATCTTGTTAATGGGGGAGAATGAGCAGAGCTAGATCAGGTCTCCATGCTGAAAAAATTATTTGGGAATGAAATTGGCTCCAGGTGAGTTATGGGATACATCTCTGGGAAATTCTGAGATTCCAGGGGTATTATGGGAGTCGGACCTCTCCTTCCAAAAATCCCATTGTCTCTGAGGTAACCCACAACAGTACTGAAATCTCCCAGTATGAACTGTGCCAGGAACAGTGAGATATCTACCTAGAGGGCTTTACAGCAGAATCTGTTGAGCAGAGTGCTAGTCTGGGTCCAGGACAAAACTGATAATGTAGTTAACATGCTTTTACTTGTACTTCAGTTAGTGCAAAACAATTGGTTCAGTTACAAACAATTCCATATTTTCTAGTGTAGCACATAGGGAGAAAACAGATGGAGTAGAGAAAGAGAAGCCCAAAGCCCTACTGAGGCTCAGAGCTACCATTTTTCAAGCACAACAAAGATTCTCTTAAAATTTACCAAATTTGCTAATATAAATATAACATTAAGTATATAGGTTTCTATATTTCCGTGAGAGAAACTAGGTTCTTAAGCCTTAATAGGAGTTAAATTTTACTAATCGCTTAGACTGATGATACAAAATAATACAACACTGGAATTTTGGCTTCTGACCCTAGGAACAAGTGTTTCAGTACCTTACACAATTCAATAGTTTATAATTACCTATCAAAATGTAGTTGTAAATAACTATGTTGTAACATTGTTTGATTTTATAATTAAAGTGACCCAACTCCATTTTAAATTAATGGGAATATAAACTCATTGGATCGAAATACAAAATGTTAACTACTTTGTAACAACCCCCAGCCATGTATTGTAACAAAATCTCTGTGAAACTTACAAGCACTGGGAAAAACGGCAGCAGGCGTTAAGTACTGAAGGGAATGTAATCAGTATGTAGCTTTTGGTAAACCTGTTACTAAATTTCATTAAGATAGTATCCATTTCTGTGAAACTTCTTTTGAACAGTATCCATTCATGTATTATAACAAAATCTGGGTGACTGGAAACTCAGTAAAACAGTATCCATTCATGTATTACAGCAAAATCTCTGCGAAACTTACAAGCACCAGGGAAAAACCAGCAGCAGGTGTTAAGTACTGAAGGCAATGCAATCAGTATGTAGCCTGTGGGTCTTGATAAACCTGTTACTTGAAACTCAGTAAAATTTCTTTTAAATAGTATTCAGACATGTATTGTGATGGGTGAGTCTTTGTCAACAGCAAACAGCAGCTGGACAATTAAGAAAAATAAAATCAAGTTTCGCTGTGTCAGGGTGCAGCCCCCAATCACCTCATCGCTCTTAGGAATCTCATAATTGGCTAAAAAAGTGGGCACATTGCTGTGAGGAAGAGATATAAGGTGATCAAAAACAAAAGGTAATTTGGAGATGTCCATTATCTTTGGAAGAGCACCAGAATAGCTGTACGTGCAGGCTTGGATCTACCTACCGTCTCTCCCCAGCTTGCCGCTCAAACCTAAGTATAGAGCGTGTGGCTGTGTAACCTGAGTGTGACTGTATTTTCCACTCAGATGTAAACCCGGGAATTGTACTAGTAGAATTGGAGTGCTGCTTTGCTGCTGACAAACCTCACTGGTGCAGCGTAAGTGTAATAGTATAAGTATAACCCTATAGTGTAAGCTAGCTTTGTAAGTATAATTGTATAGTTGTAATTGTAATTGTGTTTTTAAGTAGTTAGATTGTTGTATTAAATAAGAATTAATGGTGATTTTTAAATTGTAATTATTGATGTATAGATTGTTGTAAGTAAAACAAAATTTATGCAAAGCAATCTTTGTCGCTCCTTATTTGAGGGATCCATATAAATCGAACCTGACAGCAAGCTGGTTCTTGTTGTCACCTCAAACTATAGTGCCTTATCTATATTTGAATATAGCAGATCTGGAGCATAACAAATGTAATACTGATTAGAAATGCCAATTATTTCTACAGCTTATGTTGAGATGTCCCCAAGATAGCTGTTTTTATGTCAGCACATGAGCTTTCTGAGTAATTGGGATGAATGAGTAATTAGACACATCCTCACAACAGCAATAAAGCATGGCAGATTGCTCCATGTGAAAAGCTGACTTCCCTGGAAAGCCATGGTTTAACATTACTATATTTGTATTATTATAGCATCTAGGAGCCCTCATCATGGACCAGTACCACAGCAGTGTGCTGGGATGCATGTTATCTGCTAATCTTTTCATATAATTAAAACACAAGCTGTGGTATATATGTGAACTGGTATGTTGGAGTTGATTTAGCTGTCCCATCTACCTACCATTTCCATAAGGCGTTCGTTTGAGGAGTTTAACTGCTGCTAATGTTACAGAATGAATGTAGGCTAATTTAACAAACCATTAAAAATGAGAATTTTACATGAAAGAGTAGAAGATTTGCTTTCATTAAGACCGAACATGTACAAAATAGCGTGTTCATGAAGACAGTAAGTATCCCATTGCATAATATTGTGCAAATGGTACCAGTAGTATCAAGAATGTAATAATTGCCAGTGGTCTGGCTAGTGCTGTCACCAACAAGAGCCAGTACCAGATGCTTCAGAGGACATGGCAAGAAATTCCATAATCAAGAATTACAGAATAACAAACTTTGAAATAGGATTACTGTAGCTACTGCTATTAGGGGAAAGAGCAAATATGGGTTGGGGGTCTTGTCTAATCTATTAAAATGATCCATTGTTGACCAATATTGTTAAGAGTGGGTCTCTCATAACCACCATCAACCAGTGTAGAAAACAGTTTGACTGCTGGTATCAACTGGACAAACCATTTTCAACATTATTGCAGAAAGCTTGGTAGGCCATGTTTTACCAGTCCTCTATCAGGTTTTCAGTAATGGTAAATAAAAATGAATTTGTCCCTTCTACGCTAGAAGTCAAACTGTTTTCAGCTCAAGCTGGTAAGGAGAGGGCCAGCAGGGACCTACTACTGACAATCATGGTCAGCAGTGAGCCTTTTTCATAGTGTAGTTGGGGATTTAGAGAAGCCAGGACAGGACAGGAAAACAGGGTAGAGTGACAGTGCTGATGTGGCACATGATGATGTGGCAGATGCTACTATCCACACACTTCGAAGGCTGTGTTTGGGGGTGGGAGAGCAGTACTTAATATGGTAAGTTGTATTCGATAGCTCTGTAAAAAAGCATTACTACCTCCATCTAATCATTGATTTCCACTCAACACTTTGTTGAAAAAACAATCTTAAGTGGAAAAAGAAAATTTATACTGGGCATGTGTGGGTTTTCTTATAGTTCAGATTCCATTTATTTCAATTATAGACCTCAATTTAAAACTGAACTTTAGTACATAGCATCTCAATACAGCAGCAGATTCACTAGTAATATTTTAAAAGAAAAAACTGCAATCCATTTTTTTTAAAATGTGGTGTGGGATCTGTTTTGGCTTCTGCACTTTAGTGTAGATTTACAGTGTCTGCAGATTGCAGTGTTTTCTGTGACATGGAAACTTTCCCATTCCTTCTGATTCCAAGGAAAAACATGACAGTGACACCATGCAGCACTGTCTTATTGAATCTACACAGTGACAGACAAAAATTGCTCTCCACCAGACCTGGTGAAAAGGGTGTTTTCTCACATTATCTTAATGACAGTTAAGAGGGCTTTTCAATCATGCTAACTTGCTCAATTGAGCTAATGCAACTGAAAAGCATGCCCATTTTCCCCATCAAAACAGGGCTTAACAAGTATGAACTATCCCCTTTGGCTCCCATCAATGGGTTCTCAACTCACAGCCTATTTGTGACAATATAAGAGTTTCACTACTGATCATTTCTGAAACATTCACCCAATGTTCTTTACCTGAATATGATACTCCCTCCTACCTCCTTAAACTCTTTCCCAGCTTTATTTTGTATATGTGAAAGGGGTTTCTGGTATCATCTTGACCCAGAAAGGCTCATAAGTCAGGCAAGACCATGGATTTTGCATGAGCTGAAACAACGGACACTTCCATAGTCATCTCTGGCAAAAAATGTTGTAATCTAACACATTGCTGGGGCTCAGTCCTCATCAGTGAAGACAATACCATAAGTTAAAACTTTCTAAAGTGGCCACCGATTTTTGGATGCACAACTTGAGTCACCATGCATCTGGTTCAACTTTTACTGTTCACTCTAAGTAAAATTTACAGAATTTGGGCCACATTGCCTAAATCAGGCCTTTACTAGGCCCAAAACCCATATATTGGTACCTAAACCAACATGGCATGACTTTCAAAGGTGCTGAAGATTTGCAGATGCAAGAGAAAATGGAATTAATGTCATTTGTACTTTGCTGATTCAAGACAGATAATTTAGAAATCTCTTGACTCCCAAGGAGTGGGGATTTTGCAAAATCTTTTACCAAAATTAATGGAATAGTCTAACCAAACCCCAGATAATTCTTAAAGTGATGGGGCCATCTAAGTGGCCTCCTTGTCATGTTGTCCCACTGCTTCCTACCACATCCTGTGCATATGCGATTGCCCAATCATTGTACTCCACTGGGTCACTGGAAGAGCATTCACATGAGATGCTTCATAGTTTGACACTCTCTGCCATAGTCTCAGGTACTGGAGTCAGTAATGTAGCCCCACTTGACCATTGCATCTCTACACTGGCCAACTCCAGTGCAGAGTCTATTAAGGTAATGCCACGTAGTCCAGGGCTGATATGCACCAGCTGGTAGATACTCGACAGGTGGGTGCTGCAGCACACAGCTACAGGGTTCTCTCCTCATTTGCCATAACTGAACCTAAACCTGTGTCTGTTGGGGTGACAATGCTATGGGCTTAATGGTGGTAAGAAAACTTTGTCTTCAATCAACTATAGCAGATATCTCAGATCCTGAGGTGATGCATGTGGGGGCACATGTGTTTTATAAGTATTTAAAAAAAAACACACCTGCTGGGTTTGCAGCTAGGTGGTTGGTTACACTGTGCTTATGTAAGGTGTTAAATGCATTCACCAAGGTGCTCTCTAATATGCCAAACTCCTTGTGCTGTGTAATGATGCACAGATCATTTGTGTCAATAAAGCACTGTGGGCTGGGATAGCTTAGCTGGTAATTTCTGTAGATGTTGAATAATGATGGTGCTAAGATACTACCTTATAGGAGGCCATTCTTCTGTTGTTGCAATCATCTTGGTTTGCCACAAAATTTTGTGATGAATTTTCTATTGTCCAATCTGGTATGTATTAGCTTTGTAAAATGTAGTTTTTCCATTAATATTAGTTCCTTGGCAAGGAGCCCAGAATGGTTGACTGTATCATGGGTAGCTGAGGTATCAACAAACACTGCACCGGTACCCAATCCTATTTCATACCCATCTTCAACATGTTATGTACCTCGGTGGACAGAATCCCCCTTTTTAATGAATGTGTAGGTCACCACTATTCATTTTGGGAGAGCTGAATTCTGCTTGCACTTAAAACTTAGTTCTAAGGCCTTAGACACTTTTATCTGCTGAATTTCACCCCTGGATTCTGTGGAAGTTTAGGAAAGTGTGAAAGAACTGGTCAAAAGCTAACTCAGTACACCTAGGTAGACAGGAGGGGGTAATTCAAGGTAACTAATCACGGTAGTAAAGCAAAGCATGTATCTGTTTACAGGATGAAGATCAACATTTGAAAATGTTGTTGCTTTTTCTCAGCTCCTTGTAGCTGCTCTGGTCAGCTGGGAGGCAGTTGTTACAGGAGGAGCAAGGGGAGCCACTGGCAGCTCAGCTTGTGAAGTCAAAAATGGAGGAAGCAGGTGTACTGAATCCTCTGGACTCCCCAGTGGGGTTGGATTTTTATTGACACCACTCAGTTGCAGGAGCAGTGGGATGCTGCTCTGAAGTGACTCTTGTGGAAAATTCCCTCAGAATCTGCTTCAATGTGGTGTGCATCCAATGAGCCCATGTCCCTAGTTGTCACCCAGGTGGAGTATCACCAAACAATTACAATCCATACTTGATGGGAACCAAATCCTTAAACAAATCTTTCCTGAACGCTCCTCTTTTGACCATCAACCTCCATCTTGACCCCCAGCCTGCCAAGCTCATCATCAGAAGCAAGTTTCCACAGATCAGGACACACCAAGTTGAAGCTGCACCAGCCCCTGCCATAACAGATGCAAAACATGCAGCCAGAACTCTACTGCTATGATGATCAATACTGCCCACTACACAACTTTTAAGACCTACGAGTCCAACACGTGGCTATCACATGTGGTGTACCTCATCCAGTGTACCAACTGCCCCAACAGGGGTAATATTGGGTGGAGCATGGGTAAAAGGAAACAATCACTGCATTCTTGAATGAACTTAACAGAAAAATGATAAAAGAGAAGAGCACCCTAACATCTATCGTGAATGCTTTTCACAAAGCAGGCACTCAGTGGCTGACCTGACAACTTAAAAGCACTAAAAATCATGGACTCAATACAGACTGGTTTTATGACTCATTACAACAATTTGTAACCTACTAGCCCCTTCTTTGTCCTCTGAGTGAGGTGGTGTTAATTGCCCACTTCATTGTGAATTTTTTTTTGCAACATGTGACTTCGTTCTCTTAACAATCTGCCCCGCCTTGTATTTCCCTGTAGTGCCACCAGTAACTAGGTGCCCTTGCCACGAAGAAGAGGTGGGTGGCACTCAAAAGTTCAGACGTTGTTCCAATCACAGAATCCTAGAAGATACGGCTGGAAGGGACCTCAGGAGGACTCCGAGCCCAGCCCATTCTCCAAGCAGGACCAACCCCAAAACTAAAGCAATTAACGCTAGGGCCGCACCCAACTTGTCTCTCTGGCTGAGATCCCAACACCCTGCCCCCCTCTGCTGAGAGGGACTGGGCCCAAGTATTTACCTTGCTTTTAGGGCATGCTCCTGCCACCTAGCTGGGGCCCCAGCTCTTGGGGATCCACCAGCTTGGTGCAGCCATAGCCGGCTGGGGCTGGGGCAGACTGCCTGCCTGGGGGTGACTGCGAGCGGCTGCCCCACTGGGGCCCTGACCCTGCGGGGCTCTGGGCGTGGCTACAATGCTAATAAGGAGGCCCCTCAAACCCGGACTGGGAAGGTCCCTCCGCAGCAGTCACTCCCCTCAGGCCTCGGGGGGGGGGGTGAAGAAAAAGCCTGCCCGAGCCGGCCCCGGCACAGTGACGTAAGCGGCAAAGCCGGCCCGGCTGAGAAAGCGCGCGTCGCTCACTCCCCTGCCCCGCGCTCCGCCTCCACACAAGGGTTCAGGCAGCGGAGGCGGGTGGCGAAGCCAACCCTGCCTTTTGGCATTTGTCCCTTCGCGCAACCCGTACCGACAGCCTGGCAGAGCCCCGCCCCCAGCGGCGAAGGCCATATAAGGGGGTCCGCTGCGTGACTGGTCTGCTGCTGCTGACTCGGCGGCGCTGGGGGACGTCGTATTAGCCTGGGCGGAGGGAAGCAGGAAGGACGGGAAGACGGACGGATCATGGCGTCGACCAGCCGGTGAGGGGAGCGGGCGGCCCGAGGGTGGTGGGGGATGGTACTAGACTCTCTGGCTGGATCCCGGGGGTGGGGATTCCGGGCTGTCAACCGGGCAGAGAAAATGGCCGCGGCTTCCCCCGAGCCAGCTCCCGGGGCGGTGGAGCTGACGCCCCCCCCCAGCTGCCATCTCGGGACATGGTTTCTGTGAGTCGGGCCCGGTGCTGCCCCCTCGGCCCCCTTCACGCAGACCCGTGGCCGGGAAGGAGGCTGGGGGCGCTCTGACCTTGCCCTTGCCGTGGTGCCCCGTCTCCGTGCTCCTTCCGTGACCGGCTTCTGGGTCCCCCTCTTCCCCCCGCCTTCTCGGGGCAGGTGTCGGGTCACCCGTGGGTGACCGCAGCCTCCACGTCACTGCCGAACGTCTCCGCATCCTGGCAGCTCCCACGAGGCGGTGACGTGGGGCAGTAACGGCAGCAGCCATTCGCCAGCTGGCACCTAGGGAAACAGGAACCCCGGTCGCTAGGCTTTGGAGGACTTGATGGCAGCGGGGTTTAAACTTTCTGAGCTGTCTCCCCCCCTCCCCCGAGTTACAATGTTCGGTGGCGTGGCCCCCCGCACCTGCCCCTCCCCCTTCATGTTTTCCGAGTGGGGGAAGGCAGCCGTGAGGTCGCTGGGGGTGGAGGTGTTGACACTGACCCTCAGGCTGGGTGGCCCGCCGAGGTGAGTTGGGGGTGGAGGTGGTGCTCCTTTTCCCAAACCCCTGCACAGTGTCCAGTGGGACGGGGACAATTTTTATAGTGGGGCTGCTGAAAGCCATTGAACAAAACTAAGCGCTGTAGGGAAGCCCCTTCCAGCCAGGGGCGCGCTGCTGCACTCCCAGTATCCCTGTTGTCAGGGGAGGTTGTGAAGACCAAAAGCATAATTAGGTTAAAAAAAGAATTGGATCACTTAATGGAGGATCAGTCCATCCGGGGCTATTAGCCAAGGAGGTCATGGATGTAACCCCATGCGCTGGATGTCCCTAAACCTTTCACTGCCAGAAGCTGGGCCAGGACAACATTTGCTAATTGCCCTGTTCTGTTTGTTCTCTCTGAAGCATCTGGCACTGGTAACTGTCCAAAGACAGGATACTGGGCTAGATGGACCATTGGTCTGATGAAGTATGGCTGTTCTTATGTTAAAAGCTCTTCTATTCCGCACCCATTAAATTCATTGTTAGGCAACATTCCATCATCACTGATCTTCATCATTGTAATGACCAGGTAGGGCTCCTGTCTTGGCCCAGATTAGCAGGACTGAAAACTACATCTAATCACTCTTTGGGTTCCTGTCACAATTTTCCCTTGTTTACATTATCAGCAAATGTCAGTGATTGAAAGTGCAGACACTGGAACCAATCTTCTTTCTTCATTATGGGTAGAGAGAGTATTTTTTCAAAGCAGGATTAAAGGTATTGTGATAGCACAATACAGGGAATATACTTCCTCTCCTATAGATTTAGTGAACATTTTCCAGTGTTATCACAACTTCTATAGTGAAATAAATAAATAAATGCCACACTTTAATAAGTACCATGGTCATTAATTTTATTAAAGCATAGTGTATAGGGCATATATGCTATAGGGAAATAATGTATATATCCAGAAACATGGGCAGACTTTACACTGACACACTGAGACCTCTGTTCTGCTTTGTGAATCTAGATTCAGTTAACCTTTTTATTTATATGCAGTTGGCCTTGTAACTTCTTGGGATGGGTATTTAAATGCTCCATGTGGCAGAGAGTTTTTGCTTATGGATCAGCACCCATTTTGTGAGTTGTCTGAAATTGTTTCTTTGTAGCTCTGTTCTTTATTTTGTTTTAAAAATGGAATCTATTGACTGTATTTCATAAAATTTACTTGTTTTAATTCTTGTTTAATATGCTTCTGTGATTTGCTGCTGCTTTATTATCACACTAAAATTATGTAAAAGATTTCCTGACTAACAAATTAAGCTTTAATTTTATATGCTTTATATTTGAATCTGGTAAAAACTGTAGCTTAAAATTTATTTATAAAGAGATAAATTGGTGGTACTATAAGGTAGTTATTTTATAAAACAGTAAAGAAATGCACTGCTTACTAAAGGAGCAGCCTAATTGGATTTTTTTTTAAAAAATGGCCAGCCAAATGAAGGAGTCAAAATTAATTTAGATTGATGTGGTGACCACTAACTTCTGGTAGGCATTTATTTAGCAGGAATGGATTTTCAGGTGGCCTAGCAATTTACCATAATTTTTATCCTTAGAGCACTCTACTCAAAAGGAGACAGTCTTGTGGATTTTAGATGGCAAGATGTTTCACAGTTAATCTCCACAAATCCTGGGTTACTAAATTGTTCTGTGCAGAAATCCCATGTGGTGCTACTAAAGTATTGCTTCACACAAACAATTAGCACTTTGTTTGTAAATTACTCCGCTCATTTGTGCTGTAAGTAAAAACAGCATTGGGGTGTGTGGCTTGAAGTTGTCATCTCTACATAGTTCAAATTGCTTTCCTCTAACTTGAAATGTTTTTCTGGAAATAAAAATTTGAACATAGCATTACAAACACTTATAAAAACACTTTTTTTCCCCCTTAGCTTGGATGTTCTTCCCAGAGTGACGTGTCCAAACCATCCAGATTCCATTTTAGTTGAGGATTACAGAGCTGGAGACATGATCTGTCCTGAATGTGGACTAGTAGTGGGTAAGTAATTATTCAAATTACTGTGACTCAGTCTCAAAATGGAGATCAACTATCTGAAGAAATAATTTGCTTTTTCTCATGGGTGATGTGAGTGAGAAATTAGTGCATTAAATGCCTTTACTTATCACTGAATAGATGTTTTCTCTTTTTTTTAAAAAACCAAACAAACTACCATTTTGAAGAGGTAGTATATTCTGGTGATGGCTGGCATTTTTAAACAAGTGAGTTCAAAAGTTCTGTTTTTGTAGCAGATACCTGTATCATGGAGAATATAATTGACCACTTCTGCCTGATGCAAGTCAAGCTGATAGCCTTGAAACCACTGACTTTCCAAATTTAGGGGGGAAATAGTTCTTTTAACTATCCCATACATTTCTCACAAAATTCAGTTATGTCTCAAATATACATTGGAAAAGGTTGGTCTTTGCAGTGTTTGAGGCATCTGTTTCACTTCAAGCTGGGATGCTTTATGTAACAACATGGACAAATGTGAAGATCTTACTGTTACAATTCATGGCAATTACTGTGGTGACAAATGTAAATTTGAATATTTAAACATGATATAAAGAGCTGCTATGGGTCTGCTGCTGTAGACTTTAGGAATGCAATAGGCTGCACAAGACATGCACTCCCTCTATGTGAGAGGCAGTGGTTGAGCCTGCTGTTGAAGGTACAAAGTTATGATTTACAGTCCAACCTCACCAAACCAAACTAGATTAAGACCTGTGCAAAGTTGTGAGCAACCACTTTGTTGATTTCTTATGTGCTGTAGAGCATAACTGGTAATTTCAGTTGCCCATTGCACCTCTGTCGGTGAGAGGCTGAAGATTGGTAAGAAGTTCTTAATAAAGTGGTAGATCAGTGAAGTAAATAAGCTGGTCTTCATAAACCACATGCAAGAAAAACACCACCGTATAGCAACGAGACAATACAGTCTAGCTTAAAACTGTTAATGAAATTCTTTTCAAGTGAATGTCCAATTGCCATTTTTTCTTAACTCACTACTTTGACTGTTAGGAATGTCCAATATTAGTCAAAAGGTGTATTTTTGTTTGTTAAATACAAAACAGAAGTTGGCCTGGAATAAAATACCTTTAACACATTGGTTCCTAAACTTGAGAAGTGTGACTTTCTTGATTGACTTTGTTCAACTTTTTTCTGTGGGCTTGTGTACCTGGGACAAAATCAGTACTATAATTCAGGTGAAGTAGATTTTCCCTTGTTGAGAGGGAAAGAGGAGGGGAGAAAAGGAAAACTTGGAGGAAGGAATGGGGGGAGTTGTAAAGCAGGAGAAATGCGTATGTATGTCACTTATTCGCCACACCATTACTTTTGCATTTGAATAAGGAGAAAATGCATATATCCTCTTTTCAGAGAAGGCAGTTCAGAAATGTTGGGAGTGATTTGTACCCAGTGGTGTACAGAGAGTCTCCAGTGCCTGGGAGCCAAACCTACATTTGCACACCCTCCTTGCCTGCAGGTCAGGAGAGATCCCAGCATTGCCCCCCAGCTGCCCTGGGGAGGAGCAGTCTGTACCTGTGGGAGGAGTCATGGGGGGGGATGCAAATGCAGGCTTGGCTCTGCCACCCTGTATTTACCGGGCACATGACTTTCTCCCGCTGCAGCCCCACAGCCCGGTGCCTGCTTTGGCTCCCCCTCAGAGCCTCCTGCACCCCCCACACCTGTTGCAAAGGGCCAGCCCAGCACGCACACCCCCCCCCCCACACACACACACTTACCTGCCACTTCAGCAGCCCTGGCGCTGGCTCGGATGGGGCGCCAGGTTGGCCCTTCATGACAGGCAGGGGGCACAGGAAGCTGAAGGGCAGCTGCTCCCACTTCTGCTCCTGTGGGGCCCCCCCATGTTGTGAAGGGCTGGCCCAGCCTCCCTCCTAGGCCAGGGGGTGAGGCTGCCCCATCTGAGCTGGCACCACGTTGTGGGGCTGGAACAGCAGGTAAATGTGCTCTAGGCCAGCCCTTCAAGATGGGCAGGAGGCACAGGGATCACTGTGCCCCTCAGGACCTCCTGCCCCCCTGTGTCACGAAGGACCAGCCTGGTGCGCGTGCTCTCACGCGCACGTGCTCTCGCACTGTCACACGCACACACGGAAACTAGCATTCATGTTAACTATTTGATAGTCAATTAAAAATGATGATTATTTTTCTAGATCTTGATGAATTTGTGATTCTCATATTTCTATGTTGGTTTCCTTCACGCAGTTATTCAGTCTGCCATAAAAGTGAAAAAAATGCAATAATCTAATAACACTTTCCTCATTCTTCTGGAATAGAATTAAATTAGAAGTGATACAAAATCAATGCTGAAAGTGTATAGGTTGTAGTGAGGTCATTAATTGACAAGCTCCTCATGCCTCCTCTATAAAGCTTTACTGCTCAGACTCAAGGAAAGCACCAACATTTAAGGGCATGTCTACAATACCAAGTTAAATTGACTTAAATTAAGTCAACATCCAGCCACTGCAGCAATTAAGTCATAGGGTGTGTCCAAATCATGCTCGTTTGATGGCCTAGGTCCTCAGTAGCAGCACTTGAATTGAAGCACAGAGCAGTGCACCGTGGTTAGCTATCCCACGGTGCAAGTAGCTGCAGAGGATTGTGGGAAGGGCTTGCAAAGCCTCATGGAACCAAAACATTATCTCGGGGGAATGGGAACATGGCTTTGGCCTTCCGTGATTGTTTCCTCCCTTCTCCCTATCCTGATAAACAATGGCTTATTTGCTGTTTTTCGTGCCTTTTTTCAAAAGCCTGGCTTAGCGGTGTGTGTTAGTCTGAGAAGCAGATTGGATTGATTTAAATCAAGTTGCCCACTAATACTACTTCACATTTCTTAAACAGTGATGCAAATCTGATCACTAAAACATGTTAATTTACAACTCAGTGCAGCATTTTACAACATCTAGAAGGGTATATACTTTGTGTAATTTTTTAGATAACTTGATCTTTATTAATTTAGGAAAGAGTACATAATACTCATTACCTGTGTCAAGCTGCAGATGCTGCAGCAGTATTTTAGGAATGGTAAAACCTAAATCACACACAAACACAATAGCACTTATGTTTTATTAAACTAAGTCTTAAATGTGACACATTTATATAACATTTACAATTGCAGCAGTCTCCTGAGTTGCCAGCTGATGGCTGTCCTTAAACTTTTTTTTATTTTCAAATTTTAGGAACTTTAACAGACAAGTCATCATAACACTAAATGTACGCTGTCCTTAAAACTTCTATAACTGGCGCTAATCTTCCCCATTCCCACTATCATTTTGTTTCGTAGACTGAAACAGAAATACGAGTTTTCCTGCTTTTTCAACTCTGTCGATCTCTTAGCTTTGAGCGAATAATACCCAACGATGAAAATATTCTCTCTGCCTGCAGAAGCTACTACTGTGAAACGTTGGCTTAGCAACCGAAGGCACTCTGTTTCAAAGTGCCTGGCTAATGATTTCCACCAATTCAGGAGTGACTTTGTTCAAAACAACAGTAAACATGTACTGTTTAAATGGTTCCGCTCCAGCCCTGAAATTTATTATGACTGGCATTGTGGGGTGATTTTGAGATGCCCATGCCATGGCAGCAGCAGCATCTTCAGAAGTTAGGCATCTACTTTTATATTTGGACTTGAGAATGTTTTCAAAGCAATGAGGTAGAGTTAGTGCTTGGATCCAGTCACTTCTTTATTGCCTGCAGCTTAACTTTCTGGTGAGGTATTTCTTTCTTCAGTGTCTCTTGAAGTGCCTTCCAGATTTTGACAGCATCAGTAATGCAGCAACAATTTCTCTGAAGTTTAAGATTATGCATATAGGCTTCTGTATACTGAGCGTATCCTCTACATTTCTCTTTAATCCAGTGTTAGATACTTTGGATGAGATACTTTCATTTCTTTTTATCACTGTTTTCTTCACAACGTTTTATGAGACTAGGCTAGTTCTTAATAATTTTGTTCAAAACAGTCAACCACAGAATTCCATCGGACATCTTGAGGGAGAATTAGTTTGGATCCTCCTGCTTTCTTCAGTGAAGCTGATGCAAAATGGTTGTTACGGAAGTATTTTGCAACTTCTACAACATTTTCTTGTATTGCTGGATTTGTCTTTGGCTAAAAGATGCATTAAGTGGGCTCTGCAGCCATATGTTAAGGAGTATCCTTGTGTTTCTCCTAAGTATCTTCTCATTTTTGCCACATTTGCAGCATTGAGTGAATAATGCCAAACAATGAAAATATTCTCTGTGCCTTTAAGACAGTGTTTTAACTAGCTCCTCTGCCTTGCTTGGCCTAGCTTCAGTACCACGTAAGCACAGAACAACAATCCTATCCAGTCTGTGTCTCTTTGCACATGTGACTTTAGTCTGCTGACAAACAAACTGAAAGCCCAGAACTTTCAAGAAGCAAGAGCTGTTAGGCTGGACAGATTAGAGCTATTAATTCATTTTTGATGAGACTGTCAGTGTAGGGTTAGCACGTCTGTGATGAGATTTAATTGTAACTTTTTTTAGTAAATTTAGTATTTTAATTTAAAAAAAATCAGATTTAAATAAACGTTTTTAAAATAAAAAAGAATCAGATTTTTTTTATCCACCCTGCTGAGAAGCATGAACCCTGCAAAGCTGTGCACTCCTGTGAGCATTACAAACACCTTGTGCCTTTTCCTGCCGTATTTCCAGAGCCGAGACAGGAGCTGCTGCATGGAACATTGCAAGCCATAGAATGAAACCATTCCTGATTGCTGCTGGCAGTAGTGCAGCACACTGTGGAGCACTTCTTGTCTCAGGAAACAAGCACTGACTGGTGGGATCGCATTGTTGTGGGATCACATCGTTATTCAGCTATGGGATGATGAACAGTGGCTGCAAAACTTTCAGATGTGGGAGACCACTTTCCAGGAACTTTGTGCAGAGCTTTCCCCAGCCCTGAAGCACAGCAACACTAAAATAAGACTGACTCTTGACAGTGGAGAAGTGAGTGACGATCGCTCTGTGGAAACTAGCAATGCCAGACTGCTGCCAGTTAGTGGGGAACCAATTTGGAGTTGGAAAATCTACTGTCGGAGCTGTTGTGATCCAAGTATGCAGGTCCATTAATTGACTTCTGGTAAGAATGGTAGTGACTCTGGACAACATGCAGGACATAGTGGATGGTTTTTCCGTGCTGGCTTTCCCTAACTGCAGTGGGGTAGTAGATGGCGCACACATCCCTATCTTGGCACCAGATCACCTTGCCAAAGAGTACATAAACCAAAAAGGATACTTTTTAATGGTGTTGCAAGAGCTGGTGGATCATGGGGCATTTCACCGACCTCCACATGGGATGATCAGGAAAGGTGCATGGCGTGCAGCATCTTTAGGAACATAGGTCTGTTCAGAAAACTGCAATCAGGGACTTTCTTTCTGAATAATAAAATAACCATGGATGAGGTTGAAATGCCAGTAGTGATCTTGGGAGACCTAGCTTACTTCTTGTTCCCATGGCTCATGAAGCTGTACACTGGCCACCTGGACAGCAGAAGGAACGGTTCAATAATAGACTGAGCAAGTGCAGAAGTGTAAGTGCAGAATCTGCTGAAGTCTGTAGCGTAGACCAGGGCTAAGCAACCTGCATGCAGTAGTCAGTCTTGTGGGTCTCCTTAGGGTACTGGAGAGAACCGGTGTCTAGTCATCTTTGCTTTCCACCTTCACTACGTCAGCTATAAAGGAAGGAATGTTTTTGTTTTCGTTTTTTTCTGTGACCTTTTAAACATCATTACCTTTCCTTGTTAAACTTACCCAGTGGTTCATTAGTTGTAGTCCTAGTATTACGGCCCCTACGGGCCTCAGCATCCTCTTTATGCTTGGTGTTCATTTCATATTTTCCTTGTACTTGTCACACCAGCTTACTCTTTCTTTAGTTGCTCCAATGGACGTATAATGGCAAAAGACCAAAAGAATGTCTTCGGTTAGCCACTTCGGATAAGGAAGGAGAAAAGTCTTATTCTTCAGATATCTCAGAATCCTGAGGCACTTATTTTGAAGCTTTGGATCCAGATTAACTGCCCATATTAATAAACATCCCTTTAATTTATAGCTGTTTTTTGTAGGTCAGTTCAGGCCATCTTTATTTTATGTAATTTTCATTTATATGGGTTTTCTGATGACAGTAGGCCACTTACAGCTCATACTGTTTCATTTAAATCACTTCTACACTTTTAAAAACTTGGATTTGATTAACATTAGTGCATCTTTTGCATAAAATATAACAAATCTGTGGCACTATAGGACTTTGTGGTTATCACTATACTGCATGCCATCACTGTTCAGAATTCAGTGATAGTCACGAGAGAACTCGTAAGTCCTCAATTCAAGGACTTGGGTCCCTCTGAGACAAAGGGAAAATTCCTTTTAACTGTTGGTAGTATAGTCTGTCTATGAAAAGCATTTGAGCAGCTATGATTTTCATTCAGATGGAGGGCAGTTATAGGCATTTCGCTTGTAATGTATGTTCATTGTCTGTGCATAAAATCTTATGAAAATCTGTCCCCCTTAAGAGGTTTCCATGTGAAAATCTACTTAAAGGTTTCCTGGTCTAAAATGACAAATCTTGGTATCTAAAATTTTGTTCAGTTCTCAATCACCAGTAAGTATTTGTGATAAACTATTGACTCTTAAAATTTTAACTAATACTTTCCTTGCTTTCAAAGTATCCATGACCAAACCTTGTCAGAAGTTTGTCAGAAAACTTAACATCTGCATTTGTTACAGAACCGTACCTTAATTGTGAAGAATGCTAATACTTCTAAACATGCTGAACAGAGTTAATCTTTGCATGAGACTATATGGCCATTAATGTGGGAAGTGGAAGTGGGAGGTGGGAGTAGGAAGTGTGAAGAGCAAGTCATTTTGTTAGGCACTTTGGTCAGCATTTAAAAAATGTTCCATGTTTTAAATCTGATAACTAAAAGGAATAAATAATTAGTCTGAGCAATCACAGAACATACGTTCTGAACAATTGCATTGTGAGAGATAGGAAGACTACTGGCAGGGGGGAAAGGGTCTCCATAACCTTGTTTTTTTTTTTTTTTTTTTTTAAATTAAAGTTTCCCTCTACAATGTAATATTTTGAAGACTTCATGCTTAATGAGAGTGAAGCATGAGGACACGTTAAGAACATACTCCCTCCTGAAGGAAAAGAAGAGTCTGAGAGCTTGACATGCTTTTATGACTCGAACAACTCAGGGTAGATGAAAATCAATAGCTGAAAAATTGGATTTTTATTTAAATAAAGTATATTTTTGTTTTTAAAAATAAGCCTATTTAAAACTAAATGTGAAACTGGGACAACTTGTGTTGGGGCCTAAATTTACTATAATTTCCTACAATTTTTTTTAAATTAAGAAAATTAAGCAGTACATATTTGCTGCCAAAGTTTTATTTATAGTCAAACCACTGAACTGGTGGAAGTCACTGGCTAAGCATCTGGGTGGGACCAGTTTAAACAGTTAAACTAGCTATTGACAGCAGTGGCTTCTAATGCAGATGCAGAGAGAATATTTTCTTTTCATTTAACTCGTTCAGTTTAATGACTAGGCCGTTCAAAGTTGGGAAGATGATTGGGAGTTGAAAAGTCAGGAAAACTTTTTCCAATTGGACTATAAAAACGAGGTGTGAGAGAATGAGATCTGCTAGTTCTAAAATCTTCATAGCTGTGGCAACCAGAAAGTTTCCTTTACTAACTAAAGATAGTTTTACTTGACTAATAAAAAAAATTAAATGCTGTTTTTGCACATTTTTAATTGTTTTCCAATTTCCATCCAAACAGAACTTGACACAAATCCCAAGTAAAAATAATCTAGTAAACAAGAAATGCATCATTCACTGTTTCCCAATACAATACAAATTTTGTGCTTGCTGGGGGGGAAGTAGGCTAAGCTGTATAATTGCTTAAATGTGTCCGTCTGTAGCATGTTATCCTGGTTAGCTAAAAGTACCAAATTTAGTGTAAAGGCTATAGTTAGTTGCAGACTGTTTTAATGGTTACCAACCAGTAAGAATCAATTTTTTTAGGGGGGGGAAAAACCCACAAATGCAAAATGTGATTAAAATAAAACCTAAATCAGAGTTTTCTGCTTGCTGATTTAAATTATTAAAATTTATTTGATTTAAATCATTGCATCCTGAAACCGCTTGTTTGGAATCAAGTATCTGGTTAGCGTTCCAAAGTGATGATGATAATACACCTTACTAACTTATTTCAAAGAATGTTTTCCTATCCGGTCATTCAGGAATGGCCACATTAACTGTTGGTACTTAACATTAAAGTGAGTGTTCCTCCATGTAAGGTATCAAGTGAACTGTTTCAGTTTTAGTAGACTTAAACCACCAGAAAAGAGGACAAAAAATAGGTGTTGAGAGCTTTCCAGTTTTACCTGAATCTGAGCTTTTTGCTGGGTTGCAGTGATGTTTACTCTTCAGAGTGGGATTCTGATCTGATGTGATATAAATCAAGGTAGATATATTACATAGACATATGACCCATGCTTGTACTTTGTTTAAAAGTATTTCAGCTTTGAATGTGTAGAGTTGCACTTTTTTTTAGAGGTAATTTCTCATACTTGAAATTACTGAAATTCTAAGATCTTTCACAATTAATTGTTAATTACCAGTTGGTAGAGCTGGTATTAACAGGGACTGCCATTTAACATAGTTTCTCAAAAGGAATGCCATCATGGAAAAAGACTGCCAGTCTATATTGATGTGTTCAGAAGTAACTGCTTGGTTTTCATTTTACACTTTTTGCTTGATGCTGCAAAGTCAGGGCTCTTAGTATTTTCTAATATAAAAAGAGCAATAATTCCAATTATCACTAGATGGCAGCACATTCATTAATTTTATTCTTATAGTTAATTAACTTTAATTTTTAAAATAGTTCTTTACTGTATTTAGCGTCCTCTTGTACAGTACTACAAATGAATTTTACTAATGGCAAATTTGTAAGGCCAAAGTGCTGAAGTCTATAAAGTTTATTCTTTTTTATGCAAACGTATAGCTACCCTTAAAGTACATAAAGCGTGAATATACGCCTAAAACAGATTGCAGTATTTCCATGCGAAGAAATTCTAGACTATTTCAAGGTGCAGTATGACTAGTGAACTGTCTGTTACTTTAGAATCTGATTTGAATCCTGTTGATCTTTATTTTGTTTAAGCATTTCCAGTTTAAGCTATGCTTTCTTTGTATTACAGATAAGATAAAAACCAGTTTCCTAAATGGAGAACAAAATCAATAAATGTGCATACCATTTCATGTACGGTATTACAAATGGAGTGTACATTACTGTAAAGTAGTTGACAGTGTTCCTTTCAAATGTATAATTGTGGATAAAATCTTCTCAACTTGAATTTTTTTTGCTCTAAAAATATTTCCTTCATGTTTGCTATCTTTTTTTTTTGTAGGAATACAGTATGTATGGTTTATGTAATGGTTAGACATTTCTTAAACAAATCCTAAAAAGAAAGAAAGGTGTGACATGTCATTTTAATTTTAGATGCTGGCTTGAACAGGAAGGATGCTGGATTCTTATAGTATTTTCTCTAATATTTCCTCCACTGCATTTGTCAATTGTGGAGAAAGGCAAACATTGGTCAGAGGTTTTCTGTTCTGAATAACAGTTTTCAGTTCTACTAAATGAGCTTTTCACATGTTGAGCAACCTAAGAACTTTGGAGTTTATGGTTTGTATTTGAGTCTAACTTTAATGCTTGGACAATATTTTAAAAATATCTGCATATGGAAAATTTATTTACAGAATGATGGAAAAAGAAATGTTCAGGCAACCAGTGTATTCATGTGTCCTGGAAGATGCTTCATCAAATTAAATTAGTCCAGTAATGGCTTTCCCTGAGAATGGAACCTATAGACTGAGGATTTCCTCTTGGAGGCTTTCAGAAAAGGGGGAAAATATACTCAGATTTAGTCATGTCTTCCTGACAAAGTTTATGTGGTATATCTAAAAACACTGCCTCCAGGTGGCATTATAGAAGCATGTACTACTGGTTTGGGATTCTGCATAAAATGGGGGACTTGGATATAGAGAAGGAAATGTATACCCTCCCACGTATTGCACATTCTCCATCACTACTTATGAAAATAACAGTTGCAGTAAATAGTTCATCCATTTAAATCTTCACTATGCAGAAACATAAAAATAAATTTCAAAAGCTTGCAAAAATGCTGACACAATATTTCCAAAACATTTGGTATTGGTAGTTTGTAGTAAGGTGCCTTTTTACAGATGCTTCCAAACAAGGAAGTCTGTTTGATAGGATTAGACCCAGGAATTACAGCTCAGTATATGGATGCATTCCCCAGCCATGGAAATTCCATTGCATGTTCTGTTGCTTTGCAGATTTTTATACAACTTGCATTAAAACTTTGAAGTTGTCTGTATTTTATCATTCATTCAAAGGCCACAATTAACTTTGTTCTAAATCTATCAGATTTTCAAAACAATGGCTTTTTGTTCATTTAAAGAATTTAATTTTTAGTGACTTACTTGTTGCAGTTAAATGGGTAATTAACTACTTATAAGAGTATATTTTCTTGCCAATGTAAGAAATATTAGCATATATCTCAATAAAATACCTTCTATTTAGTGGCTTGTTCTAGTTAACACTTTTACTATATTGGTATAGTAGTGTTGGTCTTCTATTCCTAATAGTTTGTAAAAGTAGTGAGATGCTTTTTTCATTTAGTGTAGGAACGGCTCATAATTCACAAGAGGCAGAACCTTGAGTGAGTCATTTAGGCCATTCCCATTTGTGTGGAAAATGATTACATCATTGTCCTGTACTCTGTGTTCTATTTATATCATGCCAATACTTTAAGTACATTTTGCTTTTTTTAGATGCAGTAAACAGTATTGGGGAGTTGTCCTGAAGTAGTTATTACTAGGCCATAGAAGGAGCACTACTTAAATATTTACAGAGTTCGGGAGCCAGAGGAGCATGCTGTCTGCTCATTTGAGTTTGGAAGGGGTGGGGGCTGGGGAGGACATTAGTGTAGTGGAAAGAATGGCTATTTGCTTCCTTTGCACCATACATGCTATATTCTCTCAATCTTCTACTTCTATACTTTTGAATGCAGTCTGGTTCATGCTGGAGGTTTTATTCGCTTTGGTTTTTGTCAAAACAATTACATATCAAAATGAAGCATAGGTATGAATATAGTTGAGAGACAGCTACCTATTGGGTTGAACAGCTAAATAGGCTTCTGCTATGTTGGTAAGGGAGATAACTATTTATGAAATAAGTGGTGGTTAAAGCTTTTTTGTCTCAAGTTCTTTAGCATAATGAGCCGCAGAAATGCTCCTCACAATCTTTATGAAGAAAAGGATCCTTTTACAAATTAATTTTTTCCTAACTCTGAATATTGCAGTTGCACCTGTATCCGTTGTTCATCCCATATTTCTTCCAAAGGTCTTTCTGAGGGGAAGTTTTTGCTTTATAACTTGGATAACTACTACATCATCAGGGTACCAGCATCTTTCTTGCTATTAGTTCCTTGCGATCATCATCATCATTATACTTGGATTTTATCTAATGACAGAATAATGTCCTTGTTAGTCTTGCTTTTGAGGGTCTGAGCACTGTTCATCAGGAGTAAATCAATTTATTCTAAACAGATTTCCATAAAGGACCGTTATCACGCAGTCTCCTCTATTATATTACAGATAATACGTAGCTGTGCCTCAGTGCAGGGGACTGGACTAGATGCCTAGTGAGGTCCTTTCCATTCCTACAATTTGGATTCTTTATATTTTTGCAGACATTCCCTTGACTTGGACATAGAAAGCCTTCAGAAGGACAGTGTTCTAGGATCTTTCCTCAGATTTACTTATTTGCACCAGCGTTGTTGTATTTTAGACTTTTTTTAAACTTTATTTTTTTAGACTGAGAACTGGGCTACTTACTTTGGTATATCTCTAATGAATTTCTCCTTCTCTTCTATACTGGTGTCTGCAAATCTGGCTAGATGTTAACTAGTCCAGGAGGAGTTTGGGGCAGACAAGAGTGGAGCTAAAAGCTGTCAGAAAGGAACAGCTGAGATGTTCCTTAAACCATTAGCATTTGCTCCCTTAACATGATGTAGGTATAGAAGCCCAAGAGTGTATTTGAGGCAGGCAGTGCAATCACAGAACATAGGTTTGTTTGGCCCTTTTTCTTTAGTCTGAATTAACATGATAGCTGTCCCAGGAGTTGCAGAATATAGTGATACCAAAGAACAGTATTTAAAAAGCAGTAAGTGTTGTGCAGGCATAATATTCAGAGCCACCCCACATGCCTACTGCCAGTGTTAAATTTAGTAGGGTTAGAGTGGGTCAGGACATAGGTGGGAGAATGCTAAGGAACCTATTTGATGCTGCAAGAAATGGTGGTGATGGTGGCACACTTCTTTTCAAGTTAGTATTTAATCTAGACCTTAGAATGGCCACGCGCAGCAATATGTTTCTGGAGCAGCTTTCTTGAAACTAAGGTCTTAATTCTTTTTGGTCCTTAAGATCTCATGGCCCTTAGTAAGAGTAGGAAAGTTAACCTCTGTATCCTGGTTAAATTCCTACTTGGTTAATTACATTCTCCCTACTTAAATCTACCCTACAGTTTCCATTGCACTTTTTTACTTCCTGCCCTACTAGTGTTTTGCAGAGTTAAATAGCTGATACACACTATCCCGGAAGTAACTGCTTGGCTGGTGGATGACACGATCCTTAGTTATAGCCAATAGTTCAGAGGGGTGTATAGTGAGGCATACTGTGTTGCAATAATGCAAATTATTATTTTATGAATTCAGGTGATCGGGTCATAGACGTAGGGTCAGAGTGGAGAACTTTCAGCAATGATAAAGCAACAAAGGACCCATCTCGAGTTGGAGACACGCAGAATCCCCTCTTGAGTGATGGAGATTTGACCACAATGATTGGCAAGGTAACACGTTAAATATACAATTTTATTAAACATTTGTATGTCAAGTACATATTTATATGGCAACGGGAACCCTTGCAGAGAATTGGATACCATAGAAATGTTTGGTATAAACTAAATTAATCACAGTAACTACGTATTATGGTCTAGATTTGGCAGTCTGCTTCTGTATGGAGAGGGGATGTGACAATAAGGGATGCTGGACTAATCTAACCTTATAGGTAACAAGTGAAAGTCATGGATAGTGTTGCAGGGCTACTTACATTGCTTTTCCATTGTTGCTGCTAAGTGAAATGCAGTTAGAAAAATGATCGTTGTGTAATCTGTAAGGAATCTTACATAGACTTAAAATTGCAGAATTTTTCACGTTTGGAGTATACCAGAAAAATCCTGAAAACAAACTACCTGGGTTGGAGGCATCAGTTAAAATTTTGTATTCAAACTATGCTGTTTCATGAGATATTCTTTATCAAATTAGTATTCAAGATGAGGAGAAAGATAACTGCATGCATGTTTATCAGGAATGCTATCTGACTGTTCTGTTGGTATAACAGTATTAAAAATGCAAATTAGGAATTCTTTCCTGGTTCCTGAGTGTTCAAACAGCGTTTATTTGTAGTGTACATTATTTTTGACTGGGTTTGTGTATTATCCTGCTGCATTGTACATATGTAAGATTGTAAAATTAGTCAGATGGAAATTTAGTACCAGTTTGACAAGTAGTGTTAGCAAAGGAAGATTGCTAACTACTCAGGAAAACCTGCATTTCAGTCCCTAATTTAAAGACTTGTTAGTTCTTTGCTTTGGGAACTACCTCATTTCAGTGTGAAAGGCATTAATGGTGAAGGGAACTCTTCATCATGACAGTCAAGAATTCATTGAATGGCCTGCAATGAAGCTTACTACTTTAACAGCTGTTTTAAAAACATTTTCTTAGTAGTGAGAATTTGGCAGTTTTGATAGCGAAGGCAAGAAAAGGCATTAGGAGCAAGGTTTGGGATTTGTGTAACTAAATCACTGTTCTTCTCTGACATTCTGTATTATCTCCGCACATTGCAGTATAGCCCTCCCACTGAAGGTGGAAAGCTTTAACTGCGTCTTGAAATGCCCCAAATAAGTATTCTTCTGTTTATGTATCCAGGCACAACTGTAATAAAGAGCAAGTTGCCTCAAGAGAGCTATCCAGTATAAGCTGTGTGGCACCAGATATTGGTTAACTGAAGACTAATTATGGAGTAGTCATTTATCTGCAGTTAGAAGGCAGTTGCTTTTGGACATCTTAAGCCATTTCATTAATCTGACATGGTATTGTTTGACAAAGGTGCTGTTTTTCAATTTGGTGTTTGCGTCTAGTTTAACTTTTTGGGCAGGAATAAGATTTTTCACAGTGTAAATTGCAGCAACATGGGGAAAATGCATGCAGGGAGTTGGCATTGACATTGCCACTTTGAGTAGTCAAGTCTTAATTTTTTTTGTAAAACTTAACTTTTCTTGGGGAAGAGTGGGGATCCTTAAGTTTCTTCAGGGATGTTTGTTTTCTGAATATAGCAACAAACCACAAATTGATTTTGGATCAATTACTGAGAGTTGATGCAGCATTTGACTATTTCCACATTTTTGTGAGAGAGCCATCACTGGAACAACTTGTCACCATCCTGGTCACAACTTTCTTTTCAAATCATCACTCAGCCAGAAATGAGCTACAGCATAGACTGAATGACACTCTGGCATTAGATATGTGAGGCGTAGCAGTTCCCTTGAGCTTCAGCAATTGTAATGAACACATCCAGTGTTCCAGTTCAGCAATCTGGCCTGTAATTTGGTATACATATGTGTATAATGGAGGTTGTGTAAGGTTATCGGGTCATGCTTACAAAGGCTGTGGTTTAATAATGCATTAAGAGAGACTCCAGTAAATTGTGCTAGTCTATAGTGAATCACGGGGGAGGTTGCACTTAAACAATAAGTCTGTCTTAAAAGGACAAATTACCTGTTACATTGTGTAACCATATTGTCTTTTTAAATTGAGAAATTCTTGCAATGTCTACTGATGACCCTTCTCCCAAATCCTCCAACTTTCCTGAGAATCATGCTCCTCTTATTATGTAATCATATCTAAGGAGTCTCATTAACAATTACATTGTACTTTTCAGGGCACAGGTGCAGCAAGTTTTGATGAATTTGGAAATTCAAAGTACCAGAATCGCAGGACTATGAGTAGCTCTGATCGAGCTATGATGAATGCTTTTAAAGAAATTACGAACATGGCAGACAGAATCAACCTTCCCAGAAATATAGTTGTAAGCTCATGTCTACCTTCCTTAAATTGTTCTGGCATTGACTTAGTTAGCATAATAGAATGAGCACATGAATTTTTGATATTGCTGCTAATTAAATGGCCTAGAGTTAATTAAATTTCGTCGTCTTGCTTTGAAGGATCGAACAAATAATTTATTCAAGCAAGTGTATGAGCAGAAGAGCCTGAAGGGAAGGAGTAATGATGCCATTGCTTCTGCTTGTCTCTACATAGCCTGTAGACAAGAAGGTGTTCCTAGAACATTTAAAGGTAAGTTGCACAGATTAAATTTACCAAATAAAATACCTTTTGCTAGTATAGTAGTGTATTGGTAGCATCCAGAAATAGGGCTAACCTGAGTAAGTTAACTTCAGGAACAGGCTGCATTTGATTTGACTATCCTGATCACTTGATAGTACTCATTAGGATTTTTCTATATGCAGCCCATTACTTCAAATGGACTATTGGGCTTAAGCATCTTGGGAGTTAATTGTATTAAGTATGTTCGAGTTATTACTTAAAATTATTCAGTATATGACGTCTGAATAGCACTCCTAGTACTCAAAAGATGTTACCTGATCTGAGCATGCGGGGATTGTTCCATTTAAATCTGAACCAACAGCTCCATGATTGATCATACTTTTCCTGCCTGTTCTGAATGGAACAGTTTTTGGTGCAGCAAAGTTTCCTCATAAACCAGTCAGACTCAGTGATCACTTGCAGAACAGTTTGCACAGGATTTGCATGATATTGAAAATTGCCTAATTTAACATTTATATTTCTACCACCTTGTAAAATTATTCTTTACTGTTTTATGGTGGTGACGGCCTGCTTTTTGTGGTGATTCTATTTCGTAGTGAGGTGGAAGAAGCTGAAACAAAACTGGAGAAACTTATTTGCTTAAATTGGAAAACAGACAACTAAGCCTACAGACTAATTCTTTCTTTGTTTAGAAATATGTGCAGTGTCAAGGATTTCAAAGAAAGAAATAGGTCGGTGTTTTAAGCTTATTTTGAAGGCTCTGGAAACCAGTGTGGATTTGATCACAACTGGAGATTTCATGTCAAGATTTTGTTCAAATCTGGGTCTACCTAAACAAGTACAGATGGCAGCAACACACATAGCACGTAAAGCTGTGGAATTAGACTTGGTTCCTGGGAGGAGTCCGATTTCTGTAGCAGCTGCAGCTATTTATATGGCATCACAAGCCTCAGCAGAGAAAAGGACCCAGAAAGGTAAAATCTTCTCAATCCATCTTTTCTACTTATGTTCTGTTGAAATAATGGATATATTTAGTTTAATGAAGAAAATTAAATATTTCACTGAAGCCTACAAGAGGTTCATTGGTGTACAATAGGAGACCCACAAACCAGCATTTTTCTCAGGAAGCTTGAAATGCAAGTTACC
>ML675646.1:29636575-29668948 GCA_007922155.1 Mesoclemmys tuberculata
GTAATGAGAAGCTATCCTGGTACCCAGGGATAGGCTGGAGCAAGCCAAGATGCAATGCCATTTTCCCTACCACCCCAAATCATCTGTGTTCAGAACTGCAATAGAGCAGTGGTTCTCAACCTTTCCAGACTATTGCACCTCTCGGGAGTCTTTGTCCTGTGTACCCTAAGTTTCACCTCACTTAAACTTGTTTACAAAATCGGCCCAATACAAGTGTCACAGCACACTTACTGAGAAATTGCTGACTTTCTTTACCATACTGGAACATAAATATTGTACTTACATGTCCGTGTGATACGAGTCAGTTTACTTGTAAGCCATGTCTGAAGTCTGAGCCCCTGGCAGCAGAGCTGAAGCATGTTACTTAGCTTTCTGGGGCCCCGGGCAGTTGCTCTTCTTGCCATCCCCTAATGCCAGCACTGCACTTGCAACCCCTCTAAGTCTGTCCTGTGATGCCACCGGGGGCTGCAGCCCCCAGGTTGAGTAACACTGATCTAGATGAGTTGATGTACCCCCGAAAGACTTTAAGCATGTATCCCTGGTTGAGAACCACTGCAGTAGAGGATGTCTCTAGGCTGGCCCTTGGCCATGCTGGGGTGGGGTTTATCATGCTGCTAAAACTTGTTTTTCACTGCTTTGTGCAGTCAAAGAACAAAGCAGCTTCAGTGGATGTGGTCCTTGGTGTTCACTTTCAGCTGGGAACAGGGCACAGTGAAGTTGTAAAGGACAGCTGATTTGAGATTCTGAAATACCTTGGATTTACAAATATTCCCAATTTACACTTACCCTTTAGGTATATAAAATTAGTTGGGGGTGTTGATGAATTGTGGAATCTTACAGTTCAAATCCAACTTGATTTAGGTATACAACTCTTCTGTGGCCTTCTCAGACTTTAGAATGTAGTTTGCCGGCTTTTCACATATATAGCCAAGTAGAAATCACCTTCCTTTACACTCTCCCAAAATCTTCAAACCATTCCACAGGCCTTCATTGTTCATGATCAAGTTCAAAATGACAAGTTCCTGCTTATCTCAAACTGTTACTTCCCTTACTTCCTCTGCTTGTTTAACACTAGCTGCTTCTATACCTTCCCAAAATCTCCTCTGTTGGTGAGCAGTTTCCGTCTATTTACACTCACTGCAGATCTTAAGTGAAAATAGTTTCTTCCTTACCTTTACCTCCAATTGCTTCTGATATTTAACGCTAATTGTGCTAATTAACTCAGAACAAGAACTTGATAACAGTGGCTTACACTTCTTTGAGTAAAATGAAGCAAGAGAAAATGGTTTAATCCATGATTAACTTGCCTCTTTTCATTTCCCAGAAATAGGCGATATTGCTGGCGTTGCTGATGTTACAATCCGACAATCTTATAGACTTATCTACCCACGAGCTCCAGATCTCTTCCCAGCAGACTTCAAATTTGACACCCCAGTGGACAAACTACCCCAGCTGTAAAATTGCTAAAGTTGCATTTAATTTCTAAAGAACATTTGATTTTTGCCTATAATAAAGGATGTACAAAGTGTTGCTACTGAGCCTTCATATTGTGGAACTGGAGAAGATAGGAAAATCAAACTGCTGGAACACAGCACACATTCCAAGGGTAAACAAAATAAGTGTGGCATTTTGTATGTATATATTAGTGGAAGTGAATATTTAATGACTGTTGCAACAAGTTTAATTTCATATTATACTTTAGATTTCTTTTGTAGGGAATCTAGTAAAATGTATTTTGGAAAATTGAAATTAATTCCTAAATAAACTTTTTCCAAAAACATTTACTATCTTGTATATTTCACTACACTGACATACTGCTCCAAATGTAAGACTGAACATAAGCTGGCAGGCATTCTTACTAAGAGGGGTCCTGTCATAAGGATACTTTTAATCTCTAATGTAGTTCTAATACATGTAGTGATCTACAATTTACAATCTGGTAGATTTAGCCCACAGTGCAAACAGTTGTCCAAAAGCAGCTTGAATATTTGCACAACTGCTGCTGAAAATTTCTTAACTGTTGGCACAACCTCCTTGATGCTCAGTGGAGCCTTCCCCTGTTGCTTTGAATTTCACTTAATTATGAAACAACTAAAAGAAACAAGGACTTTGAATTTTTGGTAACTTTGAGTCATCTGGTATTCTAGAAAAAGTAAATATTTCAAATACTGACACTAACCTGTCACTACTTAATCTAATGACACTTCACTAGCCAATAGTTAATTTAGAATGTATCCATACAAAATAATAATTGAAATGCTACTCTAGGTTGGGAGGAGTTAAGTCAGAAGTTCTCTCCTCCCCCAAACTAATTGCTTCCAAAACTGGATGTTTCATGAGTGTCCTTTTGTGTTCAAAGAAACAAATGTACCTTCTGGTTTCTGAGCTAATTTTGCATCACAGGTGCAAGATTTACTTTAGTTATCAAAATGAACAGCTGAGGGGGGCAGCCTGCTACCCATCTGGTTCTAATCCATCCACAGAAGGGCTCTGTGCCCAGTGCTAACATTACTAATTGTCTGTACTGACTCTAATTGCTGCTTCAGTTTTAATCCCTTTATCTAACCCACTATTAAAATGTGGCAGGTCTAGGTTTATGCCATGGCAGTCCTACATGCGGTCATTAAAGTTCCCAATGCATAGGAATAAAGGGAATTAGCTCCAGTATGTCTGCCCCATTAGTCTGGGTAAGTTGCATTCAGGCTTTGTAAATTTTCCCCATTGTCAACAGGCTATGAGTCTTGCCCTAAATTGTTGCTGTGCAGTTAATTCTATTGCCTGAGGGGTGAAATCTGACCTTTCAGGTGGAGTACTTTTTGGCTTCTAAAGTACTGCACATGAACACTTAAGGTTCTCTTTAACAGCTGTTGCACACTATGTGCTAAGGTAATCTTAACACACACTGCCTAGCATTTAGAGAATTAAATGACTAAAACTTAAGGTAAAATGTTTGAGGGAGCATGTGTTTTCAAATGGAAAACAGTTTGAGATGTCACACTCAAAGATAATCCAAAGAAATTTAGTTTGACCCAAACATTTTTTTCATAAAGTTTGGGAGTGAAGGGGCAGGGAGATGTCATGGTGCCTACCCCTCCACCAGACAAACTGTAGTAAACCAGTGTAGCCCAGAGAAGAAAAGGGGGAGCTTACTTTAAGATTGCTGTAGTGGCAGTTCAGCAACCCCTCTACCCACTTACAGGCGCATAAGATCTGTTTGAAAGGGACTGAACTAGGGTTAAGAAGGATGGGGGGCTTGAAGTACTAAGTAAAGTATTTTTTCCTCATCTCTAGAATGTAGCAGAGACTAGTGTCAGGATTGAGCCAAAGCTTTACTGTGAATTTTGCTCTTGAATAAAGCTACCTCAAGCAAAGTAGTTCACCTGAAATGTAAAAGGCAATACAAAATTAACCTATTAAATATGTATTCTCCATTAGCTAAAAATCTAGTGCCATAATATAAAACCTTCCCCTTATCCTTTTTGCTCTTCCAGCTACAGCAAAAGTACAGTGGCATTTATGCCAGCCAAAAGCCTTTTACTAGTCTGAGTTAAATGAAGGATAATGCTCAGTTAAATGTTGGGAAAAATAACCATGATTTTTCTAGCCTGCCAAGTCCCCTGTGCTAGAGAAGAATACACTTTTATAGAAAGCAGGCTCTTTAGTGAAGGTAAGAGGTACTTAATCACCTCTAAAACATCGTGGTAACATACAGCAGATAATACTAATGGGATGGGAAATATGACAGGGTCTTGCCCGCCCGTGCCCCCCCCCCTTAAGCAGCCTCTTACAGTTGACAGTCAAAACAGCTGCATTTAGAAGTGCTGCCCAGAGCAAATGCAGGGGACCTTTCTGGGACAAAGATAATGCAAAGGTCCAAGGCAGAATTTTTACAAGCCATAAGAGATTGAAACCAGTGAATCACTAAAAAGGAAGCAGATGGCTAAAGGAAAACTTTTCTAAGCCTTGTAACCCTTGATACCCCACATCTAACACAACCAAGCTACAGTAATAAGTGGTTGGGATGAAAACACTTTATACCTACTTTGCTCTCGGTTAGTTGTAACTCCTTTTTAAAAATCTGTATACAATTAGGAGGTTGAGTTGTAATTTAGTACCTTTTCAGGGGGAGTTAATCCCTGTCAAGTTTGATTGATTAATCTGTTCATCCATGCATCTCAGCTTGTTCTGACTAAGCTTTTAGGCCAAGGCTTTTTAAAATAGCATTGAAGGCCTCTACTGCTAAATGGTACTACTCTAGTTCAGCATGTACTCTTTGGCTGCTTGATATACATGTAGTTACAATTACAATATTGCCTTTTCTCTAGCAGTTGTAGGAAACCATTGTCTAGAGGTGCTAAACAATATCCTTCTATAAAATATACTTTCACAAGAAAGTGAAGACACTACAGTGAAATCAGCTATCCCTACTTAATTCCCTTGCTGGACTGAATGATGCTAAGGAATGGCCCCAGCTGTTTGAGAGGAGGTGGTTGGTCAGTTTTTTTTAAATAAACACTGCCTCTCCCTTACCTTTTCTCAAACAGTAAGTGAGCATGAGGCCCCTAGTCATCAGGATAACTTCTTACTGTGGTCCCCTGTGGGGGGGCTCTTTGGAAAGGAGAAGCTTTTTGAGTTCAGTAGGTAATTGATTCTTAGACTCATGGTCCAGCTTGTAGGGCAGTGAGGCACCTTTTTAGAAAAGAATGAAATACAGAGCATGGATCCTGTACTGTATTATCAACCCAATGAGCAAAGGGACACAGTTCCTCTAAAGCACCATCAATGAACTGGCCCTTTAAAATTAAAAGCAGGGTTTTCATACTCCCCAATAGCAGCACATGAGCAATGCCTACTGCCTTCACTTAGTAATTAAAATGTAAGTGAAAAGTTGCTACACCTCATTAAAAAGAGCAGGGGTAAAATTTGGCTTTGCTTAAGCAGCAGTCAACTATGTACAATACTACTCCCTATCATTGTTAAAGGCGTAAATAGCTAATCCAATTGAAAGAGGATTGGGAATAAAGATTTTTTTAATTTGAGCTATTATAAAGGGTACTCACGCAAGTGGTCATATTAGCCTCCCTAGGACCCTGCACCAGTGTAAAATAAGCAGCAGATAGTGATAAAAATTCTAAAGTTTGGAGTTTTGTTTTAAGTATCCTCTCCCTTATGGTGGCTAAATATCAAATTCAGAAAAGGAGCCATCTGTGGGGGAAAAAAGTGAAAAAATATGAAATCATTACACAAGTTAGCCAGTAAATTCATATTTGGGACACAAGTTACAAACTATTAACTTTAATTTGTGATATTAATGACTGCAAAACACTTAGAATAACATTGTTAAAGGCACATTTCATTTTAATGCATAGTGTACCATTCTAAAATATCCTAATTTCCTTACAAAGTGCTTCAGCAGCCACATACAGATAAAGTATAGCAAAATATATTTACAATCTAGAGTTTAAAATCTTAATTGCCTAAAAATAATTTTAAAAAACTACAGAGAAAATTAGTGCTTTCTTTCAGCTTAACTGTGTGAACATACCCTGCCCTCTTTTTTTTCTTTAGTGATTTACTTAGATGAAAAAAAAATTCTGTACAAGATGTAGTTACAAAAAGTATTTCTCAGGATGCTTTTAAAAATGCTAAGCATCCTCTTTTAGACACTTCTATATATATATTTGGGAGCCCAAAAAGGTAAGCAGACTGTACCCCAAAAGTATTTAGTGTTTAAACATAAGCTTTTTTTCCCCACCTCAAAAAGATAATTAGCATCTTTAAACAAGTTAAATTGTACTGTTCTCACTTTAAGACCTTCATTTAATAAACCAAAAGCATGATTTTGATATTCTGTCCTGTTGCCATTCTTCTTTTTTGCCTAAAAGGAAACACTCATACATTATTCAGGTCTATCAACTCATTTTCTCCCCCAGGGCTCTGACTATCAGAAGTCCTGAACCTAGTGTTCTAACCAACAGTCATTTACTTACAAAAGATTTACTTTGTAAAAACACTACCTTGGTGTTTCACTAATCCATTCTTTAAAGACCAGCATGGTTTAAATGTTTGCTATATATTTTATTTGGAATGATTAATTCCAGCATCTACACTCATTTAACTTTTCATTCTTACTGTGTTGGCCAACAACTTGCTCTCTAGGGGCTAGGATGAAGACTGAGCACAGAACCAAATATAAATGTTTTTATTAGCGAGCTAAGAAAAAGACTGGAAACTTGATTTCCAAGAGTCGCTGTTGGCTCTGACAGCCTAAAATAGGTTTATCAAGGCCTTTAAAAGCGCATACAGTATCAGGTCTAAACTCTTTTTTGACTTTTGAGGTACAGTTCTTAGTGTTGAGAGGTTTATAAAATATACACTGTTTTATCAAAAATATTTATACATTCTGTTACAACATATTGCTTTTACACTCACTAATTGCCAATCTAAGTTCTGGAATTCAGTGGCCCAAAACATATACAAATGTTTTTGTCTAACTCAGAGTTCTATGATGTGTTCACATGGCCACTGTGCAAAATTCTTGAAGTGGTACAATTAAATTACATGCCTGCAATTAAGAATACATTACAACTTCCAAATATACATGTTCACGGCATGTATACATTGAAAATCCTTGTTTTCTAAAGATATGATATACAGTAGACAAGATGAACTAGATAGCTAAATACAGTATGATTAACTTAATTTGTCCACTCAATTAGTGGAAAAAGGCTTGATTTCAAGAATACAGAAGTGGATGGACTTGGGAACGCATATACTATACTCATGGTTAAGACTGAACAGACATTTTCATTACATTCTTCACATCTGCTGGTTGGTTGGTTGGGTTTTTTTTAAGCCATGCTTAAAGGCAAAAACTGTTTGGCAAGTGGTTTTGGTAAACTTTCAGGACCTGTCTTTTGTTTTTATGGAAGCACTTATACTGTTATCTCAAAGGCAAGGCATTTAACACATTTTTTCCCTAATAAATAGCATAGAAAATTTACAAAACAAGGCATCAGTTCTTAATTTCCATTATTTTAAAACAAGCTGAAAGTGTGCATATCTAAAATTAAACATTTTTGGACATTAGTGATTTTTTTTTTAAAAACTGACCATTTGCCTTCTCCAGATAAAATCATTCGGCATGAATGTCAATAGCACCCCAAACTTCTATTTTAACACGCTGAGTAAAAGTTAAAATGGTTATCAATCTAGCTCAAAATCTGGTCTTTTCTCCACTTAAGGCATGTATTTTACAATGTTATCTGCTGTAGAAAAGTAAAAGATACAGTACAGATCCAAGGGTGACCACATGAGAGCTTAATGTGGCCTGTATTCACCAACTCAGCTTAAAAGAACTCCATAGAACTGCTTTCCAGTGCTCAGATAGAAGTATGACAAGGAGGCCACTCTTCACAAGAGTATTAAAAACAGTACTTTAAAGAATCTTCATGTGATTAAAAATCAGAAGCTACAGGTGGCACAGAGAGCAATTGAAGGGCTGGTATTCTTCTGAGAGGTGTTCTTACGAGCCCGTTTGCTATGATTTCACAGTGTCTAGAAATTAACACCAATCAGCAATGTAATCAAAATCTCTGAATGTTTCCTGCTCTTCTTCTGAAAGTATCCTTGGTTCCCGGGGTGGAGTGAGAATAGGTGCTTCTGAGGTAAATTCATCATCAAAATTACTAACATCTTCTCTTCCTCTAATGGTGGGTACAAAAGGGGGCTTCACTTTCTTAGCCAGCAAAGCATTCCAATCTATTAGCTGTAAAACAATCAACTGTTGGTTAAAACAACGAGAGTCCTGGAGCACCTTGAAGACTAACACATTTCTGTGGGCGTAAGCTTTCGTGGGCTGCAACCCACTTCATCAGATGCAGCTTGTTGGTTAGTTTCCTGCCTCTGATGATTGATGTTTTTACACACTACACTAGCTTCTACTTACCCGAAAGAAGTGATGCTTTTTCACATCCTCAGCATCTTTCTCACCAGCTCCAAGGCGTCGCTCTGGATTTCTTCGTAGAAGCTAACAAAACATTTTGAAGATCTTAGCATTCAGAACAGGAAAAAATACAGAACAAGTAGCTGGTGCTGCAGAACAGAGGACCACAGCAAGAAGATTAGATTTACTGGAAAAACAGCACACTCATACTCTGTCCCACAGGAAATTTGTATTGCCCATGGAGTACAAGAGGCAGAGGCAAACTCTCTTAACACTGCTAAATTTCTTTACAAATCAAAATTTACATAGGCTTGTCATCTTTTTCCTTATTTAACCTAGGAGAAAGTGGTTCCTTGCAGCATCCATATTTATCCAGCCCTCTATACCTCATTTCACAGCACTCAGTTTTGGCAGAGAAGGCTGGACACTGCTTCATGCTTTTCCACAGAAGGACATTTTGGGGAAATGTGAGATATTTCCAGTCACTGCAGACCCTAGAAACTAAATTCTGATCTCCTTGTAGAAGCATGTTATTCTATAAATGGGCCATTAAGCCAACACTACAGTTCTATGCTACTGTTAAGGTTCTAATAGAACAAAAGCAAAGAACAGACATTTGACTCATCCTTTTACTAAATACTGTGTCCATACCAGACTTACTAAATACTGTGTCCATACCAGACTTATCCATGGTATAAACTCAACAGAATGAGCTAAAACCAATAGGGTAACCAGTATCTACCATATCTTGAATATGCAAGTCCCAACAACAGTTCCTGGGTGACCACATGGGAAATGGGACAATTTTGCTCTTGCCAGTAAGTGTCTTCCCCAAGTGTCCAGTCTGTAGTGACTACTCTGTAACGCCAATTGTTTTCATTGGGTTAAGGACAGATCAGCAGCACAGAAATAAAAGGTTTCAACGGAAATCATTAGCCAGTGAGGTGAAGGAGTGCAAAGATGTTACTATTTCTGTATTGTTTCATAGGATAACCAGTATCTTTTTGCCCATGACATCACCATAGCATGAATTAAATGAATGCTAATAGACGCTTTTATATCTTTCTTTGCAACTTTCCATAATAAGCAAATTCATCCAACTTGGACTGGATTTGCAAGGTTTCTGTTCTGTTTCTTACAACTTGTGTAAGGAACCTATGGGGGAGCGAGGGGGATTTCTGATAGATCACTATACCTTTATCTGCTGTCTATCTTCTGGAATTGAAGCTACACAAATTCAAATTGGAAATAAGGAACAACTTTTTTTAAGCAGCAAAAGGTAAGTGGCCTTTTGAACAACTTACAAAGGAAACTGGTGGAGTCTTCATCATTCCAGGTTTTTAAATCAAGATTAGATGTCTTTCCAGAAGATATGCTCAAATTATTGGGCTTAACACAGGAATTCTTAGGTGAAATTCTATGACTTTTGTGTTTTACAGGACATCAGACTATACTGTCACAGTAGTCATTCCTGATTTTAAAATCTGCAAAGGATTAGGAACTGCATGGATGTATTTTATTGCCCTAATATCATAGGGGAGTAGCTAAGCATCGTGGGGATGCCACTGTCTGGGACAGACAGAGAGAAGGGATGAAGTGCCCAGCTTCAGTTTGAAACATCCTGTAATGCCATCTTAAATAGTTCAGTCTTCCTCTTCTGCTGTATTAGACTGGCATTCTCTTCATTTTAATATTAGGTTAACTAAATGGGGTCAGTTTAAATCTAGTACATTTGGAAAAGATTTAAAAATAGATGTCAATAGTTTTAGGTTTAGTCCTGTGACACTGTACAATATGTTTTATCCAGCACTTGAAACATTTTAAGTGTAAGAATTGAAGGAACAAAGCTTTGTAATCACATTTCAACAGTTAACTGAGGGTGTGGGTTATCTGCTGTACAGAATTTCCTTCATTCAGTTTTAAGGTTAAATATTTGTTAGCAAAATTATCTTGTCCCCCCCCTCAACAGTAAAATAGTTTAGCATCTCAGAAGGAATATAACTGAAATAACCCAATTCACCAAAGGGGGGATCTAATGACCTAAGCATCCTCTTTGAAACAAAAAACTGCATGGAGTCTCAGGTTCAAATTGTAGCAGGCTCTACTCAGGCTACTGGAATGTGTTTTCTCAGGTTAATTTGAGAACAACCAAGTTCATTTAGCACATTTTCTAGATGAAAGTAATGGTCCTGTCTGTTCTATGTGGACACTGCCAATGCAATGGGGTTTTTCTTAAGTATTTGTCCTGGTGTCTCTGTCCAAAATTCCACCTTTTATACTATTAGAAAGCACACTGTATATCAGTTGAGCATGTGGCAGCATGCTTTAGCCTAAGGTATTTCACTTACGTTGCGTCTATAGAATTGTGCCTCCTCTCTCATTCTTATGAGAAGAGACATTAGCTGTAATGTGTATGGTATTTCCAACCACTGACAATGAAATGTGAAAATCATGAAGTCTCTTCTTATCATAGGACACTCAAGTTGGTAGTATCGAGCTACTGAGTGAGTCACTTGGAAGGTGTTCTGTTACAAAAGGAACCTGAAGAATTTCTTATCTAGACGTGGATGGGAAAGAATGGGTCTAGAAAAATTTGGATCAGTGTTGAGAGATCAACAAAAAGTTTAATTAATTATAAAGTATGTAAAGTAAGAAGTTTTAATGAATAAAAACCAGATTTTATAGGAAATTGGTTTTTTTACTAACTAGAGAATGTAAATAATAGTCAAAACACTTAAGTTTCCTGTTAGACCAAAACAGTGATGTTGATTTTAAAAAGAAACAATGAAACAGTTCTGAAACCAATCTGAGGAAAACAATGTCAAATGTAATGCAGGCACTTAAATTCCCCTCTTCTAAGAAGTCTTAAAATTCCCTTCTTCATGGGGAATAATTAGATAACAAAAACATGAAAATATTTCACTGTTTTCTGTAATCTTACCCTTCTCATTATAGAGATGGCTTCTGTAGAAAGGAACCGTGGATATCTTACTTCATCATTTACAATACTGTCAAAAACCTCTTCTTCATCATCTCCAGGGAAGGGTGACTACAATAAAATAGTTTAAAAACAAAAACAAACCTCAGTTTTGGAAGCTAAATTTTAAAATCAACCTATTGTTTCTAAATAAACTAAAGCAATTAGTTGCTGCAGCTATATTTAAGTAAAGGCAAAAAGGAGAACAAATGCCTTATTTCACATTCAGCTGCCAGTTTAGAGCTAGATGTCTTAATATGTCAAATTAATTTCTCTTTCCCTCCAATAGTTAATACAGCTTTCTATAGGGGAAAATGGGATAGTAATACTTTTTATAGACAGAGACACGGCAAGTCACAAGATATTATCCCTTAATCACTTTTTTAATAAATATTTTATATATTAGCTTTTCTGTGCATTAAGGCATAAAAAAATCTATTTTAGAAGTGTGTGTTTAAACAAACAAACAATCAATCAATTGTGGTAAAGCATTTATCAATACTCATTTTGGGTGGCTCCCACTCCCAGGTAATGTGGTCACCCCAAATTCATTTTGATAAAACATTTAGCACACCATACTATCCAGCAGTTTTAAAACTGTGGTTTATGAACCATTTGTAGGTCACATGGTGTTGTGAGTTGTCTCATTTAGATCTGAAGAAACAGAATAGTTACGAGTGAAGATGAAAAAGGACAAAAGGAGGTTATGTGATTAATTTTTTTCTAAAAGGATAAAATGCACACAGCATTAAAGAAAGCTGTTGATAAATACTTCTCTATTATTTTTCAACTTAAGCAATTGTACCACCTTTAAGGATGTTTTTGCAATTAGAACAGGAGGAGAAGTGATATTCATTCATATATTTAGGGTGCAGAATTTCTAGGCTATTACAAAGAAAACAAATTAAATAGGACATTCACAAAAATGAAGTGTGAAGAGCAAAACTGTGGTGTTGTAGCAATGTTACGAGATATGAAGATATAAAGAAAAAGTAGGTGAATCTTTTATTGCACCAACTTCAGCTGATGAAAGGGACAAGCCACCAACAGAAACTGGTCCAATAAGAGAGATTATCACAACTACCTTGTCTCTCAAAAGAAAAACAGTAAGTCAAATGCTAAATAAATGTGTTTTGCATCATGACTTGTAGGTTGCTATGAAAGCAGGTTACAGTTTAAGACTGAAGTCCAACTTCCATTGCAACTTCTCCCCTTCTTCACAGCATCATGATTTTCTCCCCAAAACTGTTAAGTTGAAATTTTCCACGCTTGCATTTAGGCCACAGTTGTGGTGTATTGTTGGGTCTTTTTTGGTTGGTTCACCTAATTTTGCTTAAATAATTTGGGCTAAAATATTAGATCATGAAAAAAGAATCCAGTACTTTTTTCATATGTTCTGATCTGAAATTGCCTGCTACAGTGTTAAAAAAGGTTGATGGCAAAACTTCAACCTTGTTTTTGTAAATCTCCCTAATACTCAGTCTAATCTGAAGATAATTGGTTAAATAGTTTGAAAGTTATGAATCAGTGAATGAATGAATGAAGTCTGGCATTTCATGTATGTTCACCAAAGCTTTTCCATCTCATAGACTCATAGGTCAGAAGGGACCAATATGATCATCTAGTCTGACCTCCTGCACAAGGCAGGCCACAAAACCCTACCCATACACATTTATAACAACCCCGAACCCATGACTGAGTTATTGAAATCCTCAAAAGTGAGATTTGTTCTCAAAACAGAACTGAATTTTTCTTACTTAAAAGAAGATATGTTAATTCTGTCTTAACACTGCATTGTGAGAAAACTCTGAAAGTTATGGATGGTCCCAAAATATTAACTCAGTCACTTTTACACCAGTTGCAGATCTGGCTTTAGGTGTTCATACTGCATAGTACCACTGAAATCAAATGAGCTACAATGATTGACACCTGCTGAGGATCTGGCCTACAGCCTATGGTGTTTTCTATTCCTCTATTTTTAAGAAAAAACCCCAAACCAAAAGCCACACCTTCAAGCTTTCTCATTAAGATGCACCATAAAAATCCATAGAAAATATGATGTGGAACAAGGATAGGACATTCAGGAATTTGAGAGCTTGAGATATCAAGTTTACCTTTGCGTTCAGGCTAGGTTTTGTAAGTTTGCCTACCCCACAAGACTTGTATGTCTGTATCAAATATAATTTGCTACAACTGTGCTTACCTCCCCAACTAGCATCTCATAGATGAGTACACCAAGACCCCACCAGTCCACAGCTCTTGTATAGGATGTTTCTGTCAACACCTCTGGTGCAAGAAATTCTGGAGTGCCACAAAATGTGCTTGTTCTATCTCCAAATCCCATTCCTGAAAAAATTACGGATTTTCATAAGAAACAAGCCGAATTCTTACTACTCCCTTTGCAAGTAAGCAACTGCTTCCGTCTGTAAGATTTATTTCTTTAAAAGCTCAGTTTACAAATAAAATGATCTTTTCCCCCATTTGCCAGCTGGGCAAACACCATCTTGACCCTGAGCATCTAGCTGACTTCTTTCCTTTTTTGTATATGACCATCAGTAATTATGATTCTGCAAGCCAAATTCGGCCCTCACTTACACCCTGATCATCACATTGAAGACAATGTGCTTGGAGAGATACAACAAGGTGGAACTTAGTAAACACTTCTGTTGGCACACAAGAAGAAATAGACTACATTTGTCACTCTCAGCACTACAGCCAGACCAACTAACAGAAGTAAAAAAGCATACACTTATTTTTTACACTAAAATAAGCAAATAAGATTAATGTGTACAGGGAGTGAATGAATTGCATAAGGTTTCATTTCACAGTGTCATTTTTCAAAGCAGAACCATACTTTAAATTATTAAGGTTTCTTTTACCAGATTCTATCTAGCATATGATACCAACGTCTTACCTAGGAGCTAGTTGAAAGTATACACCTATATAAATAAGGCAATATAACAAGTTTCTAGTAAAGCTGGCATGATTATTATTTGTATTACCATAGTGCTTGGAGCCCTAGTCACAGACCAGGCCCCATGATGACAGATATTGTATGTGCCACCAGTGGTGACAAATGGTATTACTGTAGACATCACTATGTATACATGTGAGCCATGATACTACTGCTCAAGAGCAGAGGTAGATTAAGATTTATTGGGGCCCTGAGCTCAAAGAACATTTGAATCCCCAACACCCTGGGGACTTGGGGGCACCAGAACCAGGAATGGGGGTCAGGGGGGGTCATGGCCTCCCCACTTTTTAACATGGGTGTAGTAGTGTCACGCGGTGCGGAGCTCACTGCCACAGAGTGGCACCAGCGTCTTCCCAATGGGGGAGCTGTGAAGGGCCTTAATCCTGCTTGCCCCAAGGTCCCACCCCCTGCACCTCCTTTTCCTCACCAAGGTCCTGTCCCCTGGCTAGGCTGGAAGCCAGAGCTGAACTGTGGAAAGAGCCGCCCAGGGAGCCCTGGACAGCATGCTTTCGGGCTGGGGGATGGTTTTGGGCACCAAAGGTAGGGCATGTAGAGGATCCAGACTCATTGGGTGGCTCTTACCACAGTCCCACTCTAGCTTCTGGCCTGGCCAGGGGGTGGGGCTCGGGAAGAAGAGGAGGAGCTGAGGGCGGGGCCATTTCTACACAGGTTCTGGTGCTTCTATGGGAGCCCCCAAATTGGTTGAGGCCCCTGGGCACAGGTCTCATGGGCCTGTGCATTAATCTGTCACTGATCAAGAGCATCAAGGTAGTTGAGTGTGAAAAAGTATGGGGAAAAGTGTTGTACCCCTCTAAGGGACAGGCTGGAGCCCACAGCCTAGGGATAATCAAGGAGGCCCTGCCACATACTGTGGCTCGGCTATTTAAATACACAAAGCTGAGGGGAGTAAAAGCCAGGCTAGCTGCAGTGGGTGGTGCTCTGTGTCTCAGGTGCTTGGAGGTAAGCCTAACCTGACTTAAAGACTGATGGGGACTAAGTTTGGGAGCTTTGAACAAGGGTCCTGATGAACTGTTTGTTGCAATGATTCCTGTCCTGAAACCTGATTAAAAAGTGACATGGCGTTTGGTTAACTTACTTTGGCTTCTCCTTGCCATGGGCTCTTAAAGTGACTCTGTTGCTGCTCTGCTTGGGGGAATTAAGGTGCAGCTCACCTGAACTCCATATTGGATTACAAGGGGACATGCAGGAACTGCTCACTCCTTTAGAAGGACATACAACACTCCTTCCCCCCAAAACGTCTTTGAATTATTGCACAGTACCAGTGCAGTTTTCTTGCTTTTTAACCCCACCGACACTATCTCACATCTACAGAATTGCAGTATTAGCAATGTGACAATGGTATTAGTAGGTCATGGGTAAACTCAGTGCCAAATTTTAAAGGTGAACTGCAAAGAAAATAAATTGATTCACCAATAAACTCTGCATGTTAATAAATATCCTATAGAGCTCGCTTTTATTGAAAAATGAGGAAATCTGTGTCTCCCATTGATCTTTTACACTTATAATATGATCTTTTGTCATTTTCTAGGGAATTTTTGTTTATAGTGGAATAGTTGCATCCAGTCAGATTCCCCCTTTTGAATGACCATCCCTTTTCTCCCACTTGATTGTGGGAAAAGGAAACATGTTCCTCAATCCAGGCAGAGAACATGAATTACTGCTGCTGGGTCTGTTTTATGTCTCATTTGGAAGACAGCACCTCCAGCAGCTAGATGCCAGAAACTATCAACCTGGGTGTCCTTTCAGAGATATTTCTCTATGTTGAGCTGTGCTGTATTTAGGGGATTATTTCCACTAAACTTTGTTGTGCAAGGTATTTGAAAATTGTTGAAAGTGGACAATGAATTAGTGATATGGCAACAGTATGATGTAGACTGGGGAAGAAAATGAATGCTTCTAGATATTATTGCATGATGTTTGTAACAGGAAGAAGCACTGTTTAGCAAAACGTGATATGATTTATTGTTAACATGCAGATATGACAAAGTAACAACTCTCTTGGGTACAGTCACTCCAACACAGAAAGAAGAGGGGGACCCCCATGGCAGACACACTGGCGCTCTCCCCACTGAGCATCTTTTGCTCGCACTGCTCTCCATCTGAGACGATCCCAGAGATATTTTTCTACAATGATACATAGAGTAAATATGCTAGGTGCTCTTATTTCTAGGACTGCTTAATTGCTAACAGTCAAGTGCAATCCCACTGAAAAATCATTTTAAAAAAGCAGTTACCTTCTTTGCAAAGACCAAAGTCGGCTATTTTCACAAATCCTTCTGTATCCAGCAATAAGTTATCCAATTTCAAATCTCTAAAAAACAAATATTTGAAAGTAAAATGGAACTACTGATATTCCTATAGTGGTACTCATAATCATCATCATCCACTCGAAGGTAAAAAAGTTATTTAAAAATAAAAGAGCAGTGCAATGCCCCTCTTAAGTTTTGGTTATCCCTTCCCCAATTTAAGACTTCCATCAATAATTTATGCTTTACACTCATATTTATGCCAGAACAAACTTTTTCTGCTAGCATAGAAAGAAATACATCTTCAATAAAAAGATAATGCTTCTGCTGGAGTGAATCAGGGTGGAGATGAAGAAAACAGTGTTAAGGAGAAATTGTTAGAATTCTAGTCCTGAGAAAGTGTCAATTACTTACCTATAAACTATTTTGTGCTCATGTAAATACTGGAGTCCAAGAACCACACACGCAGCATAAAATCTGTTTGAATAATTAAATAAAGCTAGAATTTCAGTGCATTTCATTTAAGGCAATTTAGATTTAAGCATATTAGCATATAAACTTGCATTATGACAGCCTAAAAATATACTGATCTTTTAACCAAAACAGAATATATATATATTTTTTCTAACCGAACTGGGTGGAATGTATTTTAATAATGGCTTTAATCGTTAGTTTATTTCAGACTATTACAGTACTAACTGAAGTGATCCAATACACAAGCATGCAGAGGCAAGCAAAGTTGAACATAGTTTTTTTTAAGCACACTGTAATAGAACATTTTATATCAAAGACTTTAAATATTTAATGGTATTAAAGGAGTAAACAACTTACACTGCTCTTGGTTCAGAAAAGACATCAGTATGAATGTGCATCATCAGGTCTCCACCAGCAGCATATTCCATTACAAAGCAAACATGATCTTTGGTTTGGAAACAAGCAAAAAGGTTCACCAAAAAGGGATGCCGTACACTATTCACAGTTTCAAAAATTCGCTTTTCACACATAAGGCTGCAAACAGAAAATATTTTAACAGCAAAATTTAATACTGAATGTTATTTTACAAATTTCAGCACAGAACAGAACAGTACCAACTCCCCCCAACTTCCCTCCCCCCCCGCCAAAAAAAAAAAAAAGCTTTCATAATTCTCTAATCTTTTTCTGATTTGATGCCCTAAAGGCTAAAATTTCAAAGTGCAATGCAGAATTTTAACTGTACAACTCTGCTGACTCGGAAGGGAGTCATATGGCTAACATCTCATGAAACATCTTTGAAAACACCTGTAGAAATTTCTCAAAATGCCCACAAATTTAAACCATAATAAACTATAATATTTAAGATTAACTGATACAAATTTTACTGATATCTATGCATAATGTACAAAAAGTGGGAAAACAATTCCAATGAAGGAGCTGCTTGTCCAGATTTTGGGCAAAGGAAGCCAAAGTGTTACTCCTGGTGTTTGCTATGAAAACCATTTCATGAATTTCTAGCCTTGTAATTTAGTTGTCTTTCTTTTTGCGTGTCACAGGACAATACAAACATACATTCTCTCAAATCAAATGAACAGTAAATACCACATAAGAATCATTGGCCAGTAATTTTCCTCCATGTTTTTCAGTCTTCACACAGTCTTGAGAAACACACCATACCACATCCCATCCAGTCAGCCATGCTGTTGAACACTACTCACCTTTTGCCCTTGGGACCAGTCCCTGCAAAAAAAAAAATTCAGAAATCCTCCTCTGCTCATCCAACCCAAATGTCCTGCAAACTCAAGTTTTCTTCATCTGATCGTCTAGATATCTGTCATCACTCCAGTTATGTTGTAAATATGGGCGATTACCTCCTTCCTAGTCATGTATGAAGTAGATAATATGTAGCAATAGCCTATAACATTGCAATTCAAAGGCAAAAAGCTTCTTAATGTCCAGTTTCCTACACACAATAAAACGCTAAAGACAAGAGACTGCAGCAATTTCATTTTACACTTCATGGCTTTGCTTCTCCAATTATGGCTGAGTGTTGCTACAGCAGCAGTCACAAGTTCAATTCTATGTCAGATATTTAAGTGATTTTTAGCATCCCTTGTAGTCAGACATTACCCAGGCACTTGAAGTGCTCAATGCACGCCAATGGTTCCTCAGATTTGAATAGGAACATTTTTGCCTTTTCAATCAGATGTCACTATTGTCTGTCTTTGAATGTGATATCTTTAGATCCAATTTCTCTGTCTCCACTGCTATTCTTTCTAGCAACATTTGCACCTCTTCTTGTGACAATCCAGTCAAGTCAATATCATTGGTGAAGAACAGATGACTAATTTTTTGTCCACCAGCAGGTTCATGTCTTGTAAATTTCCATCAGTGGCTCCTCTTAAGATTTCTTCAAGGTAACAGGTTGAAGAGATGCCCACAATCACGAAAGCAGACATGCTGCCAGAGATTTATTGCCCGCTTATTACATTTTCACCAATTTCGATCAGGCATAAAATTTCCCAAAGAGGTTTGTCCTATATGCTGTCAAACATTTTAGCAAAATCCACAAAAACTTGGACCTTCCATTGTTCTCCAGCACACTCACATAGCACATGCAGATTAAATATTTGATCCACGTTCTCCTTTAGGGTCTAAATCCCACCTGTTCTTCAGTCAGAAAGTTCTCTATCTTGGCTGCAATTCTCTTCAGGATGATATGCAGCAGTATTTTTCTAAGGTGTGTCAATGAGGTTTTCACAAAACAGCTGGACCTTCCTGTTTATGAATAGGAACCATCAGGGACTGTGTCCACATCTTGGGTCATCTTCCAGACTCCCAAATCAGTGACAAGCTTATAATATGTCTGGATGAGTGCCTTTCCACCGTTAGTTAATTCTGCTTGTATTTGTATGTTATCCACTTCAGGGGCTTTACTAGTTTTTGATGTCTACATCACATCCTCAGCTTTTTCAATTGTAGGTTCATCGGGATAAGTCAAGCTTTCTTGTATAGATCTCCTCTACCTTTTTCACTTCCAACTTAGAATTAGTTTCACTCATATTACAGAGTTCTTGGCCATACCTATGCCAAATGTTGGATGAAAGGGTATTTTTCCTGCCAAAAAACCTTTCAGAAAAGAGTCCTGATGATTTGATAGGCCTTCCTAGTAGAATCCTTTTGAGGCAGATGCCATATGTTGATGTACTGTTCTTCAAGCCAAGCTTCTTTTGCCACTTTAATCAGTGCTTCTATTTCTCACATGATATAGAAATATTGCTCTCTTACAATTTCATCAGTCTTCCTTTTTGCTCTTGGTTTCCTTCAATGATCACACAACTCCATCTTCTCTGTGATCCAGGTTTCTTCTTTCGGATCTGAACTCCTGGGGAAACATCTGTGGTTTGTCATGCAGCAGGAGATGTCGTATTCTATCTGATGTATGCTATTAGTGCAGAGGTCAGCAGCTTTTATTCAATTATCTTTTTGAATTCCACTTGTTTCATTGACTTCCAGTTTTGTCAATGTTATAAAACAGACTCTGAATGTACTTGCTTCAGACAGACCTGAAGAAGAAGAAGAGCTCCATGTGGCTCAAAAGCTTGTCTCTTTCAGTAGCAGAATTTAGTCCAATGAAATATATTGCCTCACCTTGTCTCTTTATCAACACAGAGATCAGTTTTGGTAGAAAACTGCGAGCGTAATGCTCTAATTGGTTTATGAAACCCTACAATATTGACATGCATCTATTGTACTGTAGTTATTTCCCCACTTTTTGTACATTATGCATAATGATAAGACTGTCATGGAAATCACAGATTCTATGACTTCCAGAGACCGTGAAATTATCCTTTTCAGCTCCTGCCCCGTGACCTAGAGCAGAGGGGCAGAAGCTATCAGCTTCTGAGGGCTGTGGCGCTCTCAGATGATCTAGAGCTCTCAGGGGGCAGGAGAGGGCAGCAGTTCTCAGCAGCTGCAGGGACCCCCAGCTCTGAGCCGCCTCCAAGGTCCCTGTTGCGGTCAGCCAGGGTGGGTGGCAGGGGCCCCTGGCTCCAAGCCACTGCCAGCAGCAAGGACTTCATGGCTCGAAGGCATTGGGGGCCTGTTGCTGTGAGCTGGGGTGGGTGGCAAGGGCCCTGTGGCTCAGAGCCACTGCGGGGGGAGCCCAGTGCTTTGAGCTGGGACTCTGCAACTCTCAGCCACCACAGGTAGCAGGGTGACCCCGGGGCTCAAAGACACAGCTCCCTGCAGCCGTGCTCAGCAGGGGGATTCCGGAGCTCAGCTGGTCCCCAGATCCCAGACAGGGGGCTCCCACTGCTCTGAGCTGCCATGGGTGGGGGGGAGGTGGCCCCCACGGTGCAGCTCTGGGCCTCCAGGGGAGGGGTGCTGGACCTCACACACCTCTACTTCTGTCCTGCAGTAGGGATTGGGCTCTCATCCAGTCAGCCCCATTTTTATAGTTATTTTCAGTAAAAGTCAGGGACAGGTCATTGTTCTGTGAATTTTTGTTTACTGCCCATGATCTGTCTGTGACTTTTACTAAAAGTAATGGTGACAAAATCTTAACCTTAATTATGCATAAGATGAGACTTAAAACTCTGCTGCCTTGGCCACATGTTTTGGAGAGTTCAATTAGCAACTGAACTACTCATTGAATTTGGACAGAATTCCCCAGTTTGCGTTTCTCTTTAGTTGAAAAAGGAGGAGTCCAATCAAGCATGGTCCCCAGTTTTGCCAAGTAGATCTGAGATAAAAGTTTTAGAGACTATTATGCTGCATGTGCAAATGTTTCCTTTTGAAGCCCTAAGGGATAAAAATGAGAGGAATCCACAATCAAATGTCGGCTCACAACCAAATGTTATCAAATTTCTTAGAGCTACACACAAATAATTAAGTCAAAGTGATTGTCCCTCCACACAAGCTTAACTCAGTGCTTCAAGAATTGACAGTAGCTCCCTCTGACCCTGTTCATTCTGCTCATATATTTCCTCTTTAAACGGAATGGTAGTAATTACTGTATGCTGCTGAAAAGAAAAGTGAGGATGCTGGAAGTTTTGTTCATCCAAGAATCTTTCATGCAGTTTCACTGGGACTAAGTGGTTTGTAAAAAAACCCAAAAACTCAGGACTATTTTTCCAAGTAACTCAGAAATTAATATTTTAGTTGTAAACCTCAAATTGTCATAGCATGAGACATCAACATTTATTTTGCAAGAACAAAATTAGCTTGCAGATCAGTAAAGCCATGGTTTGTTTTGGACTGCTAAGAAAGGAATGAGTTTCTAAAGTCAATGAATTTGTTCATTAGATTAGCTGTATTAAAGAAACAGGTGATTCTTGGTTTTAGCTATATTTCTTCTTCTGCTAGATCAGCAGTTCTCAACCTATTTACCATTGTGGGCTGCATATGCAACTCTCTGTGTTATGTATTACGCACCCATGCAATACATGTATATTACCTATACATCCACCAAAGAAATAAGGTTTAATATTTATTATCAGACAGCAATGTGAGTCAAATCAATATAGTCCCTTGCATTTGAACACTGAAAAATATCTACCAAGAGTATTTTAAATTAGCAAAATAAGGCAAAACATTAACTGTTAAAATTAATTTAGTCTCATATTAGTGGGAGATCTGGCAGTTGGGCACATGTCCCTCGATGCCTGCTCTCACACAGTCAGGGCAGGGGTGATCCCACCCATGGAGCCATGGGGGACCCTAGCTGGGAAGCTGCTCAAGGGACAAAATTTCTACCCCACACCAGCTCTCCCCCCAGAGACAGAACTTATAGGGCAGCATCCTGCTCTGGCTGTGAGCTCCAGATCTGGACATGGCTTGCAAAGGACAGACAAATGGATGCTGTCTGATGGAGGCAGCCCAGGGTGCAATGGACCCTGGAGCATGCTCATCCTCCCCAGAGGCGACATGTAGCTGTGGCTAGTGAGGGGGCACATGCTCTCCCATTTCTCTGGATGCCTCTGGTGTGGATGTTCAGAAGTGAGGAGACAGCACTCCCCCTAGAGGCAGCACTCAGTCATATCCTCCTCTTCCCCCTGCTCTTTCCTCTCCCCCCCTCATCCCCTTTCGTCTCCACGCTGTCCTTGGCCTATTCCTCTACTCCTACCCCATTTCCTTCTCTCCCCCCAAACCTATTCCATCCTGCTTTGTTCCCCACTGCCTCTTCTTCCCATCCCATCCTCTTGGCCTGCCCCACCCACGGGCACTTACCATTGTACAGGAACAGGACCCAGAACAGTATGACGATCCAAGAGGTAGTAGGACCTAGGAGGCAGCATCCCGGAGCTGCCAACCTCAGCTGGGGAGAGAGGCCAAGCCAGCCTCCTCCCTGCCAGGATGAGCGGAGCAGGCGATACTCCCTGCAGCACGGGATAGGAGGAAGCAGCCGGCCACTGGTTGAGCTCCTCCTGTCACAGGGGGCTGCTTTGCCTTCCCTGCTTGCGGAGAGCACTCTGGCAGGGCTGCCTTGTGCCATCTCCCCCTCAGCCTGCCATGCCCCCTGCCAGAGGGAAGCGGCAAACTTTTAAACTGGGCTGCAGCTGTGTGCTAATTGAGCCGCATGTGGCCTGAGAACCACTGTGCTAGATTTTATTCTTCTCAAAGTCATGTTTGTTTCCTGGACTCTGAAATGATTGGAATTTTTTGAACACTCAAATAGTGACCTGGAATTCAGGGTTGTTTTTTTTTAAACCTCATCATTTGGATGTTTGGTCAATAACTGCTGAGGTACCATTCCTCAAGAAGGTAAGCCCAGGAGACCATATCATAATGGCCCTTCCAGTGGTAGGGCAATTTACGTGTTCTCTCCCAAACAAAAAAGAGTCTATTATTATACTCAGAAGATCTATAGACTACGATAAAAGCCTCTAGTAACAGCCAATTCCTGTGTGTTAGGTTTCCCTTTACCTGCCAATAGGAATATGAACTTAACAGTTCTTGACGGATACAAAGAACTCATTGAAATCAAATTTGCAGGTACTGTGGGAGACTTCTCTTTCCACTGTAGCCATTTGTGAACATTTCATATGTATAACCTCAATACTATTTTTAATTAAATACAACTGGACTGAGAAACAAATGCCTTACATGAGAATTCCTCTGCTAAATACAATCTGAACTCATTCTGGTCTCAGTAACATTACTCCATTAAAGTCTATGATAATTTACAATCCAGTTACTATTTCCTGCAGAGGAAAACGCATACATGATCATGTATTAGTTACTTTCTTGAAACTGACCTGTCTACTTCATCACGAGCAACAATGTCCCCTTTCTTTAATGCTTTAATAGCAAACATCTCATTTGTGTTTTTGTATTCAGCCAGCAGCACCTGAAAGAAAATGTAAGTGATTTATTCATCAGGTGAGTTTTTGTTTTTTTGAATATACTTGTGGTCATAAAAAAAATTACCTTTCCAAAATGGCCTCTCCCCAGTACAGCACAACACCTAAAATCCTGCAGACTAAATTGAAATCTTTGTGTTCTGTAAAACAGCAATACATGTAAAAGAGTTACAGAAAACTACAAGTTAGGGTTAACAACAAAACATAGTAAAAAACACATGCATTTTTTTTCGTTTGTTTTTACCGTCTATCTTCAGGCTCTCGTATATTGGTATACTTTATGTCTGTGCGTGGAATTTCAGGCTCACAAATTATTTCAGGCTGGAGTTTTGGAACAATACTATCTCTCTCATTTTCATAATCAAAAATAGCTTCTGCATCCTGTGAAATATGTAGAAGAAATAGAAATCTGAAAATTTAGAAAATGACACTGCTGAAGAATGAAGAAATGTACTATATTTAAGGAAAGTGAAGTAAAAAATACTGCAAAACTTCAACAGTGTGAAATTTAAAATATCAATTAGCCTAAAATGCTATATTTACTGACTGGCCTCTGTTAAATCCTATTCTTCTAAAGTCATTCCATTCTTTGTGAATATTAACACACATTTTTGTATAAATTGCAGGAGTGTGGTTTTGGGGCCTATGAAGCAACCAATAGAAACAGTTTGACTTAAACACTTAAAAACCACAGAAAAAGACCCATCTTCATAATCAGTATTAAAGCATACCATATGAAATTATGTACAATTTAACTGATAAAATTTCATATACACAAATTGTAGTGATTTCTATTTAAAACAGAAGAAATAAATCCACTGTAACGACATAATGTCGTAATACAAATATTAGATATTTGATTAAACATCTGAAATGCTATGTAACACTTTACAACTAGTTTAAATGTTTTGCCTGAATGGGTGTATCCGGTGCTTTTATCTCAGATGAAGAGTCACATATTTCTCCAAGGGATGATGCACGGGGTGGAGCAGGCGGTGCTTCAGGTTCAAGTTCAAAGTCCAGTTTGGCTACAGGAGAGTCACTTACAGAAAAACAAATCCACTCAGAGTACAATGGAGACTGTTTCACTAACATTAAAAATCTTAAGAAAAGCCTGTTTAATATGTTTCTAGAAAATCTTGCTTTTAAGAATACAACAAAATGGATGTCCAACTAGAAAATATCAAGGTTTTGAATTTTGTAGACTAAATAAGGAGAGTTTTTCATTTACATATGTAAATAAGAATTGCACCTCAATGTAAATCTGGCTTCAAAATCTTAGACATTTACCTAGCTGGCTGTGCTAGTTCAGGAATGCATGTATCAACCACGGGCACTGTAGCAGGCACAGGAGCTTGAGGGCTGAAGGTACCAGAATGATTTACTGTAGGAATAGCTCTTCTCACCAGCCTTCCCCAAGTGGCAATATTAATATTCATTTGAGGAGCTCTGAGAAATGTTTTGCCTGTAGATATTGTGAATAAAGAAAATAGAGCCAAGTAATTTTCTTTACATATTACCAAAAGCTATAATTAAAATTCATTAGTTTATAATTTATGAAGAACTGAATTTGTCATGTTCCTTAGCAATTCTCAGCTATTCACCATTAACTACTATTGCATAATAAACAATTCTAAACAAACATTTTTAAATGTAACATTAAAGATTTACTATCATCAACTTTAATTGCAATTATATTTTAGGACTGTGCATTAAAAACATGGCAAATCTGCAAAATATTTGTAGCTTTATAATTTAATATGTTAATTCCTAATAGTTACCTTGTTGTTTTGAAAAAATTTTCTTTTGTCTCTGGAGTTTTGGTCTTCTTTCAATAACTGGATTAAAAAATGTAACCTGCAGTTCAGATAATTTGTATATTACAATTCAACTTCCAGAATATAATGCATTCTTAAGTGTTTATTAAAAACAATTAAAAATATTCTGCAATTTCGTTATTTGAAATATGGTTGAGTTTTGCCTTCACTAAGTGCACTTACCTCTGCAAATAGGGTACCCTGTGGTTCAAGATAGAGACACATGCCATGTCGCTGGTTGTCTAAGAAATCTTCTAACCTCAGAAACTTCACTGCGCACAGAGATCTCCAATCCCGCCAGAAAACTGAAATTTCTAATTCACGTGACTAAGACAGTAAACAAACAAAAGAAGTGTTATACTGCTGCCTCGGTGCAGGCACACTTACGGGATCTAGTGCCTCTAGTGTTGAGGTGAAGATCTGTATACAAAAGCTGGAGATGCATGAGCACTCTCATATTGGGATGATGTAAGTGGCTCAGTCTAGATCAGGGAATGCACCTTCCCCTCCACACTGAACTCCTGTTTCTCCTCAGCCTCTGAGGCATAGGTGAAGGTGGGTGTGAAGCATGAATATAGGAGTAACTCTTAAAGAGTAATAGTTACTGTTAAATAACCATTCCTTTTTCTTCTAGTGTCTCTGTGCATTCCCACTTATGAATGATTGGCAAGCCGTGTCCCTGTCAGAGGATGGTGGGTGAGGAGACCTAGGCAAAAACAGACTGCACCACCACCTTACTAAACTGAGCACTGGAGTGCAAGGCCAAGTCCCCCTTTTTTTTTTAAACAAACAAACAAAACATTACTCATTCATCAGAACTCTGTGTTACCTGTGCCTTTAGTTGAGAATCTTCAAGCCAAGAGGCACTGGTTTCCTGGCAAGAGAGTAACTATACTCAATACATCTCTTAATCCAAATCTATTTGATTTTGTGAAAGCCTTAATTTTCTCTAGGTAATAGCACATGGCTGTGTGTTAAGGCATGCAAATGGGACTCGCCTGGGTATACCTGGGGTTGGGGGAAGAAAATGGGGAGGGCGACATACTATGACAGATGAAAATCTAGAAGTCCCATAGCGCAATTATATCTGGATAGAACATCTTGGTAATTTGCCATTTGTAAACCCAAAGAGGTGGAATAATAGGCTCTCTTCCCAAAAGCATCCAGTTTATGCTGCTCTCCATCCAAGGATACAAGACAGGGGCCCCTTGTTATTTTTAGATAATTCTTGGGCTGCAGAAACATGTCTGGAATCAGCAGAGGGATGTTGTAACAAAACTGGTATCCTTTGAAGGTACAAGACACATAAGATTAGTTCTTTTTGATACTGTGGATGAGAACAGAGAGCCAAATGTCCTTTGCTGGATGGAGTAGTCATGGAAGAATAGGAAATGCAGCCTTATCTTTTGTCTGCCATGCCATAATATCAAAAAGGGTATCAGATGAATCTGGTGCTGAAACCCCCGTCTGAAACTAAAGAATGTCAGCAATTCTCCCCATCAGCTCTTGAAAACGCTTCAGTCCATCTCTGCTCCTGATGAACAAAGTCCCAATCTGGTAAAAGTCCCAACTGTTGGTATAATCCCCTATGGGGGACTCCTCCATTTTCTCTGAAGGAGCCTCCTCCCGGTCATCATAAACATGTCACTCTTCTTGACGCAGTAACTATGCTGGTGATGACTGCTGCTGGTCACATCTATTCCAACTCAGACATGGCTGTTCTCAAAGGTAGCAGTGCCAGAGATGAGGCAACAGCTGGGAAAGCTCTCTGCTACAATGAAGCACTCTCCATTGACAGGAAGGGCATCAGTGTCAATGTTATGGCCAGTGCCAAAGTGGGTGCCATGCTTGTTTTGGTGGTATCAAGCAAAATCTTCATTCGTGTCTGAAAGTAGGGCCATACCAATAGATGAAGGGGGTCCCATATAAAGGTCTTTCCAGGCATATAGGGATTTTGGTAAAGAAAGCCAGGTCGGTTTTTTGGAGCAAATCATATGAGACTGAGCGTTGGGGGTTCCATGCTCAAGGACTGCTCTGGCTGGATACCAATGATGAATATTGCTCTGCAGAGTCAGGCAGCAGAGGCATATGCAAAAGCTTTGAAAGACGCTGCCAGCCACAAGAGGGAAAGTTGACAGTGTAGGAGATATGGGCACCATTGAGGTGTCCAGATCATTTGGCACCAATGCCACTAGATGGAGGGGTGTGTGCCAAAGGCATCATCAAAACAGGCAAGAAGTCCCTAAAGGTCATATGCACCAGTGGAGGCGAAGGGCAATGAAAATCTCTTCTCCTTCAGCTCCTTTTCAGAATCAGAATCATTCTTCATTTCCTCCCTCTTCCCTGGAAAAGCATCACTAGGAGATCTGGAGGCTTGTCTCTCACTCATGACATCGATCAGTATTGACTAATGGCACTAGGGGAGTTTTTTGGGGTCAACAATGGACTCAGTGTAGATCACATTGCTGAAACAGTTTCTTTTGATGGAGCTTGTGGCACCGGACAGATAGAGCAGCCCCAGAAGATGTTTGCCTCAGATATATCTATCTCAGGCCTGACATCAAGGGCAACAGAGTACGTCTCAGCTTTCCTTACAGAAGAAGAGCTCAAAACTTGAGTGTTAGGATGGTCCAGTTCAAAGCTTATGTGCACTGCAGTCTTAATTTTCTGTTCTTACTTGTCCAAGTGAGGGTTCAGAAAATTGTGCACTGGAACATTACGCACCGAATGTGTGTCTTGGTAAAGATGGGTGACCAGGTCTCTCACCTTCTGAATCCTCTACAGCAGCGGTTCTCAACCTGTGGGTCGCGACCCCGGCGGGGGTCGAACAACCAAAACACAGGGGTCGCCTAAAGCCATCGGAAAATACATATTTCCGATGGCTTTAGCCGCTGAGAAGTCGCGCTACCATCTGTAGCAGCGCTATTCAGCTGGAACGCACACCGTTATGGATGCGCGTTCCAAACTGAATGCCTGCGCGCATGCGCAGACGTGATTGCATCATCCGTCCGGGGCCTAAGGGGCGGAGGAAGCGGGGGGAACGCTCCACAGTCCATAGCAGCGCATTACGTGTGTCCGGCGCTTGCTGACGTCATCAGTTTTGAAGTAGCCACCAAAATTATTTTTTGGTTTGGGGTCACCACAATATGAGGAACTGTATTGCGGAGTCACGGCATTAGAAAGGTTGAGAACCACTGCTCTACAGGGTTCAGGACTCAATACTGCCTCAGGGATAACTCCAACTACTCTACCTTTACTATAACTAGCAATAAGTAGAAGCCAGGCTAACTAACTCCAGGACTCAAGAGAGTTTCATTTTGCTCCCTAGGGCAGCAGCAAGGAAAATCAGATGGTCATGTGGAGGATGGGATAAATTCCCTTATGTAGATAGAGCCGATGTCATCGCCCTACCACAAGAACACTCCTGCACTCTACACAGCTTTATTAAACAGTTCTGTAGCTTTACACTAGGGGCACTAGATCTCATAAACGGTAATGCACAGAGGCCCTCAAAGCAGAACAACTGTTATTAATACTAATTTGGTTAATCACTCTCGGCTTGAAAAGCAATATAAAACTGAAATGTAATCAAATATCATTTCTAATATCCAAACAAAAAACCCCCACAAATTAGATCTTTTTAAGGATAAAAGAAGAAAGTTCACCACTGTTACAAAGGCTACTTGTCAGGAGTAATTGACAGAGCAAGAGTCAACCCTGTGTAAAAACAGTTTTTTTCACATATACGTATGCTGTTTATGGGACACTTTATTTTAAAATATTTTAATACATTTTAAAAATCAAAGTAGTTTTTTTTCCTGAAATTATAATTTATACACAGACACAATAACTGCCATCCACAAAACCCCAGTATATTACATCTCAGTGACTAGGTGCCTGAGGTCATTTGAGCAATTCTGCTTAGTAACTCCAGAATTAACTACAAATTTGCAGAGCATTTTGTGGCTCACAAGGGGTAAATTCTAAGTTTTTCAACTAACTGGAACTGTTGATATATCTTGCTAAGTAAACCCCAATCTTAGTAATTTTTTTTAATTCTATATGCTTGTTATGAAAGATGCTACAAAAATAAAGAATAATACTTGACAAAATAATGACTAAACTTTATGGAATTAATTATAGCAATAGTAAGCAGGACAAACCGGTGTACAGTGACTGCATGACAAATAAACCGTGATAGCTGTTTTAAAAGCAACAGTATAAGAGGCAGAAAACATGAAAATATGAGGGGATGCTGATTAGTCGTGTTTATTCTCATGGCTAAAACTCTTTGTAACCAAGATCACAAGGCTCCACATATAACCCATGCATCAGAGGTGAAACTGCTAGAACACTAACCCTCTACCACTTCTTGCCATGAACTTGCTTCCATGAAGAACAGGAATACTTATATACATGGAATCTGAAGAGGTTCAGAACAGTTGAAAAGAACAGGACACAGAGAAGCATGAAGTTAATCTATGAAATTGACAATCTCCATCAATGGAAACAGTACAGTATCCTTACCCTGTCTAGTTCCAGTGTAAACTTCTGATCCCATGACTGATTAGAAATAGGCTTCCAGCTAGTTTGACCAACCACAGTGTTGTCCAGCTTCAATACAGCACAGACTTCATCTGTAAGTAAGTTACACAAACTCAGCTTAAAAGTCTAAGAGGATTTTCTACAAACAAAAAAACGTCAGTGTTAATGCCTTATTAAAAAATACCATTATGCCCACACGAACCAATTAAATGTAGAATTAAGAATTTTTGATCCACCAATATATCAGATGAAGAGCTATACCATTGAAGTCAATTTCACAAGTCACAATATTCAGATTAAAAGCAAATATAACGTGGGTATGTGGTTAGTAAATCTGATGAAATTTTGAATGCTCTTAATCTCTTCCCTTCCCTCATTTGTTTTATACAGTAGCAACAGCGCCCACCAAGAACCCCTTTTAACTAAAGATTTAAAACAATGTCTTTTTTTTTTTTAAACTGGTCTCTTTCTTCATGAGGAATATGCATAACAGGATGGGAAGTGACTGCTTGAGGTTTAGTTGTAATAAAGATAGAGTCGCTGATCAGGTTTTACACTGCAGATCTTTTTAAAATGAATAATTAACTTTTTCTGAGCATTTTAATTAGACTTTAAAAAATAAAAAGTATACTGAACTGGACAGGTCATCTGTTTTCAGAAGGTTTCGACTACTCCCACTTTTACTTTTGCTTGTTCTGCCCATGAAAGATGTTCTGGCTTCACTTGGACTCCAGCCAGGTAGTGTAATTGATGTGGCTTTTGATCGACCAGGGACATTTTCTAGAATATCTTGGCAGCCCATGAGCCTTACTTCTAAAGTACCTGAAACATGATAAAAACAGGTGCTTTTGCCACATACTAAGTTCTTATGTGTACACAGTATGACTAGTGAATGATTTCATATTAGAACTTCACATTTTGACCTATACAGAACTTATTGAGTAATAGAATTTGGAGTTATTTGCTTCAGTGAAGTGATTACAGACTCAACATAAATAGCATAGTGTTGGGGTTTTTTTGTAAGTAAACCCACTGAAATTAAAAAATTAAAAACAGGAAGATTAATATGGAATCAAACATCAGCAGCGGTTACAATTCAGTGGTATATCACAAAATCATTTTATAAGCATAACAGAATAGATAGTTTTAAACATCTTAATTCTTAGTATGTAAGCAACATAAGCAAAAGAAAATGAACAGAACTGATAACAGTAGGGAAGAAGAGAAATTGTCAAAGAAATTGTTAAAGAAAAGGCAACTTCTCATGAATTATAGCTGTGTTAATATTTATTTTAGGTAACAGATAGCATGCACTAGACATCATTCTAACAGGCATTTTTCAAAAAAGATGTGATTAATTTACTTTCTGAATAAGAGCATATGTATCGAAGCATGGCAGGTTGGTTTTTATTTTTTGTAGGAAAAACCTTTTAGGAAACCTGAATACTTAATATGTTGACTATGAAAGCAAGTCCTTATGTTATGAAAATACTGAAATACTTAACTATGTACAGCAATTAAAGAGGTACTGTCATGTCATATTTGACCCAAAATTTAGGTCATCTAAAAATAAACTTTTCTAAAACCTAACAATGAAAACCTTCCTATGAATATTTTTCAAATATAAAGTTTTTAACAAGGTTTCTAGACAGCATTATAATGCTGTTTTTGCAACCCAAATAATGCAACATTGTACTAATGCAAAAAGGGAAACTGACCTTGAACTGATAGGCAACTCTATTTTATTGTGCAAGTTGTTAAAAATGCAAATAAGTAAGTAGATAAACAGTGAAAGCTAAATTACATTTTTTGAGTTTTCAATTCAGTAAGAAAATGTAACATTAAGATTATCTGTTGAGGGGACAACAGCTTACTAAATATATAACTAAAATAAAGATAAAGAGAACACCAGCGTGCTTTCTCTCTTTCTCTTTAAATAAAGCAATTAATGATTCTACTAGTTTGTTGAAGAAACATTAAGAAAGCAAATTTTGTTCCTGTGCACTGAACGCAGAGTTAAACATATGCATAATTTAAAATCACTTGATCACTTGTACCTTAAACATATTTGGATTTGCTGAGGAAGATGCTCTTTTATATACCTGAGTATGAGGCCTTCATCAGGCTGCTTCCCAATCTAAGGGATGTCTATCCTCTCCGCAGCAACACTGTAATGTCTGAATCAACAGTACAAGGACATCCAAGGAGGCACCCTCCTTCTTGAGTAAGAATTCTTATACTGATGCAATCAAATTTATTGAAAGCTTGTAGACTTAGACTGGCCAGAAGGACCATCATGATCATCTAGTCTGACCTCTGACACATTGCAGGACACAGAACCTCAACCACCCATTCCTGTAACAGACCCCTAATCTCTGGCCGAGTTACTAAAGTCCTCAAATCATGATTTAAAGTCTTCAAGTTACAGAGAATTCAGCATTTACTCTAGTGTAAACCTACAAGCTGTTAAACCCCGGGTTCGAGATGTAATTGCAATGGACCGGCGAAACC
>ML675646.1:29668958-29682019 GCA_007922155.1 Mesoclemmys tuberculata
CCATACTGGGGGCGGGGTGGCCATTATGTCTGCCACCTCCGTTAACACAAGCCAATCTGACCTGAGGGAAATTTCTTTCCAACATAAAATATGGCGGTCAGTTAGACCCTGAGCATTCTGGCAAGATCCAAACAGCCAGATACCTGGGAAAGAATTCTCTGTAGTCACTCAGAGCCCTCCCCATCTAGAATAGTCTGCAGCCTCCACCTGCAGCCGCCATGTTATCAGGGCAGTGTGGTATTCAGCGAGCACTCAAGCGCTTAAGGAGCCTGCTTTATTCTGTGTCAGTTCCAAACAGCTGTGCATAACTAGAGCTTCACAGCACTCTACTCAGATGCTTTCTAGGACGCTCAGCCCTTAAAGGCACAGTCCCCAATACCACAGGCAGCTAGAGGGGTACTTGTCTCATCCTCAACAAGATAATGGCAACAAGCCAGTGATGTGGCATCTTTTCTGAAGCTGACACATGACCATCTGGGAGCGATAAACCCCAACAAGCCATGCAATTAACCAAGCTATGCTGTCTGGAATAATTTTGATTATTTAGGGAATGAACATATATCCTACTACAGGAGTCTGTTCCTGTACAGGGCAAAATATACCCATGGTTACTGGCAGCACTAATGTGATAGTTCACTTAAAAACTCCCCAAAATACAAAAAAGTAACAATTCTATTTCCTTTGCCGCACTTCAGTGTGTCTTGTGTTATTTTTATTCACTTTGTCAAGACTGCAGCTTTTAGATAAATCCCTAGGGTAGGTGGTCCTGACAGGAAAATACGTAAGATAGGCAGTGCTAATGGCTAGTCCAGGCCAAAGGATGATGTTTCAACACTAACAGATAACATAGGCATCTTAAAAACATAACCTGGCACTGAGATGAGTCTGCAAAAGACCCCACCTTGCACAAAGCAAGAAGCCATAAGCTGAAGTTAAACATATTATGCTCTAGAAACCCTCACCTATTAGAAAAAAAGTGGGGATAAGTGCACGGGATAGGTTAAAGGAGCATGTAGTTTCTCATTCATTTCTAAGTAAGTGTATGAAATCTGACCCACAACAACGAGCACAAAGGACTTATGTGATCTACATGAAATAACATAGCTGCCCTATTCCAGTCTGAGTAGATGCTCATATGACAAAACCTACATATCTGACACTCAAAGCAAAGAGGTCAACAACTCAATAAGTTTGAAAATTAAACTACTACTCATACATGGAAGAACCATTTCCAGAATAGGGATGAGGCACATTGACAGGGTAGGGACAGAAACTTGTGTGGATAATTTGGGGACCTGTTTCCAAACTGCCATTATAACAGTTTTAATACATATAAAATTCACTTATTTAAAAAACACAAAAAAATAAAAAGCCCCACAACCTCTAGTCACCACAGAACAGTACTACTGACACATTTTAGACAAAGTGATGGAGGTGAAGTCTTGTTAGTCAGCCTATTTAAGCCAACTAAATCTTAATTCCACTTTCCCAACAGTTATATTAAGAGCTCTGGCTCTGAGCTATTAAGTAATTTTACAAGCAAATCCTTTATTCTGATTTTTTTTTAAATTAAAGATGTGCCTCTACATAAAGATAATTAATGAAACTATCAATAAGCAATATTTAAAGATGAACTATTTTGTCACCTCTCGATATACGAACATATAAAGAGAAAGGTAAAATGGTTTTAAAATCCAGGGAAGGGACATTAATTATAAACAGGACATTGAAATCCTCAGTTCTCCAGTAAAAATCCCTAGTGAAATCACATTGATTTGGAGAAAGACTGCTGAATTGGTAAAAAAAACTCCATACAGAGAGCCAGAGGGATTTGCAGAACTTTGTATCTCTGCTTTTTACCCAGTTGCTACATTTCTTATTTGATCTAACTCAAAGACGAGAATCATTCCATATTATTAACTTCTTGTATGCTACGCTGTAATGTAAGAAAAATTTGTTTGTTGCATTAATTTTTAAAAAATTAAGCACAAACCCAAACTCTGCCCTCAGACATATCCTTCTAGCCCCTATGTTGCAAAGGCAGCCTTTGACATCCTGTATGGGGTTCTCTTTTTTTGGGTAACAAACTTTCTCTGTTATAGTTCCGTTTAGCAGTTAAAGGTAAAGTCATGCTGGGGAAAAACAAACAAAAACAGCTGGACTAGTACTTCTAATTTGGTAGTTTATTTAATAATTTAGTAAACTCAACATATCTGAACACAGTTTTATTCAAAACATGCTTTAAGCTCTCTTGAAATGTCTTTCCTTTATGAAGTTCCACAATTCCATATGAACATCATCTCAGAGAAACTGATTTGACTACATATTCTTATCTTTCATAATCCACTGTACAGACATTTATTAATGTCGATAGTAACACTGAATTCCTCACATGTAGTTATTTTAATCTCAGAAAGCCATTAGCACAAATAAATGATGAATTTACATTTCCATTATGGAATATTTGAAATGTTCTCTACTTTATAAATATAGTTGTAATGCTTTTTGTGACATAAATCTTGCCTTCCAGGGAGCCAGAGTGACCCTGTGAATAAAGTATGGGGCTGGGAGGAGACCTGGGTTCTATTCCCAGCTCTACCACTAACTTGCTGTGTGACCTCAGCAAGTCACTTCACCCCTCTGCACCTCGGTTTCCCCATCTGTAAAACTGGGATAATTATACTTACCCACCTTTGTAGTGCACTTGATAATTTAAAGATGAGAAGTGCTAACATTATTTTAGAGAGACTTACTTAAGGGCCAGAACTTTTCTTAATTGAAGTATGCACATATCACAGACTCATAGGTCAGAAGGGACCAATATGATCATCTAGTCTGACTTCCTGCACAAGGCAGGCCACAAAACCCTACCCATACACATATATAACAACCCCGAACCCATGACTGAGTTATTGAAATCCTCAAAAGTGAGATTTGAAGACCTCAAGCTGCAGGGAATCCATCAGCAAGCGACCCATGCCCCACGCTGCGGAGGAAGGCGAAAAACCTCCGGGGCCTCTGCCAAACCTCCGGGGCCTCTGTTCTTTATGTTTAAAGAACCTCATCATCACTTGTAATTGAATCCTTATAGGCAATCGAACAGTCACAACAAACACTAAAGCCTTTATATTTATACACAGATTTACTGAACACCTTTAGTTAATCTAGCTTAAAATTCTATTGTGCGTTTTGCTCATATATTCTACAGACAATATAGAATAGTGTGTGTATGAATCACTTGAGTTCTCAAATAAATGTAACCCAAATGGGTAATAAATTATACAAGACCACATACCTGTTAAAGCTGCTGGTTTGGATAGTGTACTATACTGGTTTTGTGTAGATATTATACTTTGACGTGGACTTAGTGTTGGTGAAGAGACCAGTGAAAGCTCCTCTATAATAATACTGCTTTTGGGATGGTTTTTGGGAAGTTCATTCAATCTTTGTTCTAATGAATACTTTAAGAGGTCCAACTTCTGGCTTGATTCATTAAATCTTGCTTGAGCCTTGTTCAACATAAATTAAAAAAAGATTTTTAGAACAATCTGCATTCTTCAAATATAGTGTTTAAAATCAAATTTAAATAAACTACACTGAAGTATTACTTCTGAAAGTGCTTTTCTGTCGGTGACTTTTCCGGAGCCAAGCAATTTCATCACATTCTTTGCACCTTCTGCAACTGCATATTCTATCCTAAAATGATGCCGCAGTTCTTCCATTCGAAGCTCAAGAGGGCTTATCACAGGTTTTGCTACAAATAAACAAACATTTAATCGTCATTGAATACCATCTATTAGTTTTGTTCTTAATATTTAGCAATTAAAATGCCTGAATAGATGCAGAATTTAATAGCATAGGAAAAATAGATGCAGCTTTGTTAGACTGTAAAAGAAAGGCAGATCATAGCCACGTATGATATAGAAGCAACTGTGAAATTCAAAGTTTTGCATTTTAATGTTTATGTTCCGGGCTTGAAAAATCCATTAGACTCTTACTAACCAAAGAACTGCACTTACTAGCTAGATGATATGAAAGACACTGTTCCTCCTCAAGGAGATTAAGGGACAATGTCCTTGCAAAAAGCCAGGGCTGCCAAACAGCCCCCAACTATACTGGAAAGAGAAAGGTTTTAAGTTTTCTTCCACATATCTGCCTCTGAATCCAAACTGGAGGCTTCATCTTTCATATCAGTCTCTGGTGAGAAGAGATCTGATCAATTTGAAGCTCTATCTGTTGCCACGCCACTCCTCAGGTCTTCTGGTTGCTGCATGAAGAGGGAAGAAAGAGGTCTCATACCAAGCCATCCCCATGTTATTTTTTGTCAATAACTCTAGTGCATCCTTCTGCTGGTGCTCATAAATTTCCCAAGCAGCAGCAGAGAATTTCTTGACAGTTTCACTATTGCCAACAGATTTCACAATAGTAAGAGTGAAAGTGGCCAGTGTTATTGATGTATGTAATGTTGTTGTGGTCGTGTCGGTCCCATGATATTAGAGAGACAAAAAGAGTGAGATAATATCCTGAAGAAGAGTTGTGTAGCTCAAAAGCTTCTCTGGGCAGGACTACACTGGAAGTGCTACATTGGCACAGCTGCACCGATGTAGCTGTGCCACTGTAGCGTGTCTGCGGAAGATGCTGTATGCCAACAAGAGACCACTCTCCCATTGGCATAATTATTCCACCTCCACAAGAGGTGGAAGCTATGTTGGCGGGAGTGTGGACAGTGCTTAGGTCACTGTAACTTGTGTCACTCAGAGGGATGTCTTTTTCACATCTCTGAGCGAGGTAAGTCAGATCAACTTAAGCGGTAGCATAGACCTGCCCTCTCTCTCACCAACAGAAGTTGGTCTAATCAAATATATTACCTCACCCACCTTGTCTCTCAGTATTATTGATGTTTTTCCAATGATTGGGAAAGCTAGGCACAACTGTGGAGGCCCTGCTGCCCTGTCTGCAAACTCAAGAAGATAACACTGCAATGGTTTAAATTTGGTAAATTCTCTTTGCAACCATAAGACTTAGACCTGATCTACACTGCGAAGTTAGGTCCACGAAAGCCGCCTTCCGTCAACCACATAACGTATGCGTCTCCACTGGCAGGTCCATTTCGCTGACCTAACTCATCAGAAACATTGACTAAATAAAACCACTTCTTTGAGAGGCGTAGAGCTAAAAATTGAAGTGCATGGGTTGAATGAGCGGCAGCGTAGGCAGAGCATTGTGTAAATAACATCACTGGCCTCTGCAAGGTGTCCCACAATGCTCCACTATGACCGTTCTGGACATTGTTTTTAACTCTGCTGCACTGCAGCCACGTACACTGGAAACAGCCCTTCCTCCTGGTCAAGCGCCAGGAAACTTTGAATTCCCATTTCCTGTTTGGTCAGTGGAGAGCTTGCCAGAACAACTGATCGGGGCAACTGAATGCCCCAAACGCGCTCCAGCCTGGAGTAGACCTGAGGTGTTGGATCTCGTTGGTCTGTGGGGAGAAGAGTCTGTTCAGGCTCAGCTCTGATCCAGCAGAAGAAAGGCTGATATCTATGACAAGATATTGCAGAGCGTGTTGGAGAAGGAGCACAACAAAGAAACGCAGCAGTGCTGCGTTAAAAATCAAAGAGCTGAGGCAGGCATATCAAGAAACAAGGGAGGCAAGGAGTAGTTCTGGCTCATCACCAAAGACATGCTGCTTCTACGAGGAGCTGTATGCAATCCTCGGCAGTGACCCCACCACTGCCACTGGATGCAGCATTGATACCACTTGAAATCTGAGTCCCAGCTCAATGACAATGAGACAGTGGATGAGAAAGAGGAGGAGCAGGAGAAGAACGGGAGGCAGGTGAGTGGGGTATCCATTCTTCCCAACAGCCAGGAGCTGGTTTTTAACCCCAGAGCAGCCAAACAAGATGCAGGACAGCATCTTGACTGACCAAGATGCCAGAGAAGGTACATCTGGTGAGTATGTAATATAAATCACAGTGCTGGGGTTGCATTCTCTGTTGGATTCAGGTTAATATGAAAAAAATTATTAGGTGTGGTGGAGATGGGTTTCCTTGTTGGTGCTCCAGTTAGGCAGAGGATTATGGGCACAAGGATGGCCTGAGAATCCTCCATGGATATCTCCTAGAAAAACTTTCATGGAGATATTCTGCAATCCTTTGCAGACGGTTTCTTGGGAGGCCTTATTTCTTCCACCATAACAGGAAGCTTTCCCACGCCATTCTGTTATTAAGTGTGCTGGCATCATTGCAGAACACAGCATAAAGACCAAGACTGTACCCAGACACTTGTAGCAACTGCTCCCTTTCCACCTGTATTACCCTCAGGAGACTATCACCACATAGGGTCACGTAGGGAAGACGGGCAAGTTTACTTGCTCATATTGACAAAAACAGTATGTGTGATCCCCGCCCAGGGCTGTTTAGTGGGTCCCTCAACTAATGTTCCCTGACATGAGGTTGTTCTGGGTGTTAGGAGTCTGGGAACGCGTGGTCATGTGCTTTCTCCTGGGCAAATCCCCCCCAATATCCCTCCTAGGGGTGCCTGCTTCAAAAAACAAATTTTGGGAGGCTGAGCAATGTTCCCTGGTCATGTTGCTGTGGGGCCTTGTCCACAACACATTCTATGTTCCAGAGATTTCCCAAAACTAGAGGCACAAGCCCCTTACTCACCATGGCTGGCACAACCAAACTGTGGAGGAGAGAGGGATTTGAGATTCAGTGCTACTGTTCATTTGGAAATAATAAAGGGAGTTATTTTTATATTGCAACCTCTCTTTTCATCCATGGTAGGAACTAACTATGGGTGCCTTTTGCTGTGTGCACCTTACAGTGGAAAGCATGGCCTTCAGTGCACCCTCCACTCCTGTGGAGAGGCTGTTGCAGATAAGAAGGTGCAAAGAGAGAAGTTGGGATGACATGTTCAATGGAATAATGAATGCCTCTGGGGCTGGTGACACAGAGTTAAAAGCCTGGAAGATTTCATGGTCCAAAAAACTAGACATGGAGAGCATGAGCATGCCATGCAGGACAAGACGCTGAGTATAATGAGGGATCAATCAGACACGTTGAGGCATTTGGTTGAGCTTAAGGAATAGCAGTGGCAGGATAGACTCCCTCTGCAGCCCATGCAGAACTGCTGGCAACAAGCGCCCTTTTCCCAAGCCTCCACTCCTAGCATTCCAGGAGGAGTGTTGGCAGGGTGCAGTATGTGCTCCACTCAACACCGGGGGAGGAAAAGAAGGCAACCTTTCTAAAAACTTTTAACATGTGAGCTTTGGTGTTTGAACAGGCAAGCACTGTTTTTTCCTCCTCTCCCAGCTCCATGACAATGGCTGCTAGCAGTTAAATTATTTTCCTTTCCCTCCCCTGTTAGGAATGTGCAATAAAAGTGACTTCTTTGTAATTAAGTGCTCTTTATTTATTAAAAGTATGGAGATAGGTGGTGGGAGAAGGGGAGGTGCAGGGACATTGCTGCATGGGGGGATGGAATGGGAAAGAACAGCACAGATAAGTGATGCACGTTACTGTTGCTCACTACAAAAATGGGTTTTCAGTGCCTCCCTGAGGCACAGAGCCCACTGAGCTCTCAGTGTTACACTGGTATCTGGCTGCTCAAAATGTGCATCCAACCTATCTGCCTCCATGACCTAACCCAATAGAAACTTCTCCCCCTTTGTCTCTCACACATTATGGAGCACACAGCAGGCAGATGTAACTATGGGGATATAGGTTTTACTGAGGTCTAACCTAGTGAGTAAACTGTGCCAGCAAGCATTTAAAATGTCCAAAGACACATTCCACCATCATTCTGCACTTGCTCAGCCTATTATTGAACCGCTCCTTATCGCTGCCCAGGTGTCCAGTGTACGGCTTCAGGAGCCACGGGAACAAGGAGTGGGCTGGGTCTCCCAGTATCACTACTGGCAGTCAACATCATCAATGGTTATTTTTTGGTCTGAAAAGAAAGTCCCTACTTGCATTTCTCTCAACAGACCGGAGTTCCTGAAGATGCACGTCATGCACCTTTCCAGACCACCCCACACTGATGTCAGTAAAGCGTCTCCTGTGTTGCAACCACCATGGAAAAGCATCCCTTTCGGTTTATCTATCTGTGGTAAGGTGGTCTCGTGCTAAGATAGATGGCACACATATCTATCTCCCCACCACAGTTAGGGAACCCCACTGCAGCAAAACCATCCACTATGTCCTGCACATTTCCCAAACTCACTACCAGTCTTAGCCGAAATCTATTACTGGTCCTACACACTTGAATCACAGCTGCTCCCACGGTGAATTTACCGACTCCGAATTGATTCCCAACTGACCAGTAGCAGTCTGGTGTTGCTAGCTTCTACAAAGCAATGGCCATTCACTTCTCCACTGTCAGAGCAGGTCTCAAGCAAGTATTCGTGCGCTTCAGGGCTGGGGACAGCTCTGCGCAAAGTTCCATGAAAGTGGCCTTATGCATCTGAAAGTTCTGCAGCCACTGCTCATCATCCCATACCTCCCAGTCAGTGCTCGTTTCCCAGGCCCAGAAATGGTACTCCACCGAGTTCAGCTGCTGCGCAACTGCCGGCAGCAACCGTAAACTGTTTTGTTTTATGGCCTGTAGCAGGGCGGCTTGAGTAACGTCACAATGTTCTGTGCTGCAGCTCCTCTCTTGGCCTTGGAAATACTGCAGGATAAATCGCGAGGTGTTTGTGATGCTCACAATGATAGTGCAGAGCTGAGCAGGCTCCATGCTTCTCTGGCAATAGCATATATGCAGCTGAGCCAGGATTTCAAAACAATGGCGCAAAAAAGGCATTCTGGTGGTTGTTGACATCACGAGAGTGGGGGAGGGAGAAGACTGCAACATGGGAGGGTGAAGACTTTCCCAAAAGCCCCTGTGGTTAGTTTAACTGTGGGATAGATACCTGTGATTCACTGCTCTGCTTATCAATACAAATACAGCTAGTGGAGATGCAGTCCCCGACACAATGTGTGGAATGATCACACCCAACTCACTTCATTAATTCAGCAGATGAACACTGACTGAAATTAAATTGACTTAATTTTGCAGTGTAGACATTCCCTTAGAAATGTAGTTTGACAAAATGAAATCTTAAGTTTCACAAATTTATGACACTTCCTAGTAAGAAGACTTCCCACTTATCACTTGCAAATGGATATTTCAAGCCCTGATGATCAGGCAATTTCAATAATTCACAAGATAGATATAAGATTTAAAATCTAGAGAGATCACACCCTACATGCTCATAATTTTACAGCATCATGCTATGATAGTTCAGGGTCTTTTTAACTTATCTGTAAAAATTCCCTGTAGAATGAAAAATAGCAGACAGGTTCTCATAGCCTGCAAGGGAACTTTCAAAGAAAACCCCACTACATTTTGAAATGTAGTGTTTGCGCAACGAAGAGATTTGGTTTAGACAATTTCGTGCTTTGCTTCGTAAAAACTCATTATTTCTCCCCTAGCCTACGTTTGCAGATGTGGACCCAAATCCTACCTGCCTTACTCACTTAAGTATTTCCATTAGAACTAACAGTCGTGGACTATCCACATGAGTGAAGTAGGCAGGATTTGGTCCTTAATCTAAACTGAACTTCTTTTAAAAAGTTAAAAACTATAAAATTTCAAAGAGGAATTACTACCTACACATAGCAGCTACTTTCTGCTGTGGAAAAAGTAAGGGCAAGAGCATATGAAATATATTAAAAGGAAAAGACAAATGGAAAGGATGAGGTGTGAAAAGAGTAATGCAAAGCAAAGTGCAAGTTACAAATATGGGACAGCATTTTTCCTTAGTAAAAATCACATTCATGTCTGAATATGTACTGTGCCATCTCTATTTTTCTGTATTATTTAAATTCATTAAAATCAAAGGTTTTCTTCCATACACCAAAATTTTCTTACAGCCATAAATGTATATTAGTACATCCCTATGTAAAATTCTAACATTAGTAAGCACATTTCTCTCTCCTCTACTTCATCACCATTATCAAAAGCCAATTCATTTGTCTGGACTGCCTGAAGAATCTGCATCCTTATGACTTCTATTTTTGTCTTGCTGTCCTGGAGCATCTGTTGAGCCGTAGCAAGAAGTTTTCGATCCTATTAAAAAAGGGAGAAGTTTTAAAATGTAAACACCTGGAAAGACAAAGCTGAAGCAGTCGATATTTATTCCCAAAGCATGAAACTTTTGAAGTTTGCAAAACAGATTACATAACATAGCAGACCAATTCACCAGACTACACTAGGACATTAATGAAAAATATTTAGGGTGGAGGTATATATTTGGTTGATGAAAACAGCTCAAGCTATTCTATTGGAAATAATCTGGATAAACGGGGCAACCAGAACTGCATGCAGTATTCAAGATGTGAGTGTATCATGGATTTATACAGCATCATTATGATATTTTCTGTTTTATTATCTATCTGTTACCTATCCCTTTCTTAATAGTTTCCAACATTGTTAGTTTTTTTTTTTTTTTTTTGGACTGCTGGTGCAAATGGAGGGGATGTTTTCAGAGAACTATCCACAATGACTCCATGATCTCTTTTCTTGAGTGGCAACAGCTAATTTAGAAACCCCATAATTTTGTCTCTATAAATGGGATTATATTTTCCAACATGCATTACTATGAATTTCTCAAAACTGAATTTCATCTACTGTTTTGTTGCCCAGTCAATGAGTTTTGTGAGATCCCCTTGTAACTCTTCACAGTCATTATCTTGAATACTTTTGTATTATCTGCAAATTTTGCCACCTCATTTTCACCCCCTTTTCCAGATCATTTATAAATATGTTAAACAGAAAACATTCCAATACAGATCCTTATACCTCTTTCCACTGTGAAAAAGCTGACCATTTATTCCTATCCTTTGTTTCCTATCTTCTAATTAGTTACTGATTCATGAAGGATCTTCCTTCTTATCCCATAACTGCCTACTTTGCTTAAGATTCTTTGGTGAGGAACCTTGTCAAAGGCTTTCTGAAACTCCAAGAACACTATATTGAATGAAACACCCTTGCCCACACACTTATTGACACCCTTAAAGAATTCCAATATAGATTGGTGAGGCATGATTTCCCTTCAGAAAAGCTGTAATACCCAGAATAAGTATCACAAAGTACTGTACATCACACCACGCAGAGCACTACACAGCATGCCCCGCATAGATTTTCAACGTGAATCATCCATATTCAAAGATTAATAGGTGTACTAGATTTTGTAAACTGGATTTATTATGTAGGTTGAAACCCATGAAACTGATGAAAACTAAACTACTTTTAAGGAGCACCTTAACTGGGATGAAACCACAGTTCTGGAGGTGAAGAGTATAACATTAATTGTCTCAACCAAGTTCTACGTTACTGTATAGTTTCTTGAAATAACAAAAATAGCACACTGTTCAAACTACATGATTTTCATATTTTTGGTTATTTCAGTGTTCTTTAAGTATTCCAAAGCCTTACCTTTGAAGAGCCATTTGAATACATTTGTATCATATTCTCTGCTCCTTGCTTTACTTTCAGTTCTATATCCAATTGCTTTTTTAAAGCCATTAGTCTGTTGTTAGTAGAAAAACGAGGGTCACTGTTTGGAGTATCTGGTGTTCTGGGACACTCTGTGAATTAAATATAAGAGGTAATTTTCATAACAAGTCAATAAAACTTGTCTAATGTAACTGATAAAATATAACGAAGAGAAAGCTTTGAATTTAAATATTAAATATGTGCAGAGATATTTTGAGACAATACTGCAAATATGCTTTGGTGTGAAAAACTTGGTGAAAGCCCAGTGAATCTTGGGCATCGGCTAATAAACATAAATCGCTAACTGGGTAGTAAAACATATAGGTACCCACCCTTGTTTATTTTTCCTCATGGAGATTTTGCCTATTCTAAGATGTCTAACTGTAGGAAGGCACCCCGGCCTGCCCCGGGATGGGGAGGCGAAGGAGGGCCACAGCCAATCGGCCAGCAGGAGGGCTGGCCAGATAAACCTGCCCAGCAACAGGCCAGGATTGGTCCAGCGGCCCGGGCCGCCCGTCAGCCCTTCAGGCCGGCCCGGATAGGACCACCGTGGACGGCCAACCAGGCGCCGAGGGGCAGGACTTCCCCTGGAAGGGGAAGTATAAAAGCCAGGCCCCTGGGCTCAGTGAGGGGCAGGCAGCAGTGGGAAGCAGACCTGCCACCCAGGGCTCCGGCCGGGGAAGACAACGGCTATGACCCCGGGCCGAAGCCCCGCCGCTCCCGGCGTAAACCCTGGGACCGGGACTGGATAGGGCCGGCGATTGGGACTGGCCGTCGAGACCTCCGAGGGGGCTGACACCCCCCGAACCCGAAGCCTGGCCGGAGGGGCTCGGTCCGCCCCAGTGGGTCCCACCGCCCGAGGCGGGGCTAGACCTGGAGGAGCTGCCGGCCGCCGACCCCCCGGAAGCTGGGGCCGACCTTGAGGAGCTGCCCGAGGCCGGACCCCCCGATGAGCCCCTGGATCTCGAGGAGCTTCCGGACACTGAGGACTTGCCCCCGTTGCCGCCTCCGGACGCCGACGGGTGGGTGAGCCTGCCGTGGACTGCGTACCCCGCCCCCGGGTGGCTCGGGGTCAGCTCCTGGGAGGACGGGGAGGAAGTGGCCCAGGGGCAGCCAGGCCTACTGCCTAGAGAAGGGGCACAGGCCCCGCGGCGTGTTGCGGCCGGATCCCCGCCACACCAGTGGTACTAACGGTGCCACTGGTAGGGCCCTGGGCTGGGACGCAGTGGAGATGGGTGGGCCTGCGTCCCCCTCCTCTACCCGCACTTCCCCCAGCGAGCGAGAGAGAGAGAGGGAGACTCCTAAACCGCCGGCCAGACGGCTGGGAGCCGCCCGTCTCAGCCTGCCCTGCTGCCCAGGGAGCAGGCCACTAGACTGCTTGTTTGCCTGCCGGCCCTTGCCCAAGGGACCGGGCCCTTGAACTGCATTGCTGCCTGCCGGCCCTTGCCCAAGGGACCGGGCCCTTGAACTGACTGCCTGCTCGCCCGCCCTGCCAGAGGGCCGGGGCGAAGGACTGC